>JAZKJV010008755.1:0-491232 GCA_037367405.1 Ottelia alismoides
TAGCTCCCGGGACCGCCTAAAGAAGGCATCACCGACACGACCGAGAGACGGGCGGAGCTAAGGCCTCATCGCCGGAGCTCCACCATCTCCTCCGCAGGCGGGGGAGGACATCGGAGGAGAAGCCCAGCTGTTGTTCGATCCACCTCGATCGACACGGTGCTTTGCGCCACGTCGCCACTCAGCCGAGCCTCACAGGTGTCGTTGGATCCTTCCAGATCTAATGCGCTTAACGAGCCACGTGTCCCACATCTGGAGCAGCCAGGAGCCGTTAGATCTTTTGTGATCCAGCAACCCTCATTCTGCCACGTTGCCCCCTCCATCGCGATCCAATGCCCGTTGGATCAACTTAGATATGACAGCCTTAGATCTCGCCACGCGTCTTCACTGACATCCTTTGGATTGAGCTTGATCCAAGGGTCCGCAGCACGCCATGCATCCCTGGTCCGAGCCTCTTCCCCGACCCTAGGCTCAGACCACCCGAGGCTAGCCGAGCCTCCAGCCGAACCTCCAGGAGCATCCGAGCCAAGCCCCAAGCCTCATACACCGCCCGAACTTGGGCCGACCACGTGAGGTGCACGTGCGGCCTGGGTATTTTACACAGAGGCCCTGAGGACTTTTTGAAATTATAAAAAGGTCCTTGTTGAAGCAGATCCCACGTGAGGAGCATGTGCCCAGTGGAGAAAGTGCATATCAGTCCCCTGCATTATAGGTAATTGCATTTAAGTCCATGTCAGCATATTTCTTTTATGTAATTTTATTTTTCTATATTGCAAATACACCCCTGTCTTTACAGCATCCCTAGGTCGCATTTTACATCATTTTTGAATTCAAAAGTTGCATTTTGTTGAGTGACTTGTCCTCTATCTATTGTGCCATTTGTCACATTTTTGTAATTACAGTAGATTTTTAAATGAATTAATTGGTTGATTTGTGTGATATTTTCCCATTGAGACCTTTTAATTTATAATTAATTTTCTGTAGCTCCAAAAATTCTCAAAAATTCACAGTAGCTCTAGGATAGTGAACTTAACATTGCATAAAAATTTCATGTCATTTGCATGCATATCGAGGCCTGAATAAATTATTTGTGATTTTTTATTTTAATTTTACTAAATTCATTTCACATTCAAATTAAGGTTTGTCAATTTTCCTAGATTCCTTATCACTAGAACTATCTAGGGTAATTTTTGTTCCTGAGAAAGATGTGATTTGTATTTAAAAAAAATAAATTAGTGAATCACCCTGCCTGCATCTTTAATTTACTGTAAATTCATTTAGGTTCTAAAATTAAAAAAAAAATTAGGTATCTTAATTTCATCATAATTCATCATCTGGCCAAGTTTTATAATTTTTGGAATTAATTTGACCATATTTCTGATTTAACTTTAAATTGGCCTGATTTTGCCTGTGTCTTGCATAAAAACGAAAAAGACTAAAAAAATTATTCCTCGGAAAATCAAACACTGGAGCTTTGCTAAAAATTCACCTAAGGAGACAGATGCCTCCCTGAGTTTGACCTTGGACTTCACCAAGTAAAAAAATCTGCCGCTTGAAATTAACTCAAATCTAATTAAAAGTGGTTTTGATTAGCCCTCTCGTTATCCGACTGCAACGAACATTATCAATTAATTTGACATTAATTTGCCTAAATTACCAAGGGTGCGGGAGCGCTCATCAAACAACACGTAAAGCAGGCACTCAGGGGTATAAATGCAATTACGAATAATTAAAAAATCATTAATGAACAACCATAAATTTCAGGATCTATATTGCAAATAACCAAGAAAGTCACGTGTCACTCCACGTGATACACTAAAGGAAGGATTCAAAATACAAATTTAGAAAACATCAGGTCTGAAATGAAATGTGTCCAAGATAAAAACAACTACTACAAATATTTAGAGGACTAAGACGCAAACGGAAAACAAGACAGGGCCTAAATGTAATTTACCATTTTATTACTCACGATCCAATGGTCGACATAACTCCACTTATGATCGAACGACTGAGATACTCGGATGCCTCTTCGATGATGGACGGCTAGAGATGATCCTCATATGGATCGGGCGATCGAAGCTCCCCGGATGATGGACGGGAGAGATTAGACCTGGAGGAGACCTCGATCCAACGGTGGAGACAGCGCCTGGAAGAACGGCTAATAAGTTGCCTCTGACAAGCTTCAACCGACCAATGCGTGCGACAGGGATGTCCTCCGGAGCTGCTCTAATGGGGAAAAGATTCCTGGCGAGGTCCGCAGCTGTGACGATGCTTCGATGAGGACAAGACCGACGAGAACGGCCCAGCAAAGGTGGAAGACCTGGAGCGGCTATGCTCGTATACACTGACCTCCAGATGAGGTCCCTTGAGCGCTGAATCTGCACGGATAAGCTACTGGGTCGAGGCAAAGTGCCTAGACTCGTCAGTACGCGGTATGGGTGGCAGATGAGGCGAGGCATGGCCCTCCAGTGAAGAGACGACGGAGGAGGACCTGGAGCTCGTTCCTGGGACGAACGAGGTGAATGGATGGGCGTAGAAGGTGGGGGAGAAGGTTGGAGAAGGTGCTAAGATTGTCGGAACAACGAAAGAAAGATCCGATCACGGTAAACAGGGCCAAGCAACTCAGGTTGACCCAAACTCGAAAATCTTGAATCAAACATGAGCAAGAAGAAATCTAAGTTACCTAGTGACTGGAGTCATCTGGGATGAAGGTCAGGGACCTCCGGGGGTCTTTGCCTCGATTGGTCGACGGGTCTAGAGGATGGGCTCACCGCGCTGCGGAGAACGGCGGAGTGTTCGCCGGATCTAAGGCTACAGGGCTCGAAACCTCTCTACAACAAGCTCTATCGCACGCTGTCACTCATCGGAAGAGATGGAGATTATCAGAGACGAGGGGGTGGCTGAAGATGCGAAAGAAGATGGGGCTCCAGGAGGCTTCATACGCTGCAGGGTCCGAGAAGTGTGGAGCGTGGCGCGCGAACCGAGGGATGGATCCCTAGAGGAATCATCGTGCATGATCATGGATCATCCTCAATAATCGGAGCAGCGAGTTGAAGGGATGGCGGTCGAATTGGGCTGTAGAAATTAGGCGAAATCGAATGGAACCGGGTTCGCACGAAATGAAGGCCCAGGGGGGGCAGTTGATCGGGGTCAACGGTCCGCCCTGGACCAATCAGGTGCGGCGTAGGAAAATGATAAAATAGGCTAGACGACAAAATAGCATGGACATTCAAAAATAAATAGATAAAAAATAATAAATGATTTTAAATTACAAAATAAATAAAACGAAAACTGTTCCTTATTTTTCAAGGATTTTTCTATGATTTTTGTTTATTTTTATGAAAAATCATTGATGGTATATACAGTGTATTGTATTATATATATATATGTATGTATAATATACCTATGTGTTTTGTACAATTATTTTTATTTGTAATTTTATTCAGATACCCAAATTTATATTTTATTTATTTATACATAATATTTAGAAAGAAAAAAATTTTCAGTTTTATTTTTATCATTTACTTACAGGTATAAATTAAATAGGGGAAAGATATATATATATACATGTGTTATGTACAAAGTGAGAGAGTGTTTTACTTTTATTTTTATTTTATTTTATTTTTTCTAATTTTGTTTTATTTTTAGAAATATCTACAACAAAGATAAAAAATCTTTTTATTTTTATTTTGTAAAAATAAATTAAATATATATAGGGTAAAATGTGTATGCCCCCTAGGGGAGCTAACTTAGCTCCCCCCGCCCTTTTTTCACAAATTTTTTTATTTTTTTGAAATCTAAAACGTGTAAATTCATCATTAAATCCCTATATTATGCCGTTCAAATTTCATGCGAAACAGAGACTTGTACGACCTCCATCCAAACGGGTCGATTTCAAAAATCATGTTACCGTTAAAAAAATGACTGTCTGGATGGAGGCCGTACGAGTCTCTGTTTCACACGAAATTTTTATGACATAATATAGGGATATAGTGATGAATATTCACGGAAAAAAATCAAAAAAATAAAATTTTTTTGAAGAAAATAGGGCGGGGGGAGCTAAGTTAGCTCCCCCCTAGGGGGCAGCCCATTTTCCTCATATATATATATATATAATATAAGTGATACGTATGTACAAGGTAGAGTGACCCTTTCTCTCTCTATTATTTTATTTCGCGATCAGGCCAATTCTCTTGGCCCTCTCTTAGGTTCAGGTCACTCAATATTTATTCTAAATATTTCCTTATTTTTCTTTTATTCTTTATTTCTTTTATTTTTACACAAATACATGCTAATTATTAGATATTAACAAATGCATGCTCATTATTAATTTATTGTATTTACAACTATTTACCTGATGCTTTGCCAAAGATATTTAGCTAAAATAAAAGAATAATGAGTGATGAATGGGGATTCATAACCCCCCTATACTTTACTTTTGTTAGTCCCTTAGCAAACACTTATTTGAAAAAGAAGTGAAAAGAATAGAAAAAGAAGAAAAATAAAGGTTGATGATTAAACTTGTCTTCATTAAATTGAAGTGTGGAGCTTAGTCAGACTTTTGGATTATTAGTGTGTCGGAACCTTATTTGGACTTAGATTTAAAACTCAACAACCTCAAAGTTTCACCAATCTATGGTCAAGACTCCTCAAATAATCTAGATCAGAACAAGTCTACATACACAAAACTCTAACGACCATGAATCTTTCCCTGTACTGTGTAAGTGATATGTAGCTCCCCGAATGGCAAAGTAACAACCCCCCTCAACAAGTAACTCTAATTCCCTAGTCTGGCAGCTCTTTCCTCGAGGAGCGGGGATGCCCTTCTGAGTTCAAGTTCAACTGGCTCAAGAAGGGGAAGAAGAAAATGGACCATGATCAGTGTAGCCATGTTTAATTGGGAGCCCAACCAGTTGTAGTAGCTCCTCTGCAAGGCTCCATGAGAATGAGAATGGGTAACATAGCTTTGCTTTATTTGACTATATACACTCCGGGGGTATTTTATTTTCAATCAGACCCACCACTTTTTGGAGTTTTTCTTTCTTTGCACATTTTTTTGATGCGCATATGTACAACTGATGAATCCCCATTCATCACTCTTTATTCCTTTATTTTAGCTAGAAATCTGGTAAAATACCATGTAAATATTTGTAAATAGAATAAATTGTCAACTTGCATGCTTCATGTAAATAGCCATAATTAGCATGTTTTTGTATAAAAACAAAGGATAAAGAAATAAAGAAAAATAGGGAAATATTTAGAATAAATATTGAGTGACCTGAACCCAAGGGAGGGCCAATCATTGACCTGACCGCAAAATAAAACAAGTAGAGAGAGATAGGGATGCTCATTAATGTACAGATATTCCCCCTCATTTGTATATATTTTATTTTCAGAAAATAAAAATATTTATGTGTTTTTCACAACTTGTATATATTTATAAAAATAAAATAAAAATGAGAAAAATTAAAACAAAAATAAATAATTTCTCTCTCCTCAGTGTACATATACCATGTATATAAGAATAAAAGAACTATTTATTTTACCCATGTAAATAATTAATAAAAATCAAATAAAAAGTATTCTATATCCCAAATTTTATGGAGTAAATAAATAAAATATTAAATTGGGATAATTATACATAAATAAAATAATTAAAAAGAAAAATAAAAAAATACATAGGTATATATACTTGTATATAATATAAAGTATATACATAATTTATTTTTCAAAAAAATTTAAAAATCACTAAAAAATACTTTTAAAATAAATAACATTTTTCATGGTTGAAAATATTTTGAAATAAAATCTTTTTTAATTTTATTTAGAATTTTCATATAATTTTCCAACGGAATTCTCCCATTGGTCCATGGGGGATGTTGACCCCCGGTCAACTCTCCCCCCAGAACCACATCTTCTCACAGACCTTGAGCCGACCTGATTTCGCTCAATTTCCCTGGAGTGATCCGATCGCCATCCACCAAAACCCCGGGCTCCGATTGACAAACTCACATCCGAGATTCACGCTCGGGCATTATCTTAGGGATCCGTGCATCGATCCGCGTGCTCCACTCCGATCTTATTGAACCTGCACCTGTATATAACCTCCACTTCAGTCGCATTCCTCCGCACCTTTGGCTCTTGTCTTCAACTCCAGTGATCTCCACCATCATCCTCGAGTGACAGCGAGTGGTTGAGCGTGTTGCAGCGAGGATTTAGAGGTGTTTCCCCTAGGTCCGGCGACCATCGTCGTCGAGCTCCGCCGTCGGCGTAGCCCGAGCCTCTGGAGGCATCGCTCCATCGAGGCGAAGACTGTAGGAGACTCAGCATCTCCAGCCTAGACGCGTCCGATCATCAGGTACTCCCATTAGTTTCTAGATCATTGTGTAGATTCGATCATCCCTATCTTGCTCCACCAGCTCCGCCCCAGTGGCCGAATCCCCGTCACCTCACCTTATCCGTACATATAGACACCTCGACTCATTGTCACCCTCCTTCCGTGATCTAATCACCTCGATCTTGGCTATCCGAGCAAAGATCGGGCTAGGTCCCTTCCGCATCCTCCGTCGGGACCCGCCTTCACCAAATCACCCTGCTTCCCTTTGTTATTTCTCAAATAACCCCTGCCGGAGTCTTCCTCCGAGCATGAGCTTCCTTTTGCAGGTGAATAAGCACGAGATACCCCCCTTAGTCGCAGCTTGCATCCCTCGCCAGAGTCGCCCAGGTCCTCCATCCCTCACCGAAGATTCGGACCGTTGGGACCTCTAGCGGCCACAACTACCAGACGCGGAGCGACGAGGTGCGTCAAAGCCCTCTTGCCGATCATCCATCGAACGCGCACAGCCACGCCAGCTCGCCGACGAAGTTCGTCGGGGAGGAGTTCATCCAGACCCTCTCTCCACCGTTGGATCACGCCTCACATCCAGTTGCCATCTGAGCCGTTTGAGGTCTTCCAGGATCAGGACGTTAGATCCACGATCTGAAGGCCACGTGCTCCCTACATTCGCCCCCCTCGTCCGGACCGTCAGATCTGCCAGGAGGCGTCACCAGTGTCGCACGTCCATCAGCCATCCACCTCCTGACACCTGGCCCCTACGTGCATCGCATGCGCTTTGGCTGGGTAACTTGTGCCCAACCCCCTGCACTTTATTTCAGTTATTGTTTAGTCTCTTAAATAACTTAGCACACTTTGGTAAATTGCATAGCAGGACCTATTGTTTGTTGTATTTGCAATTTAGTCCTTACTTTGTGGATGCACGTGCTTCGACACGTGAGACTCTGGGCTTTTTGCATGTTTAGGACTGGGCTTTTATAACTGTTATGAATTGAAGTTATATTTTGGAGATTTGCATATATACCCCTGTGCGTACTGGAATTAGAGCATGTGTTGAATTTAGTGTGAAATTTACAATTGAACCCCTATACTTTCTTCATGTATTTCTTTTTAGCCCCTGAAACTTATTTTCTTATGAATAGGTCCTTATGTGATGTTGCTTGTTTATTGGTTGAATAAAATATCAAATCAACTCCAAATTTGGTGAAATTTGGATACATGGCCCCTGCTACTGTCTAAAAATTTAACTAAATTTTTGGTACATTTTTGAGTTTTTTTTCTATTTTTAAAAATTAAAAAACTCTTGTTTTTCCTACTGTTTGAAATATAAATTCAACTTAAAATAATAAAAACCCCTCAAAAGTTCTAAAAAATTTAGATACTATTGGTTTTAGTGTTTTCTTTCTTTAGTACAATTTTTGCTTAATTTGGATAGATAAAACACCTAAAAATTGAAAAATCCAAAAATCTTATAAAAATCACTAAAATTCTAAAAAATCAAAAAAATGCAATTTCTTCTCTTGTAGCTTAGTTTTTATTTCTAGTCTTCATAAAAATTGTCTCCGGATTTTATTAAGTTATTTATCTATTTATAAATAACCTTTCAAATCTGGCTGCACATTGAGTTTTTTTCCTAATTTTAATTTTTTATAAAATCAACAAAAAATATAAAAATCTGAGAAAATTACCAAAAACACTTAAAAATTATAATACCCAAAAATATTTTTATTACATTTTTCTGAGTTGCTTTGATGTGTTGAATAATTAGTAGAGTGTTGTTCTTTTTGCCTTCTTTTTGTATTTTCTTCATAATTAAAAATAATAAAAAAACATTTAAAAATATAAAATCCACCAAAAACATTTTCTTTATTTTATTTACTTTTTCGACTACTTCGTAGGCCTCTTTGGCTAACCCGTGCTCCTTGTGTCCGACCCTGGTCGCTATACCAGGTTAAATAAATAGCGAGACCGTTATTCGATTTTTGATTGATTACTTTGATTTTGGTGGTCTATTTTTCTTGTTGATCGATTTTAGAGGGATTAAGGTCGCAACGACCCGTGAATTTTATCTCCCTTGGTCTCTCGTCGATTATTTCGGTCATCAGAATGGCGCCGTTGCTGGGGAGCACGGCTTATTAGTAAGTTTTGATTTTCATGGTTTTCTCTTTCACGGATTTTTATTCATAGTTGTATATAAATATTTCTTCTGATTCATTTACGTATTTTTATAATAATCTGGTCTGATACATTTCTATCTTGTTTTCTTACGAGGGTCTGAGGACCGAGGCAGCTTTTTTAGAAGCCGACGCAACCACGGGAGTCGGAGGCGGGTCTTTTCTGCATAGAGCCACAGGAGAGCGCGAGGAGCCGAGCTGGAGTGCGGGAGCCACGTAAATAACTGCAAATAACCGTAGCTTAGTGTAGAGCAGTTTAGTTTCATTTTCAGCAAAACCTTATTTGTAATAATACAGGGACTTGGACTTGGACTGTGGTGATACTGGAGATTGTTTCGCCGAGCACCGGTGTGCTCGGGGGACCTCACTGCGTTTTCGCTAGTTTTTAGTTTTCTCGCATTTTTTATTACTGCCTATCTGATTTACGCGTTTTTGGCCTTAGCTTAGGATTTTCTCTTGATTGTGACGTAATTCATTAGGATCCAATCCCTAATTATCTGCCTGCTCCTATTAGATCGTAATTGGACCTAATTAATTAATTCACAAGAAAAAGTTGGATTACTTAGACTCTAGTCCACGTGTCTTGAGGAGTCACATACAGCGCGTGCAGGATCCGTTATGAAGGACACCGAGTGGCTTCCAAGATAGGACTCCGGACTTAGGTTTGAGTACCCGGCTACTGTTCTTATCGTATAGAAATTGCTCTGACTAAGGCCAGTTTCTCGTGCATCATATAGGTAGTTTATTTTCTGTCTTTATATTTATGCGTTGATCACTTTACATGTAGATTGCTGGAGTCAGGTACGCATCTCTTACTATGCATGCATCATTGATTTCTTCGCACATTGGCTTTTTCGTCTTCTCCCCCTGTTTTCGGACTTAAATAACCAGGAGAACCGAAAAATTCATTAGGCGTTGTTTGCTTGAAAAATACATAAAAAGAAAAACTATAAAATTAGGACTACTAAACACACTTGACCCTAAAAGACACTTCACCTAAAAATTTATCTTAGGGAGAGCAACCCCCTCCTTGTCTGGTTTAGATGAGCGAGAGAGCGACCCGCACATTAGGCTAGAGCCATATCCATTCTCCAATCAGACTACTGGCCTTTTATACGGGACAGTCTGTTGGTAGGATTGGATTCCCATCAGCTCGCTTAACCGCTCTGATAGACTGACATTATCACCTAAAATAAAATTGACAAGATAATCGACCGATCTCTTACGATCATCAGCTCTGTGTTGTGTAGGTGAATCTGGGATTTTGTGTGTTTCCAGATCTCATCCGCCTGGCTCACCAGATCAAGATGATGGGCAGGAAGTCCCTTAGGCAGCCTCTGGCCGCAACGCTTTTCGGCACCCCGACTCGTTCATCTAGGTTGGTTCGTAAGAGCCGAGACCCGCTCTCCGAACCCGAGTTCGACATCGCCCTGTTCTCCCTTGACCACCCTTCTTCCACTTCTGAGATACCAGTGCTAGATGAGAGACAACAGACAGATGATTTATTCGCACCTGAGTTTGGGTCTTTTGCCTTTGCAGAGACCATGGCCAGTAGTGAGGAGCGCACCGAGGGTCAGAGACCAGCAATGATGACATATGTGTTGGACTAGGGTGCAATCAACAACACCATGTTGGCTTCCCTCGAGATGATGTAGCGCCAAATACAGGATCAGGGAGCCTTCATGGTGGAGATGAGGAGAGAGATGGAGAGGCTGAGGACAGCACGAGATCAGCCGAGAGCCACAGGAGAGGGAGAGATACCAGAGCAGCCAGTCCAGCCGGCAGCAGCAGATCAGCTGAGATCGATGTGGGAGTTGCACAACTCCGGATCGACACTTATGCACCGGTGGATTGTACTTCCAGCGATTGTGGGGGACTTCAAGTTCCCCCCGCAGATGATTCAGCTTCTCCCCCGTGTCCATGGGCTCGCGACAGAGGAGCCCCATCTTCATCTTCAGGAGTTTGAGATGATCTGCAGCACCGTCCACGATCAGCATGTGGACGAGGATACTATTTGGATGATGGCTTTTCCTTTCTCCCTGGTTGACAGAGCAGCCAACTGGCTGAAGCATTTGGGGAGATTTGTTTAGACCTGGGAGTAGCTCCGCATCGAGTACTTGGACAAGTACTATCCACTCGGTCGGACCAATGCAGCGAGGGCCCTGATCAGAAACTTCTCCATGCTCCCCAACGAGCAGTTCCACGAGGTATGGGAGAGGTTCAGAGAGCTTACCGACAGATGCCCGCACCATGACATCTCGAAGCCGAACCTAGTTCAGAGCTTCTTTTGCAGACTGACACCAGAGTTGCAGGGTCTGGTGAATGCTTCTTGTGGCGGTTCCTACTTCACCAAGGATGAGGATCAGGTCTGAGCCATATACGAGGAGATGGCCGAGAACTACACCTCCATGTCCCAGACTCGACTCTACACTCAAGGACACCCCCAGCCAAAGGCCGTGCAGTTTCAGAAGATAGCACGGGTCGATGCCGATCCTTCCACTTCATCTGTGACAGCCTCACAGGCAGAGTATACAGCCGCAGACATGGACATCATCAGCGAGAAGCTGGACCGGATTGAGATGATCGAGAAGAAGCAGTGCCAGGGCATCACGTAGATGGATCAGATGGCACAGACAATGAGTGACCTAAAGACACAGATCATGTGTCTCCAGGAGACACAGACGGCTTCTCAGCCCCGTCTCAGGTCACGAGGAGACCCGAGCAGCAGTGGTAGCTCGTCCCAGCACTCCAGTCAGCCTAGACAGGTTTACCTTGTACGGGCGGAGTCGTACAAGTAGCCACCGCAGTTCTACCAGCCACTACCATCCCAGGACACTCAGATGGTGGTGTATCAGTCGGATCAGCCCTTGGCAGTACTTCCTTCACCCACCTACGAGCAAGAGCCATTGATGGATGTCCACGAGATTTGGTATGACCGACCCCAGCCCGGTATCCGACGAGACCATCCCGGATTCCGCTGGTCGGTCGGAGGCACCATTTCCCAGCAGCAGCCTCCAGCTCAAGGTGGCCAGTATGGCCAGCAACGTGAGCAACACCAGCAGCCCCATCCCCCAGTACACCAGCAGCAACCATCCCACAGAGAGCAGTACGGTTCTCATCCCTATCAGCAGAGACCGCCTTGGAGGCGAGAGCAGCCTCAGTAGTAGTATCATCAGCAGTACCCCTCTCACCCTCACCAGCAGCAGCAGCCTCACTACCAACGAGGCCACCTATCAGGTTCTCATGGGCCGACCTATGAGAACCCCGCACTTGATGATCTAGCCCACCTCATGACCAAGCAGCATGCTACATTTCGACGGGAGATGGATGAGTTCCGTCAGGAGATGAGGGAGATTGTGAGAGGGAAGGCTGCCATCCATGCCCAGATTGAGCCGAACCCCAACATCCTCAAGAGGAAGTCTGAGAAGGTAGAGTTTACTGAGATTACCACTCCTAGTGCTTCACTTGGTGATATGTCTGCATACATGTTTAATGATGATTTTGTTACACTTAGGAGCGGTAGGATGCCATCAAGCTGCACCTCATCTGAGCGATGATTCCACGCCACTTCAGGAGCGCAAGGCAAGGAGGAGAGCGGTGTTGATGTCGCTAGAGATGTTGAAGGTGGTACTGACGCCACCATACCAGTTGCTGAGCCAGAGCACGGTACCGATGCCGCTATTCCAGTTGCCGAGGGTAGTACTGAGGCCACCATTCTCATTTCTACTAGTCCTATTGTTTTTCCTTTCGTACATGTATCTCAGGACATTTCTGCAAATAAAGGAAAGGGTTTATTATTTTCGAATCCACCTGTGTTGCTTGATGATGTATGTGTGGATTCTGCAGTTCATGAGCATTCCAGACCCTCTCCTAGTCCTTCATCTGAGAAGGATCCTGTAGTCCCCTTTCCCCGAGCACTCCACTTGGCTAGGGGGCAGAAAAAAGAAAATCAGAAAAAGAACCATCAGATAGAGTTCAGCCAGCATATGATGGACAGATTTCAGATACAACTGACTCTACAGGAGGCCTTGGAGCACATACCTCTCTTCCAGAGATCACTCAGAGACATGACCACAGTTAGGAGGAAGAGGCGGAACCATCAGTCGGAGATTCATGTGCGCACTCGTGCCAGCGATTCAGAACCGTCTGCTAGCCATGGGGCCAGATGCAGGAGCCTCATATGTTAGATGCCACATCCATGAGCAGAGGTTCGACCGCACTCTATTAGACAGCGGTTCTTCGATCAACCTGCTTCCGGCAGCCCTTCTCGACCGCTTCGAGTTGGGCCCTCTACGACAGAGAAGGATGGTCCATCAGTTTGTTGATCGATATGTCAAGAGGCTGAAGGGGTTGCTGAAGGACGTTGTCGTCACGATTCAGGGCCTGAAATTCCCTGTGGACTTCGTTGTGTTGGACATGGAGATCCATGAGTCCGTGATCGATACCCCCATCATTTTAGGACGCCTGTTCTTGGCCACAGCCAAGGCAATGTCCGATCATGATAGCGGTAAGGTGTACTTTTGCATCGAGGGTGAGAGTATACAAATAGAGACGGTCAAGGAGACTAGAGCCAGAGATTCAGCTTGCTCGAAGCCGACTTCATATTCAGAGTAGATGACAGAGGCAGGACGAGACATCCACCAGGACTGCGATTTTCTGATCACAGATGACGAGGCAGTTTGGGCAGATCCAGTAGCATAGGCCATCCTCTCACCTTCAGAGTTTGCTGATGCAGAGACGTTAGCATAGGAGAGCTTGGAGAGCGCATTCTTGGACCCGGATACATCTCAGGCAACAGAGCTGGTCCCTGATCGTGAGGCAGATTTTTGTTGTGATTATGATACAGATCCCTTGGAGTCAGATATTGACTGGGGCAGAGTTTGATGATTTGATACCATGTCTGACTTCTACTGAGCCTATAGCTAGGGAGGAGGTTGATTCCATACAAAGCAGAGACCGTCCAGCAGAGCAGCCTTCGCCAGATTCAGATTGCGAGCGAGAGTTCTCACTCTCCCATGCAGATTTGGTAGCATTCACTCAGACCTTTCAGAGGCAAGATCCGCCAGCACCTACTTGTCTAGAGCTGAAGCCGCTACCGTCATCGCTGAAGTATAGATTCCTTGCGGGTAAGCATGAGATGTACCCAGTCAATATCTCTGCTGATTTGACTAGAGAGCATGAATCCCATCTGATGGGGGTTCTTGAAAATAACCGCAAGGCGATAGGATGGAGTGTAGCCGATCTTCAGGGGATAAGTCCAGCCTTGTGCTCCCACCATATCTATCTCGAGGAGGACGCAAAGTCGTCGCATGAGTTCCAGCGCCGGCTGAACCCGAATCTTCGAGATGTTGTCATGAAGAAGATCTCGAAATGGTGGAGCACTGATTTTATCTACCCCATATCCGACTCCAAATGGGTCAGTCCATTGCATGTGGTGCCCAAGAAGATGGGCATCACCACAGTTGTTAGTGAGTCTGGAGAGGAGATCGCTACCCGAGTACCCACTTCTTGGCGGGTCTGTGTGGACTACAGACGATTGAACCAGACCACCAAGAAGGATCATTTCCCCCTGTGCTTTATTGATCAGATTATAGAGAGGCTGGCAGGGAAGAGACATTATTGTTTCTTGGATGGGTACTCCGGATATAATCAGGTGGCCATCGCACCCGTGGACCAGGACAAGACCACCTTCACCTGTCCCTTCGGGACATATGCTTTCAGACGCATACCATTTGGATTGTGCTACGCTCCGATGAAATTCCAAAGATGCATGCTGTCCATCTTTTCGGACATGGTGGGGGAGTGCTTGGAGGTCTTCATGGATGATTTCTCGGTTTACGGCGACGAATTCGATTATTGTCTTGACTGCCTAGACCGAGTCCTTCAGCGATGCATAGGGATTCACCTTGTGTTGTCTTGGGATAAGAGTCACTTCATGGTGACTCAGGGGACAGTTCTTGGCCATATCATCTCCAACAGGGGCATGGAGATTGATCCGAGCAAGGTGGATGTTATTAGAAAACTCAATCCACCGTCCAACTTGCGGAAGTTACGGTCTTTTCTAGGGCACGTAGGTTTCTACCGGCACTTCAATCATAATTTCAGTAGGATTTCCCGACCATTGACTGATCTGCTGATGAAAGACATCGAGTTCCTTGTAGATGATAAGTGTCTATCGTCATTTGAGACTCTCAAGAGTCGTGTTGTAGAGGCTCCTATTCTCCAGCCGCCTGATTGGTCTCTCCCATTCGAGATCATGACGGATGCCTCCGATTTTGCCGTAGGGGCCATGCTGGGACAGAGGAGGATTGGAGTCCCCTTTGCTATTCACTGTGCTAGCCATACTTTGGATGCCGCTCAGCAGAACTACACAGTCACTGAGAAGGAGATGCTAGCCGTAGTTTTCCCCCTAGATAAGTTTAGATCGTACATCATTGGATCTAGAGTGACCATCTATACTGATCATACCGCCATCAGGTACCTCATGGAAAAGAAGGATGCCAAAGCCAGATTGACCAATGGATCCTTCTACTCCAGGAGTTTTATATAGAGATTAAGGATAAGACTGGAGTCAAGAATGTGGTGGCGGATCATCTCTCCCGATTAGAGTATCTTGAGGATTCTGAGCAGACTGAGCCTATATGTGATACCTTCCCAGATGAGGCGATCCTTGTTATCGCCTCTCTCCCAACGTATGCCAATATTGTGAACTATCTTGTCGCCAAGAAAGATCTACAAGATTGGCCCAGGCAGAAACTTGAGACCTTCCTCGTGAAGGCCAAGTTTTACCATTGAGAGGATCCCGTCCTTTACATGAAGGAGGGGATAGTATATGGCGTCAGTGCATTCCTCAGGAGGAGCACCACAACGTCCTTACTTACTGCCACAAGCTTGAGGCGGGAGGACATCACTCAGGGCAGAGAACAGCACAGAAAGTGCTCCAATCCGGCCTATGGTGCCCTACTCTCTTCAAGGACTCTGATGAGTTCATGAAGAGGTGTACTGACTGTCAGAGGATGGGCACTTGTGGACAGCGTGATATGATGCCGATGCAACCCATACACTTCTATGAGGTTTTTGACGCATGGGGCATCAATTTCATGGGTGCATTCCCTAAGAGTCAGGGATTTGAGTACATTCTGTTGGTTGTGGATTATGTGAGTCGTTGGGTTGAGGCCATCCCCACCCGAACCGCAGATGCTAGGACTGTTTGCATATTTTTTAGTAAGAATATCATTTCACGGTTCGGGGTACCTCGAGTGTTGATATCTGACGGGGGGTCTCATTTCGTCAACGACAAGGTAAAGGCCCTTGCTAGCGAGTTCAGCATAGACCATCGAGTAGCCACTCCATACCACCCTCATACAAATGGTCTTGTTGAAGTGTCAAACAGGGAGATGAAGACTATATTGCAGAAGGTCGTCCGCCCTGACCGAAAGGATTGGCCACAACTTTTGGACTCGATCTTGTGGGCGTATAGGACGTCTTTCAAGACTCCTTTGGGTACATCTCCCTTTTGCCCCGTTTATGGCAACCCTTGCCATTTACCTGTTGAGCTGAGACATAGGTCACTTTGGGTTGTTACTGATATACTATGGATCCAGTGAGTGTAGGAGATCAGAGGAGGGTATAGTTAGCAGCCTTGGAGGAGCTTCGTGATACAACCTTTTCAAGCAGCCTACAATACAAGGAGAGAGTGAAGGAGTGGCATGATTCTTATATCAGCCACAAGCAGTTTGAGCCAGGATTAAGAGTATGGTTGTTTGATGCTAGGCTTTGTTTATTTCCAGGGAAGCTACAGAGCAAATGGAAGGGACCTTATTTGGTTCTAAAGGTACATGACAATGGGAGTATTGATATATCTGAGTTGTCTTCTGATGCTACCTTTCGTGTTAACAGTCAGCGGCTCAAGCCATATCTAGATCATGAGCCGCGGGTCGTTGACGTTGCCCCGATTCACTTTGCGTGAGATGTGGTCTCTTGACTCACATCCATCGCATCTCACGCCTGTTTATCATTGTTCTTCTGACTTGTATAGATTCAGTTGTCCATATCACTCCATTCTTTAGTCCCACACCCCTTTCTCATCTTATGATCATGCTATACTTAGGGTGTACTTTACCCTAAGTATAGGGGGTGTAGGACTCTCGGGTGTTCTATTAATTCTTTCTACCTCTATTTTGCTGCCTATACTTAGGGAATATTTTACCCTAAGTATGGGGGGGGTAGACCCTGTACATCCATCCACTTGGATTTCCCTTCATGTACAGCTTGCTATACTTAGGATTACTTGATCCTTCGTATAGGGGGAAACACCGAGTCCTCTTCATTCTATTCTTTGATTCGTCTTTGTAAATACCATTCCTTTTCACTTCCCTATACTAAGCACAAGTTATGTCTTCTTCATCGCTCTTGATTTACTCTGAGGACATCGTTCGAGCTAAGTATAGGGGGTGTCGTATATACTTCATAGCCATAACTCGTACTTTGTGTGAGTGTTAATAAATAAAATGGCTAAAAATCCATAAAAATTTCCCTTGTACATAAAATTCTTCTTGCACATACCTATCTATTTATAAAAATAATTTTTGTACAAATGTTTGTAAAATGATTTGTGTAAATAGTTTGTAAATATTTCGATATCAAAACTATGTATATAGTACAAATTTTTTGTAAAATGTTTGAAAAACAAAAGGTTTGAAAAAATATTGTGTAAATTTTTGTAAATATTTTGCAAAACTTCCCATTCATGCATACATCCATGTTTTTAAACATTTTTCAAAAATTTTGTACATTTGTAAAATCTTGTAAAAATTTGCATCTTTGTAAATATTTGTATAATTTTTCTAAATCATAGTTGACATTTAAACTGGCCTGGAAAAATTGGAAAATGGAGCTTGGTTAAGACCTTAATCCACCTAATTCTAAGAGGAACCTTTAGGGCTTAGGATTAAGACTTTTTAGGTCCATTGGGACTTAATTCTTTGAGTCCACTAGGCTATGAGCATATGTCATCTTGATGAGCCTAAGTAGAGCACTTAAAAACGCACACATGACTCTTAGAGACAATGTCTTTACGTGCACCAGCACTTTACACATAGCTCTCCACGGATGAGCTGGTGAGGAGGCAGTTTCCTTTGGCTTGGGGTAGCATATGAGGGTAGTAATTCTAGGCGGAACCTCTCTTCTTCTTATAGTGAAGGAAGTGCATCTCAACTTGGTCTGGTGGTTATGAAGTCTAAAGACAGGAGTTGTGGGTTGCAATAAAGCTTCAAAAGAGGGATAGTCTACTGGCTCAAGAGGAAAAACTCCTTATGTATATATGTTGCACCATGTAGATATGTTGTACATATGCAAATCGAAAGAAAAAAATGTGCAAAGAAAGAAAATACTCAAAAAAAGTGGTGGGTCGGATTGAAAATTTAATAACCCCACCGGAGTGTATATAGCCAAATAAAGCAAAGCTTATGTTACACATGACCATCTCATGAAGCTTGCAGCGGGAGACTCAGCTACACTGGTTAGAGATCCCATGGATACATGGCTACACTGGTCATGGTCCATTCTCTTCTTCCCCCTCTTCTTGAGCCGGTTGTACTTGAACTTAGAAGGGAATACCCGGCTCCTCGAGGAAAGAGTAGCTAGACCGAGGCATTAGAGTTACTAGGTTGAGGGAGGTTGTTTCTTTGTCACTTCTGAGGTGGGGACCTACATTTCACTTACACAGTACAAGGAAAGATTAATGGTTAGAGTTTGTGTATGTAGACTTGTTTTGATCTGGTTTATTGAGGAGTATTGACCATAGATTGGTGGAACTTAGAGGCTGTTAAGTTTTAAGCTTAAGTCCAAATAAGGTTCCAACAAATTAATAATCCAAAGGTCTGACTGAGCTCCATATTTCAATTTAATGAAGGAAAGTTTAATAATCAACCTTGATTTCCCATCTTTTTCTTTTCTTTTTCTTTTTGCACTTCTTTCTCAAATAAGTGTCTGCTAAGGGACTAGCAAAAATAAAGTATAGGGGGTGATGAATCCCCGTTCATCACTCTTTATTCCTTTATTATAGCTAGAAATCTTGGTAAAATACCGTGTAAATATTTGTAAATAGACTAAATTGTCAACTTGCATGCTTCGTGTATATAGCCATAATTAGCATGTTTTTGTACAAAAATAAAGGAATAAAGAAATAAAGAAAAATAGGGAAATATTTAAAATAAATATTGAGTGACTCGAACCCAAGGGAGGGCCAATCATTGGCCTGACCGCAAAATAAAACAAGTAGAGAGAGATAGGGTTGCTCATCAATGTACAGATATTCTCCCTCTTATGTATATATTTTATTTTCATAAAATATAAATATTTATGTGTTTTCACAACTTGTATATGTTTATAAAAATAAAATAAAAATGAGAAAAATTAAAAACAAAAATAAATAATTTATCTCTCCTTAGTGTACATATACCATGTATATAAGAATAAAAGAACTATTTATTTTACCCTTGTAAATAATTAATAAAAATCAAATAAAAATTATTCTATATCCCAAAATTTATGGTGTAAATAAATAAAATATAAAATTGGGATAATTATACATAAATAAAATAATTAAAAAGAAAAATCAAAAATACATAGGTATATATATCTGTATATATTATAATATAATGTATATACATAATTTATTTTTCAAAAAAATAAAAAAATCACTAAAAAATACTTTGAAAATAAATAAACATTTTTCATCTTGAAAATATTTTGAAATAAAACCTTTATCGGTTTTATTTTGAATTGTCAAATAATTTTCCAACGAATTTTCCCATTGGTCCACGGGGGATGTTGACCCCCGGTCAACTCTCCCCCCAGGACCACATCTTCTCGCGGACCTTGAGTTGACCCGATTTCACCCGATTTCCTTGGAGTGATCCGATCGCCATCCACCTAAACCCCAGGCTCCGATTGATAAGCTCACATCCGAGATTCACGCCCGGGCATCTTCTTAGGGATCTGTGCATCGATCTGCGTGCTCCACTCCCATCTTATCGGACCTGCACCTGTATATAACCTCCGCTCTAGCCACATTCCTCCGCACCTTTGGCTCCCTTCTTCGACTCCAGTGATCTCCACCATCATCCTCGAGTGACAGCGAGTGGTTGAGCGTGTTGCAGCGAGGATGTGGAGGTGTTTGCCCTAGGTCCGGCGACCATCGTCGTCGAGCTCCACCGTCGGCGCAGCCCGAGCCTCTGGAGGCGTCACTCCATTGAGGCGAAGACCGTAGGAGACTCGGCATCTCCATCCTAGACACGTCCGATTATAAGGTACTCCCATGAGTTTCTAGATAATTGTGTAGATTCGATCGTCCCTATCTTGCTCCGCCAGCTCCGTCCCAGTAGCCGGAGCCCGGTCACCTCTCCCTATCCGTACAGATAGACACCTCGACTCATCGTCACCCTCCTTCCACGATCTGATCACCTCGATCTTGACTATCTGAGCCAAGATCGGGCTAGGTCCCTTCCACCGCCTCCGTCGGGACCCCCCTTCGCCAAATCACCCCGCTTTCCTTTGCTATTTCTCAAATAACCCCTGCCGGAGTCTTCCTCCGAGCACGAGCTTCCTTTTGCAGGTGAATAAGTGCGAGATACCCCCCTTAGTCGTAGCTTGCATCCCTCGCTGGAGTCGCCCAGGTCCTCCATCCCTCACCGGAGGATCGGACCGTTGGGACCTCCAGCGGCCACCACCACCAGACGCAGAGCGACGAGGCGCGTCGAAGCCCTCTTGCTGATCATCCATCGGGCGCGCACAACCACGCCAGCTCGCCGACGAAGTTCGCCAGGGAGGAGTTCATCCTGATCCTCTCTCCACCGTTGGATCATGCCTCGCATCCAGTTGCCATCTGAGTCATTCGAGGTCTGTTAGGATCAGGCTGTTAGATCCACGATCTGACGGCCACGTGCTCCCCATGTTTGCCCCCCTCGTCCGGACCGTCAGATCTGCCAGGAGGCGTCACCAGTGTCGCACGTCCATCAGTCATCCATCGCCTGACACCTGGTCCCCACGTGCCCCGCATGTGCTTTGGCTAGGTAACTTGCGCTCGACCCCCTGTACTTTATTTCAGTTATTGTTTAGTCTCTTAAATAACTTAGCATACTTGGGTAAGTTGCATATCAGGACCTATTGTTTGTTGTATTTGCACTTTAGTCCTTACTTTGTGGATGCGCATGCTTCGACACATGAGACTGTGGGCTTTTTGCATGTTTAGGGCTAGGCTTTTATAACTATTATGAATTGAAGTTATATTTTGGAGATTTGCATATATACCCTTCCACTTGCTCTGCAACTTCCCTGGAAATAATCTAAGCCTGGCATCAAACAACCATACTCTCTGATATGGCTCAAACTATTTGTGGCTGATATGAGAATCATGTCACTCCTTCACTCTCTCCTTGTATAGTAGGCTGCTCAAAAAGGCTGCATCTCTAAGCTCCTCCAGGGCTGCTAATTCTATCCTCCTCTGGTCTCCTACACTCACTGGATCCAGTAATATATCTATGACAGCCCAAAGTGACTTGTGCCTAATCTCAACAAGTAAATGTTAGGGCTTACCATAAATGAGGCGAAAGGGAGATGTACCCAAAGGAGTCTTGAAGATGTCTGGTATGCCCACAAGACCGAGTCCAAAAGTTGTGACCAATCCTTTCAGTCTAGGCGGACGACCTTCTGCAATATAGTCTTGATCTCCCTATTCGACACTTCAGCAAGATCATTGGTCTAAGGATGATATGGAGTGGCTACTCCGTGGTCAATGGTGAACTCGCTAGCAAGGGCCTTTACCTTATCGTTGATGAAATGAGACCCCCCGTCAGATATCAACGCTCGAGGTACCCCGAACCGTGAAACGATATGCTTCCTCAAAAATCTGCAAACAGTCCTAGCATCTGCGATTCAGGCGGGGATGGTCTCAACCCTACGACTCACATAATCAATGGACAACAGAATATACTCGAATCCTGGTTCTTAGGGAATGGACCCATGAAATCAATGCCACATGCATCAAAAACCTCGCGGAAGTGAATGTGCTACATCAGCATCATGTCATGCTGTCCACAAGTGCCCATCCTCTGACAGTCAGTACATCTCTTCACGAATTCATCAGAATCCTTGAAGAGAGTAGGCCACCATAGGCCGAATTGGAGCACTTTCTGTGTCGTTCTCCTCCCAGAGTGATGGCCTCCTGCCTCCAGCTTGTGGCAGTAGTTAAGGACGCTATGGTGCTCCTCCTGAGTAATGCACCATCGCTAGACGCTATCCCCTCCTTCATGATAAAGGATGGGAACCTCCCAATGGTAAGACTTGGCCTTTGCTAGGAAGGCCTCGAGTCGCTGCGTGGGCCAACCTTGTGGAACTTTCATGGCAACAAGAAAGTTCACAATATCAGTGTACAATGGGAGCGAGGAGATAGCAAGGATTGCCTCATCTGGGAAGGTCTCAGAAATAGGATCAAACTGCTCGGAATCCTCAAGATTCTCTAATCGGGAGAGATGATCCGCCACTACATTATCGACTCCAGGCTTATCCTTAATCTCAATATCAAACTCCTGGAGTAGAAGGATCCATCTAGTCAGTCTTGCTTTGGCATCCTTCTTTGCCCTGAGGTACCTGATGACGGTGTGGTCAGTAAAGATAGTCACTCTAGATCCAATGATATACGATCTGAATTTATCCAAGGCAAAAACTAAGGCTAGCATCTCCTTCTCAGTGAAAGTGTAGTTCCGTTGCACGGCATTCAATGTACAGCTAGCATAGTGAATGGCAAAAGGTACTCCATCCCTCCTCTGTCCCAACACACCCCCTATGGCAAAATCGGAGGCATCCATCGTGATCTCGAATGGAAGAGACAAATCAGGCGACTGGAGGACAGAAGCCTCAACAACTAGACTTTTGACAGTCTCAAATGATGTAAGACACTTATCATCTATAATGAACTCGGTCTCTTTGGTCAGCAAATCAGTCAACAGTCGGGCGATCCTGTTGAAATCATGAATGAATTGTCGATAGAAACAGACGTGCCCCAGAAAAGACCGTAGCTGTCACAAGTTGGACGGTGGATTGAGTTTCCCGATGATATCCACCTTGGCCGGATCAACCTCCATGCCCTTGTTGGAGATGATATGACCAAGCACCATCTCTTGAGTCATCATGAAGTGACTCTTCTCCCAAGATAAAAGAAGATGGACCTCGATGCATCGTTGAAGGACATGGTCTAGGAAGTCAAGACAAGCATCAAACCCATCGCCATAGGCTGAAAAGTCGTCCATGAAGACCTCTAAGCAATCACCCACCATATCTGAAAAGATGGACAACATGCACATTGGAATGTTGCCGGAGTGTTGCATAGACCAAAGGGCATCCGTATGAAAGCATATGTCCCAAAGGGACAGGTGAATGTGGTCTTGTCCTGGTCTTCGGGGGCAATGACCACTTGATTGTAACCTGAGTACCCGTCAAGAAAGCAGTAGTGACTCTTCCAAGTTAGCCTCTTTATAATCTGATCAATAAAAGGCAGCGGGAAATGATCCTTTTTGGTGGTCTGATTCAATCGTCTGTAGTCCACACAGACCCTCCAAGAAGTGGCTACCCGGGTAGAGATCTCCTCTCCAGACTCACTCACAACTGTAGTGATGCTCGTCTTCTTGAGCACCACATGTAATGGACTAACCCACTTGGAGTCGAAGGGGTAGATAAAATCGACGCTCCACCATTTCAAGATTTCCTTCATGACAACCTCTCGAAGGTTCGGGTTCAGCCGCCGCTAGAACTCACGCGACAGCTTGGCGTCCTCTTCGAGATAGATGTGGTGAGAGCACAGGGCCAGACTTATCCCCTGGAGATCAGCAACACTCCATCCTATCACCTTGCGGTTCTTTTCAAGAACTTCCATCAAACGAGATTCTTGCTCTCTAGTCAAATCTGCTGAGATAATGACTGGGTGCATCTCATGCTCACCCGCAAGGAACCTATACTTCAGCGACTACGGTAAGGGATTTAGCTCTGGACAACTGGGAGCTGATGGATCTGGCCTCTGAAAGGTATGAGTGAATGCGACCAAATCTTCATGGGAGAACTCTCGCTGAACATGGAAATATGGTGAAGATTGCTCTGCTGGTGTATCTGTACTTTGAATGGGATCAATCTCCACCCTAGATGCTCGCTCTGTGGAACAAGACATGGAATCAACTCATCAAACTCTGCCCAATCAATATCTGACTCCGAGGGATCTAAATCTGAATCAAAGGAAATATCTACTGCCGCTCTCTCCTGAACGCGATCAGCAGCCTGAAATGTGTCCTCTACCAAGAATGCACTCTCCAAGCTCTCCTCCACTGGAATCTATGCATCTGCGGGATCTGAAGGTGAGAGGATGGCTCGTGAAATGGGGTCGGACCAATTGGCTCTGTTATTTGTGATCACAAAATCACACTCCTAGTGGACGTCTCGCTCTGCCTCTGTCATCTGCTCTAAATCTGTAAGCAGGCCTGAGCAAGCTGAATCTCACGCTCTAGTCTCATCGATCGTCTCTATTTGTATACTCTCTCCCTCTACGCGAAAGTACACCTTCCCGCTATCATGATCGGACATTGCCTTGGCTGTGGCCAAGAACAGGAATCCTAAAATGATGGGGGTATCGGGCACAGACTCAGGGATCTCCATGTCCAACACAATGAAGTCCACGGTGAATTTCAGGCCTTGAATTGTGATGACCATGTCCTTCAACAACCCCTTCGGTCTCTTGACAGATCGATCAGCAAACTGAAGAATTGTCCTGCTCTATCGGAGAGGGCCGAAATCGAATCGGTCGAGTAAGGCTGCCAGAAGAAGGTTGATAGAAGAGACGATGTCTAATAGAGTCAGATCGAACCTCTGCTCATGTATGTGACATCTGACATAGGGAGCTCGTACATATGGTCTCTTGGCTGGAAGACGATTTTGGATGGCAAAGCAGGTGGCACAAGTGAGCACATGGATCTCTGAATGATGGTTCCTTATCTTCCTGCGAATAGTGGTCTTCTCTCTAAGGTTCCTCTGGAAGAGAGAGATGTGCTCCAAGGCCTCCTATAGAGTCAGTTGTATCTGGAATCTGTCGATCATCTGTTGGCTAAACTCTAGCTTCTGGGATTTTTTTGGGTTTTCTTTTTTATTCCCCTTAGCCAAGCGGAGTGCTTGGGGGAAGGGGATGGCTGGGCCCTCCTCATATGGAGGAATATGAATGGGTTCCTGGTGCTGTGGTGAAACAGAATCCATACAAATATCTCCATGCATCACAGATGGACTCACAAATAAAGAACCCTTTCCTTTATTACCAGAATAGTCCTGAGAAACACCGACAGAAGGAAATGCAACAGGAATAGAAATGGTGGCCTCAGTACCACCCTCAGCATCTGGACTTGCGGCATCATCATCGTACTCTGGCTCAACATCATCTCTGGTGGCATCAACACCACCTCCTACATCTGGTGAAGTGACGGCCTTAGTACTGTCGGTTGGGTCTACACCCTTGGTGACATCAGCACCACCATCATCAACATCATCATGAGAGGCATCAGCACCGCTCTCCTCCTCATATGGCGCTCATGAGTCCTCATGTGGTCGTCTCTTAAATGAGGCACCGCCTGCTGACATCCTACATCTCCTAAGTGTAACAATGTCAGCATCAAAAGTGTATGCAGAAATATCATCAAGCGAATCATTAGGAGTGGTAATCTCTGTAAACTCTACCTGCTCAGACTTCTTCTTCAGGTTGTTCGGATTTGGCTCGATCTGAGCAGGTATGGCGGCCTTGCCCTTCACTATCTCCCTCATCTCCTGTCGGAACTCATCCATCTCCCGTCTGAAAGTAGCCTGCTGCTCGAAAACAAGGCGGGCTAAGTCATCAAGAGCTGGGTTCTCATAGGCTGGCCCATGAAAACCAGACGGGTGGCCTCTCTGAGCTGTTGCTGCTTGGAAGGATGAGAGGGATACTGGGAATGAAACTGCTGAGGCTGTTGCTGCTGCCTCCACGACTGTCCTCGTTGATAGGGACGTGGACCATGATGCTGGTAAGGTGGATGTGGATGTGGCTGTGGGAACTGGTGTTGTTGTTGCTACTGGCTATACTGCCCACTCTGAACTGGAGGCTACTACTGGGAAGAGGCACCTCCGGCCGACCAACAGAATCCGAGATGGTCTCAGCGAATCCCAGGCTGAGGTCGATCGTACCAAATCCCGTTGACATCCATCAACGGCTCCTACTCGTAAGGGGGTGGGGGAAGGACTGTCAGGGGTTGATCCTGCTGATACACCACCATCTGAGTGTCCTGAGACGGTGGTGGTTGGAAGTACTGCTGCTGCGGCTGCTAGAACGACTCCGCCTGAACTTGGTGAACCTGTCTGGGCTGGCTGGAGTGCTGGGTCGAGTTGCTGCTGCTGGTATCATCCTGTGACCTAAGACGGGGCTGAGAAGTCGTATGTGCCTCCTGGATACACATGACATGGGTCTTCAGGTCACTCAGCGTCTGTGCCATCTGATCTATCTGAGACATGCCCTTGCACTGCTTCTTCTCAATAAGCTCGATGCGGACTAACTTCTCGCTGATAATCCCCATATCAGTGGTCGTCGACTCTGCCTGTGCTGCGGCTGCTGATGATGTAGATGGACCGGTATCGACCCGTGCTATCCTCTGATAGGACACAGCATGTGATGTGGTCTTCCCCTGTGCATATAATCGGGTTTGAGACATCACCGTGTAGTTCTCTACCATCTCCTCGTAGATGGCCCAGACCTGATCCTCATTCTTGGCAAAATAGGACCCTCTACAGGATGCATTCATTAGCCCCTACAACTCCGGTGTAAGCCCGCAGAAGAAACTCTGAACACGGTTGGGCTTGGATATATCATGATGAGGACACTGGTTTGTGAACTCCCTGAATCTGTCACATGCCTCATGAAATTTCTCGTTGGGGAGCATGGAAAAGTTGCTAATCAGGGCTCTGGATGCATTCGTCCGGTCAAGTGGATAGTACTTATTCAAGTACTCGTTCCGGAGCAGTTCCCATGAGGTGACGAATCTCCCTAGGTGCTTCAGCCACTTGGTTGCTCCGTCTACGAGGGAGAACGGAAAAGCCATCATCTTAATGGTATCCTCATCCACGAGGCGATCGTGGACAGTACTGCAGATCATCTCAAATTCTTGGAGATGGAGATGTGGTTCCTCAGTGGCGAGTCCGTGGAATCGGGATAGAAGATGGATGGCCTGAGGCTGGAGCTTGAAATCTCCCAAAATGGATGGTAGTTGTATCCATCTATGGGTCAGAGAGCGCCAGGGTTGTGCAACTCTCTCATCGGACATGCAGGTGCTGCTGGCTGTGCTGGCTCCTCAGGATCTCCTCCTTCATAAATCTCTGGTCCTCCACCGATTCTGCGCTGCTCTCTGTCGGCTCTCATCTGCTCCATCTCTCGGCGCATGTCCACCATGAAAGCTCCCTGGTCTCGGATCTGACGTTGCATGGTCTCCAAAGAGGCTAACAGGGTGTTGTTGATGGCACCCTGATCAAGTACGTAAGTATGGTTCCCGTTGGGTCCATCTGTGCACTCCTCACTGCTGGCCATGGTCTCTGCAAAGGTAAAATACCGAAACTCAGGTGCCGATAAATAATCAACTATCTATTGCGGTCTCTTCTCGGGCACCTCAGGACTGGTAGAAGGGTGGTCGAGGGGGAACATGGAGGAGTCAAACTTGGGTTCGAAGAGCAAGTCTCGTCTCTCACGAACCAACCTAGACGAGCAGACCGGAGTGCTCAAAAGCGATGCAGCAAGAGGCTGCCTAAGGGACCTCCGGCCCATCATCTTGATATAGCGAGTGAAGGCGGATGAGATCTGGAAAACACACTAGATCGGTCAAGCAAACCCCCAATTCACCTACTCACGCAAATCTGATGACCGTAAAGGCTCGGTCTTTTATCTTGTCGATTTTATTAGGTGATCAAACAGTCTTTCAGAGCGATTAAGCGAGCTGGTAGGAACCCAATGCTCCTAACAGACTGTCCCGTATAAAAGGTCGGTAGTCTGCCAAGAGTTCGGGTATGGCTCTATCCTAGTGTGCAGGTCACTCTCTCACTCATCCAAACCATACAATGAGGGGATTACTCTCCAAGATAGATTTTTAAGTCAGGTGTCTTTTAGGATCAAATGAGCTTTTGCAGTCCCAATTTTATAGTTTTTCTTTTTAGGTATTTTTCAAAGCAAAGAATGCCTAACGAATTTTCCTATTCTCCTGATTATTTTAAGTCCAAAACAGAGGGAGAAGTTGAAAAAGCCGATGCGCGATCAAACACGATGATGCATGTAGAGTAAGAAATGTGTACCTAACTCAAGCTCTCTACATGCAGGGTGATCCATGCATAAATTTAAAGACAGAATTAAAACTACCTATATGATGCAAGAAGAAATCGGCCTTAGACGAAGCACTTTCTAGACAATAAGAACAGTAACTAGACAATCAGACTAAGTCCGGAGTCCGATCTTGGGGACCACTCGGTGCCTGCTACAACAGGTCCTGCCGGTGTTGTATGTGGTTCCTCACGGCACGTGGACTCGAGCCTATTTAAACCAAGTTTTTCTTATGATTTAATTAATAAGGTCCAATTAATCGATGTATAGGTGCAGGCAGATAATTAGGGTTGGGCCTCAATTAATTACGTCACAATCAAGAAAAATCCTAAGTCTAGGGGCTAAAATCTTCGAAAATCAGACAAAAAGTAAATGCGATAGAAAACAAAACCGGTGAAAAATCGCGGTGAGGTCCCCCGAGCACATCGGTGCTGGGCAAAACAGACCCCGATCAGCCACATGTTCAAAGTCTAAGTTCTCGTATTATTACAACAATAATGATAAAAGAAGTCCTAAACTACTCAGAACTACTCAGTCTTATGCTCCCGCTCTCCTGTGGCTCGATGGAGAAACAAGCCGCCTCCGCTTCACTCGAGTGCGTCGGTACTCCTAGGAACGCCGTCCTCGCTCCTCGGGCCCTTGCAAGAAAGAGAGAAACAAAAGATGGGTCAGATCACATTTAGTAAAAATATCAAATGTAGCAGAAAATCAAACAAGGAAAAGCGACTACTAAGCCGTGCTCCTCGGCAACGGTGCCATTTTGATGAGCGGCCCAAGAAACTAAGGTTAAGTGATATCAAAGGTCGTTGCGACCTCAATCACTTGAACCTGGCTCAACAAGAAAAATGAGAGACCACCAAAATAGAAAATCAAGCAATCAAAATGTGGTAAGCGGTGTTGTTATTTATGTTTACCTAGCATAGCTACCAGGGTCGAACACAAGGAGCATGTAATGCAAAATCTACGAAGCAGTCGAGAATCCAAGAAAAGCAAAGGAATGGTGGTTTTTAATTTTTCAAAATTTTTTTATGATTTTTAATATAGGAAAAAGGTAAAAATCAACACTCACACAACTATTTAATAGCCCAAAATACACAAAAATTCAGAATAAAAATATTTTTGTATTCGTGAAATATTCAGATGTTTTTATGAATTTTCTTAGATTTTTCTGATTTTTAATTAATTTTCTAAAAATCAAACAAAGTCAGGAATAAAAACCAATGTACAGCTGGAACCTAAGGGCATATTAAAATTATTTAAAATGTCTACAAAATTCGAGCAGCAATTTTATGTGAAACTACAAGCAAAAACCTAACTACAAAAGAAGAAAACACATTTTTTGAACTTTTATGAATTTTTACTGATTTTTCTAAGGTTTTTGGTCTTTTTTCAATGTTTTGGGTTTTATTAATGGGAATGAAACGAAAATTGGATAGAAACTTAAACACAACAAAACACACGGTAAGAAATTTTTTTAGAATTTTTAAGCTTTTTAATATTTTTAGTTGATTTTATAAAACAGACAGTGACAATTTTCAGGGTTTTTGAATTTTTAAAAATACTAAAAGAAATCAAATCCTAACCAAAAATTCATCAAAATTCCTACACTGTGGCAGGAGCCATGTTTCAAAATTTCGTGAATTTTGGAACTAAAATGTTATTTATTCTATCAAAGATAAGACACACATCTCATACGGACCTAGGTGCAAAGAGTGAGAAGTTTCGCGCCAAAGTATAACACGTGTAGACAGTTCAGGGCTAAAGTTGCAAAATGTCCAGATTTACACGTGAACATCACGTGAAGCAGACACTCAGGGGTATAAATGCAATTAGGAATTATAAAAATTCATTATTGAATAACCATAAAGTCCAGGAACTATATTGCAAATAACCCAGAAAGTCACGCGTCACTCCACGTGATACACTAAAGGAAGGATCGAAATGCAAATTTAGAAAACATCAGGTCTGAAATGCAATGTGTCGAAGATAAAAACAACTGCTACAAATATTTACATGACTAAAACACAAACGGAAAACAAGACAGGGCCTAAGTGTAATTTACCATTTTATTGCTCACGATCCAACGGTCGACAGAACTCCACTTATGATCGAACGGCTGAGATACTCGGATGCCTCTTCGACGATGGACGGCTGAGAGATGATCCTCAAATGGATCGGACGATCGAAGCTCCCCGGATGATGGACGGGAGAGATTAGACCTGGAGGAGACCTCGATCCGACGGTGGAAACGATGCCTGGAAGAACGGCTAAGAACTCGCCTCCAGCGAGCTTCAACCGGCCAATGCGTGCCCATTCGTGGGTTGGCATCCTACGTTGTTGGAAAAATTGCATCGATGTACCCTGGTTGGAAAAATTATGTTGAAACCCCTGCCATCACATGGTGTCACAAGGCGAGAGGAAATATGTTGTTGGTTAAATATTTGGCTGCCACGGTCGTGTCCCGTCCTGAGAGGCAGCAACGTGGTTGGAAATTTTGCACTGACACCCCTGCTATGGCACAGTGGTGCGGTGTACGAGGGTATGTGTCGATAGTTCACGTTTTTGTTGCCTCTTGGTCATGCAGCGGGGACGTCCTCTAGAGCTGCTCTGATGGGGAAAAGATTCCTGGCGACGGTCTGCAACTGTGACGATGCTCCGATGAGGCCAAAACCGACGAGAACAGCCTGGAGACAGTGGAAGACTTGGAGCGGTTGTGCTCGTATACAATGACCTCCAAATGAGGTCCCTTGAGCGTTGAACATGCACAGATAAACTACTGGGTCGAGGGCAAAGTGCCTCGACCCGTCAGTACGTGGGATGGGTGGCATATGAGGCGAGGCGTGGCCCCCCGGCGAAGCGACGATGGAAGAGGGTCTGGAGCTCATTCCTGGGGCGAACGAGGTGAATGGATGGGAGTATAAGGTGGAGAGAAGGTTGGCAAAGGTGCTAAGATCGTCGGAACAACGAATGAAAGATCCGATCACGGTGAACGGGGCCAAGCAACTCAGGTTGACCGCAATCGGAAATCTTGAATCAAACACAAGCAAGAAGAAATCTAAGTTACCTAGTGACTGGAGTCGTCTGGGCTGAAGGTCAGGGACCTCCAAGAGTCTTTGCCTCGATGGGTCGACGGGTCCAGAGGCTAGGCTCACCTCGCGGCGGAGCACGGTGGAGTGTTCGCCGGATCTAAGGCTACAGGGCTCGAAACCTCTCTACAATAAGATCTATCGCACATTGTTACTCGTGGGAAGAGATGGATATCATCAGAGATGAGGGGGCAACAGAAGATGCGAAAGATGATGGGGCTCCAGGAGGCTTTATACGTTGTGGGGTCCGAGAAATGGGGAGTGTCGGTGCGTAAACCGAGGGATGGATCCCTTGAGGAATTGTCGGGCGCGGATCATGGATCATCCCTCAATAATCGGAGCAGCAAGTTGAAGGGAATGGCGGTCGGATCGGGTTCTAGAAATTAGGCGAAATCAGGTGGAACCAGGTCCACGCGAAACGAAGGTCTAGGGGAGCAGTTGACCAGAATCAACAGTCCGCCCTGGACTAATCAGGTGCGGTGGAGGAAAATGAAAAAATAGGCTAGATGACAAAATAGCAGGGAAATTCGCAAATAAATAGATAAAAATAATAAATGAATTTAAATTACAAAATAAATAAAATGAAAAATGTTCCTATTTTTCAAGGGATTTTTCTATGATTTTTATTTATTTTTTATGAAAAATCATTTATGGTATATACAATGTATTGTATTATATATAGGTATAAAATACCTATGTATTTTGTACAATTATTTTTAATTTGTTATTTTAATATAAATACCCTAAATTTATATTTTATTTATTTATCACATAATATTTGGATTATAAAATAATTTTTGTTTTATTTTATCATTTATTTACAAGTATAAATTAAATAGGGAAAGATACATATATGTGTGTGTGTGTTATGTACAAGGTGAGAGAGTGTTTTATTTTATTTTTATTTTATTTTTCTAATTTTTGTTTTTATTAAGAAATATATACAAGAAAGATAAAAACACCTTTTTATTTTTATTTTGTAAAAATAAATTATATATATACATAAGTGATACATATGTACAAGGTGGAGTGGCCCTATCTCTCTCTACTTATTTTATTTGGCGATCAAGCCAATTCTTGACCCTCTCTTTGGTTCAGGTCACTCAATATTTATTCTAAATATTTCCTTATTTTTCCTTTATTCTTTATTCTTTTATTTTACACAAATACATGCTAATTATTAGATATTAACAAATGCATGCTCATTGTTAATTTATTGTATTTACAACTATTTACATGATGCTTTGCCAAGATAATTAGCTAAAATAAAAGAATAAAGAGTGATGAATGGGGATTCATCACCAGGATCCGATCCATGATCTACAAATCGATTTGAGCTCGCTAGACATTAATCGAATTTTTACTTGGTCACGCGGACTAAGTTGAGTCAGATTTGGGTTCGGATCAGGTGGTTTGAACCTAAGTGTTACAAATATAAAAACCTCAAAGGGAGTCTCATCCTTGAGACTCGTATCAAGGTCAGAGTGATTGTATGCTCTATCTAGGTCTCATCCATGGTTTCCTTTCAGTAAAACCTCAAAGGGTTTCGAACCCATAAAAACCTCAAAGGAGAAACAATCCATATCATATAGCTTATAATCAATTGGGCTTGTAATGAGAGTTACTTGAGAACAATTAAGGTACCACGCCTGCATGTCTACTTCAGCCTCCCATGTCTCATCTTCGTCACCATGTAGGTGCCATAGTACTTAGACTAGGGGAACCTCCTTGATGTGAAGCTTTTTTACAGCACCATCAAGTATCTACACTGGACTCTCCTTGTATGCCAAGTCTGGCTCCTCGTCAAATTCATTGTAGTTGACGGAATGGAGAGGGTCGTGCGCGTACTTCCTTAGGTTTGATATGTGGAAGATGTCATGGATGGTCGATAGGTGCATATGAAGGGCTAATCGATAGGCCACCTTCCCCACACGGGTAATGATCTCGAATGTGGCAACGTATCGTGGTGCTAACTTGCCATGAACATCGAACCTGCACTCCCTTCATGGGAGATACTCGTAAAAATACCGAGTCCCTCACCTGTATTCACAAAGATTCCATGGGTATGTATGATTAAGTCGAAGATAAATAAATCACAATTGAATGGTAGGCGGAGATTATTGCTTTACCTGGAACTCTAAATCTCTCCTTTGCCAATTAGCATAGTTCTTCTAGTGATTCTGAACCACTAGAAGCCTTAGCCTCACTAAGTCAACAACCTTTTCAAACTCATCAGGGAGATCCATGGAATAGAGAGCGTGGTCACCTTTCTCACGCCAACTGAGAGGCGTGAGGTATCTCTGCATGTACAGGGCCTCGAAGGGTGTCATGCTGATACTAGAATGGTTATTAGTGTTGTATGTAACTCCACCAATGTAAGGTGGTATTTCTATGACTCTTTTCACTCAAAGAACATGCGCGTAACAAATCCTCAAGCGTCTCAATGGTGCACTTGCTTTGTCAATCAGTCTGCAGATGGTAGGCGCATCTCATCTTCAGCTCCATCCATAGCATTGACATGAACTGGTGATGGTAGTGAGATGTAAACCACGGGTCTCTTTCAAACAATACCTCTTAGGGTATACCATGAAGCTTGATGATGTTCTGAACATATAAGTTGTCCAACTGAGATGAAGTGTGGGTCATGGTGATAGGTATAAACTGGGCTGACTTGGTTAACCTGTCAATAATGAGCCAAATAGCATCATGTCCGCATGTAATCATCAGCAGTCCGGTCAAAACCCATCGAGATTCTCTCCCACCTCCACATGAGAATGGGGAGAGACTACAACAACCCTGGCGATCTCATGTGCTTGGCCCTGACTATCTAATAGGTCAAGCACTTGCAAACATGATAGGCCACATCGCGTTGCATTTTGTCTCACTAGAAATTCTTGCGTAGATCAGGATGCATTTTGGTACTTCCAAGAGGAATAGACAACTGTGAACTATGTGCCTCATCAAGGATATCTATGCAGAACTGCTCATCATCAGGCACAACAACCTGGCCATCCTTCTAAAAAATGGACTCCACTACCACAAACTCGTTGCATTCATCCTTGATGGCAAGAATGTATCTATATCTTGATCCAAGGATCTTTCTGCTGACCTTCTACCACGTGATCCCATAAGCTGTTAAATCATAGAGGCATGATAGTAGATATGGATGTGCTCTCATGAGGGTTCCAATCGGTCAATGCTGCAAACATGTCCCAAGTGTACAACTAGTTTGTCACACCCTCTGCATGAGCTCTCCTCCTAAGAGCATTTGCCACCATTTTCCATTACCGTAGTGGTAAGAGATCGTGCAGTCGTACTCCTTCAGTGGCTCGAGCCATCTATGTTGCCTCATGTTAAGCTCCTTTTAATAAAAAAATGTACTTCAAACTCTTGTGGTCCATGAAAATCTCAAAGCTTATCGCATAGAGAGACTGGCTCCTGATCTTCAAGGCAAAGACAACTGTTGTTAGCTCCAAGTCGTAGGTGGGGTAACTCCATTCATGTGACCTTGACTAACGTGATGCTATGCAATCACGTTCCCTCGCCACATCAGTACTGCTCCCTGGTCATCTCCTGTAGCATCTGTGTAAACTGTAAAGTCGGGTATCTAACGGAAGTATAAGAATGGAAGCAGTCATCAGCCTCTCCTTCAGCATCTTGAAAGCCTGCTTGCAAGAATCATCTTAGATGAAAGGAACTCCCTTTTACATCAACCGCATCAGGGGAAGAGCAATATGTGAAAAGTTGTTGACGAAACATCTATAGTAGCCTGCCAGTCCAAGGAAATTGTGGATCTGAGTGACCATTTCGGGTTGCTCCCAAAACATAACCACATCAATCTTCATAGGATCAACTGTGACTCCTACCCCATAAATGACATGCACAAAATTGGGTCAAACTCATCAAGCTCCATATCATGAGTCCCTGCACAATCGATATGCAAAACATTGTTCCCTTAGGGTTTGGATCACATCGAAGACCTTTAACCTAGCTCTAATACCACTTGAAGTCTTGGGTTTATGCCCTAGCGCATCACAAAAGTATGTAGGTCACATCACATACAACCAAGGGTAAGTAGTCATACTAGCTGCATCAGGCAGTAGAAATTAAACAATTTAAATAGTTGCAACCACATGAATCAAGGGCACTTCTCAAATCGTTTCATCAAGAATACAAACAAGTTATAGCAATACCTATTGAAGCGTGTTTGTGATACCTTGTCTCTAAAGTAAGAGACCTCCTGTCTCAAGTTTGATCTGACAAAGGTCATACTTGTGGATGCATGGATGAGATGTGTGCTTGCTGCATTCCAAGGTGATGATCCAAATGAGGAGTCTCCTGATTTCGCCTCATGAAATTCGATGCCTACATCATGAGAAAGAAGCACAAAAGATGTAGGAGATCTAAGAGCAATCGACCTGGTAGAACAATAGCGTCGCGATGATTGTGAGTTTCTCTAGGTCAACAATGTGGACGTCCACAATGTTGAAAAAAGAGAGGGAGGACGTGTGAGAATATGGAGAGAGAGAGAGAGAGTTGTTTCTTTTCAATTTTTGCAAGTAGAAGAGGCTAGGGCTACCCCTCCTTTAATATTAAATTGGATCTCCATGGATCTCAATCCATGTACACTCATAATCAAGGGTATAGATCATTTCGTGCTTTCAATCAATGGCCATGATTATGTTGCACAAATTTGAAACAACAAATAGTCAGTATAAAATAATTTAAATTTATTTCAAATAATTTACAATACATTCAATTTAATTCAAGTCAATCTCATGCGGAAATAAAGGAAAGAGGACAAGCCTCCTTCCCTTCATAGAGTGGATGACCATACATGGAGTAGGACTCCATGGTTGTCCACCCTCTTAAAGGGAAGGTGGTTCATCTTCCTTAAATGAGAGATCTCATATCTCTCCAAATATTCTACATGCAAAACAACTTTTGTTGTAAAATTATTCATCAAAATAATTCCAAACTATTTTTGTGATAATTTCAATCACGCCAATCATTATGAATCATATTCTTACATCCAGTATAAAATGTAAATTGCATTCACAATTAATTGTTAAATGTGAATTCAATTCACATTAACATTTAATTTGTAAATATTGTTTACAATTAGATCTCTCTAGTAATAAATCATATTTACAATATTTATTATTATTGATAGTAATAGCCATATTAATGATATCCTTGATAATAAAATCATATTTATATATCTCGTATGACTATTCTCATGTGTCCAAATTATATGAATCATATTCATCTTATTCATGATATTTAAATCACATTTAATCATCAATTTCCCAATGCTCAGATATATTATAAAGAATGGAATCATTCTTGAACTTTTTCAAGAACAATGTACTTTCTCCTAAAATATTTGGAGATAAGGATAGGGCCATTGTACATTCCATGTATGGTGACTTGGACATTGAGATCATATCTCAAATCTAGATCTCATAGACCTCTCAAAGATGTTTGATTAAATCAAAATCATAAATTTAATATTCTTGTTGTATCAAAATCGTATTTAAATCAATGTCCAACATTTGGACTAAGATCACATTGCTTATCTATTGAGAGGAGTCACTAAAATCCAATCCTATTTCATCACTCCCTCGGAATGGAAGTGTCAAAGTTATACAATCGTTAATGATCACATCACCCGTGAGTATTCCTAATACCCGTACATCCTGCATACTGGAAGACCAAGAATAAACCTAAAGTTTTAGATCACATTTCAACTATCTCCCTCAGGATTTTATCATTAAGTTTTTCATTTGATCATTGGGAGTTGGTATTGATCATATACTTTCCAAAAGCATATATCATACCTAGGTATCGATCATATACTTTTCAAAAGCATATATCATACCTACGAATTCAGTCAAGCTTCCAAAGCAAGACGACCGTGCATGGAATTTGATCCCATTATCTCATGAGTGAGCTCATATCTTCTGGTTCAGTAATGAACTTGTATGATCCCCTTGAGATATTATATTACTCACATGTCCTTGTATGCATACCATCTCGTCGGTGTATAGATCTTGAATAAGTCATCAACTTATCGGTCTGCCAAATGTACATACTCAGACAAATTATAACACATACATCTCTGATCAGAGGATGCATGCCTATATCGTGATAGTATATGGCATAGATCTTGGTTATCTCGATCTTACTAGGTCAACTCTTTGACTTAATTTATCTCACCCCTCCGAGTCTCTATTCCTATGCAGAGGACTTGAATCAAGAGGTCGGTTAGATATCAGCCTTTAGAGAAGGATTGACATCTCCATCTTAGGCCGGAGATCCTTTCTTAACATCATGTGACTGTGCTTAATGAGTCCTCAATAGATTCAACCATTAAATACAAGCACCGGCAACTATGATTCAACCATTAAATCAACATCTGTATGGTTATTAAGACGATCATTTACATAACCCTTATTATACTAAGGGACCTATTATGCAAATTAGTTATTCTTCATTTCAGATTAAGGAGTGAATTGCAATAAAATTTATTGCATAATGGCTTGTTGGGGGCTCACATGTCCAATAGTAGGAATGGGACTGATGAATCTGTGATTCATCACATCAAAAGTCAAAAATAGAGCCTTGTTCCCGAGAAAATAGAGGCATATTTCCTTTTATCTTGCATAAATAACACTCATGCATGCATCCATAATTCATGCATTATAGAAGCTCATCTGCATTTAAATAAGAAGCCAAAAATCCCCTGTAAAAGACATCTTCATCAAAATAACTTCTTCTCTATACTATATATATATTCATTAATAAAACAGGGAGGAATCACCCTTGTAAAATAGCCCAAGTATCCTGAGAACCCCTGTACATTAAAACACACATAAAGCCCGCATACAAACCCCTACTTAGGTCTACTCACTCTTAGAATATTACATATCAAAAGACCTTCAAAATGAGACTAATTTCATTGAAATTGGAGCTTGTATGAGAAACTTGGGTTTTTGGGTCATGTTGTATACTACATATGTATATTTATGTATCTTTGTATTTATGTACCATATTTGACCTCAGCTCCGTCTTTGGTCAACATGAAACTTGTAGATCTCATCAAGATCTACAACTTTCATGTTTTGAGTTTTTCCAAATTCGGCTTCCTCTTCTCTCTACATGCATTTCTTCCTCCAACCATTCACAGCAGGCCACGTGGCGCCCTCTGATTGCGCCACGCGGCCCGCTGCCCTTTGTCTGATCCGCCTTCGCCCCCCACCGTTGGATCGCGCTTCAGATCCAACGGTCCCTCTGTGACCACGTGCGCTCACTCCCTCAGCCGTCCGATTATCTCCCACTTCTCATCACCACCATCCGATAGCGCAGCGCTCTCAGCCTTCCACGTGGCGTCATCTACGCCGCTCGACCGCGCCCCGATCCTCTCATCACAGCCGCCCATCTTCCAGCGAGTCTCGACCTCAGATCGACTCCACCCTTTCATCTGGGCCATCCATTAGCGCCTCGCCCACAGTGCGCCACGCGTCACATCTTGAGCCCTTCGATCGCATTCTCAGCCCTTTCATCTGAGCCGTTAGCTCCCCAATAATCTCAGCCGACCGATCGATCGCCAAGGACTGATCAGGACCGCCCGCCCGCGCCTAGCCACACCGCGCCACGTGGCGCTCTCATGACCCCTCATCTGCGCATTCCAGATCTAATCCTAACCGATCGCTAAGCGTTTGATCTCCACCGTTGGATCCCAAGATCCAACGATGGAGACTTCGTCTCCTACCTCGGGTGCCCCCTCTCTCCCACGATCTCTGCCTTGCGAGAGGGGCACCCCCTTCCTATTCTCGGAAGCACTCCCTCCACCCTCGCCGGCCGCTGACCTTCCCACGACACACCCCACTCATCCCTCTCCCTCGCCAGCTCCCTCAAACACCACCATCTCCGCCACACTCGCCCCACGACAGCCACCAACTTCGCCACTCACCCACTCCAGCCGTCACCTTCATCCTATAAATACCCAGCCTCCGGCCACATTCAGCCCCATCCGCCACTCCAGAGAGGAACCTAGAGCTCGGAGCCTTCGATTTGTGACAGGAATTGAGTGAATCCTTGAGCGAAGACGGCCCTTCTTCTCCGGCGAGATCCACGGTGCTACCGCCGTGTCGCAGCCGCCCTCCGCGTAGCTGCTTGAGCTCGGGGCTTTACCGACCTCTTGAGTGACGACCTGGAGCTCAAATCTGAGCCCCAATCCCCAGGTAATCACCTCCATTACTCCTTCGATCTCGTTCTTCTTTTCCCTTCATCTTCTCCGATTTTATTCCCTGTCCACGATCATCTTCACGCCTCGCCTTCACTCCGCCGAGCTCCGCGTCGAAGCTCTCATCCTCGCTGACCCATCCGCATCGTCAGACGCTTCACTCCACCGTTCATCGATCACTAGCTCCGCCACTTGGCCGGAGCAACGTCCCCCGACCACCTCACTTCTCCGTAGGCCTCTCCAACCAGTACCATTTCTCCACAATCGCACGCACGAGCCTCGGCTATACGTCTAACACTTGCAGGTACTCCTTTGATCATTGGCCGGAGCCTCACCGGAGCTCTCCTCGAGCTTCATCGACTCAGAGCTCCAGCCCTCCTCCAGGGATCCAGAGACCACCGGAGCCTTCGCCGCGCACTGACGATTCTTCCGAGCAAGGTGGGGGCTGACGAAGCTCACCACCGGAGCTTGACGACCGAGGCGGAGCTCGGCTGCTTTCACCGGAGCGCAGCCCTCTCCTCCGCAGGCGGCGGAGGATCGATAGAGAAGAAGGAGCAGCAACCGTTCGATCCTCTGATCGAACGGCCCTCTCCTCTCCACGTGTCCACTTCGCCGCCCTCATCAGCGACCGTCGGATTGCCCAGGATCTAACGGTGATCAGCCCGCCGCGTCATCAACATTGGGAGAAGACAGGAGCCGTCAGATCATCCCAGATCTGACGTATCTTGATCGAGCCACGCGTCTTCACCGACACCCCCTGGATCCATCTTGATCCAAGGGCCTTCAGGCCGCCACGTCGCCCTATCCGAGCCTCGGCCTCCAAGCCTAGGCTCGGGTAACCCGAAGCTGCACCGAGGCTGGGCCGAACCTCCAGAAGGCCCGAGCCTCCCTCCGAGCCTCCGACGCCCCCCGAACCTAGGCCGCCCCACGTGAGGAGCACGTGCGGCCTGGGTTATTTGCATAGACGCCCTTGGAGCTTTCAGAAATTGCAAAAAGGCCCCTGTGAAGCAGACATCACGTGAGGAGCACGTGGTTCGTGGAGAAATTGCATAGAAGTCCTGCATAGTATCGGTAATTGCATTTTAGTCCCTGTCAGCATATTTACTTATTGAATTTTTATTTTCCAGTATTGCATTTACACCCTTATGTTTGCATGTGTCCATAGCATGCATTTTTCATCATTTTGAAATTCTAAAAATTACAAGTTGTTGAGAATTTTGTCCTCTATTTGTCTGTACACGTGTCTGATTTTTGTTGGCTTAATTGAATTATCAATGAATTAATTGGTTCATTTGTGACATATTTTGCCCAGTTATGCCTTTTGATTTTTAATTAAATATCAGTGCCTTCAAAAATCACCAAAAATTCACAGTAGCTTAAGGACATTATTTTCAACACTCCATAAAAATTTCATAGCATTTGCACGCATAACGAGGCCTAAATAAATAGTTTAGTGATTTTCTTAAATTAATTTTAATTAATTCATTTCACAGTGAATTTTAGATCTGTCAATTTTCCTAGGTCCCTGATCATTAGACCTTCCTAGGATAATTTTAGTTCTTGGAAAAATTGTGATTTGATATTTATTAAAAATTAAACACTGAAAATCACTCTGTCTGTTTATTTAATTCACAGGAAATTTATTTTGAGTCGAAAAATTCCAAAAAAAATTAGTGTAGGTCATTTTCATCATAAATAACCATCTGGCCAATTTTCATTATTTTTGGACTTCGTTTGATACATCAATTAAATTTAAAGTTAAATTGGCTAAGATTTGTCTGCATATGTCTGCATAAGAAATAAAAAGACCAAAAAGATTCGACCCTCGAATATCAACACTTGAAAATTGCTGTAATCCACCTAAGGAGACAGTTGCCTCCCTGAGATCGACCTTGGACTCCACCAAGTAAAAAAATATCACTGCTTAAAATTGACCAAAATCTGTCTTAAGTGGTTTTTGATCAACCTCTCGTATCCGACTGCAACGAACACTTAAAATTAATTTGGACCATTAATTTGCCCGAATTAACTAAGGGTGCAGGAGCGCACATCAAAATGGCGCCGTTGCCGGGGAGGCACGGCTTAGGTTAATTGTAGCATATTTTTGCAGTGTGTGATTTCTAATCCCCGGGTAGTCTGACCCCCGGTTTTTCTTGTAATTATTTCTCTTATTTGTTTTCTTTTTGCTTTATTTTTGTGTCACTCTCTGACCTCTATTTCATTTTTGTGCGAGGACCGCGAGGAGTCGGCGACGCTTCAAGGACTTAGCATTTAAAGTGTGTTGAGAGAAAGAGAGGCATTGTACTTTTTATTTTATTTTTCTTTTGCATTATTTCCAGCGGTTCCCGTTTGGGAGCTCGCGCGTGTAAATATAGTGGAAACTGTGTCCCGTGTGCTGTGTGGGTGATTGGTAATTTAGCTTGCACTAGCGGCTCCTCGAGCCACTCTAGGACTTGTTTGTGCTCGTAATCAATAGGACCACACATTACACTTAATAGACGCACCTAGACCGCAGGACTTAGTTCAAATTAAACTGTTCTTCACGCTAATAGAACTGCCTGTCTAGGAGCGGCTTTCATCGCCTGCATTCGCATGTAGAATAAAGTTTTCAATTCTGTATTGCATCCTGCATCAAAAAGCGAAGGATCACTGTAAGTATTCTGTACTCAGCATACGCATCATCGATTTCAACTTGCATCGGCTTTTCTCGATTTCCCTCTCTGATTTTCTCACTTAATTTAAAAAGGAAATTGGGACTGTACGATAGGCGTGCTTTGTGGTGATTAATTACAGTGATAACCTAACTTTAAAACCGGGACTGCTAACAGTATTGACCATAAAAAGGGAATAAAAGCTGAAAAATTGTTTGCGGGAGACTAATCCCCGACCTTGTTTTCAGGCTGAGTGAGGGTACCTGAGTGTGTGTGAACACCCTAAGGTAGAGCCCAAATCCCCGTCTTCCATATCACGTTCTAACTGATCCTAGCAAATATCACGAGCCGAATATTTTCAGATTCTTTGACTAGTACCAAGTAGCCTCCGCCTGTCTCAGGTAGATAGGGGCGAAATTGCGGTACTTCGCGACAAGCTGCCAGTAACCCCCCGGGGCGAAGTTCCGGCCTTGTCAGCCTCCGCCTGCTTGCAGGTAGATAGGGGCGTGGTCACTGAGTCCATCGGCTTGGGATAGGAGCGAAGAAAGGAAGGAGCGGCGGTATCTTAGGCGACAGGATAAACAGGGAAGACGCATCCGGCTCTGAGCCGACTTCCCTTTATGTCGCGTAATCCTTGCTAGATTTGCTTGAAAATCACACTTAAAAACTACAAGATAAATTGGACTCAACTTTGAGTCCTTCACTGTGTTGAGTGTGAATCCAGGGTCTTGGATTGATCTTGTGCTTGCTTCAGGTAGGAGTAAAATCCTATCTTCTTCTTGCTTAACCAAGATGAGTAACTGGGGAGATCTCGACGCACCGTTCACTGATCTCTCTATGAGTCCCCCAAGTAACTCGTCTTTTCCGGTCCGAGCACACCTTGGACCACCCAGGACTCATGACCCTCTTGAGTCCTGGTTCCCTCCTGCTCAGGGTGGTTACTCTCAAACCAACCCTTTTATCTCCTCTGAGATTACCGAGGAAGATCATTGCCTCGGTAATCCCTTCCTTGATTCAACCTCTAACACCGACCTTATTTTCCAATCCCCAGAACTAGAGGGAGAAATGCCGCCAAAGATGCCGCCCGATGAGGACCAGATGAGACAAATCCTTAGACGCCTTGCTGAAGCTGAACAGAAAAATGCGGATCTCACTGCACGAATGGGGCGGATAATAGTAGCTGAAGGGATCGACCGACCAATGGTCGATACCTATAACCCGGCGGAGAATGAAATCCAGAATTGGCTAGCACCTGCAGTTCCCGACCAGGCATTCGAGCTGAAGCCCCACTTCCTTAGCCTGCTGCCGAAGTTCAACGGAAACCTCAGTGAAGAGCCGTACACTTTCCTCCGTGACTTCGAACTAGTCTGCAATAATCTGAGCCATCCAAATGTTGGCCAAGATTATATCCGGCTGAAAGCCACCCCGTTTGCCTTAGGAGATAAGGCTGCACATTGGCTGAAAAACCTAGGGGTGGTATGTACTACCTGGATGCAGTTCAAGGACCTATTCTTGAAGAAGTTCTACCCACTCAGTAGAACCAATCAGATGCGGACGAAGATTGCCAGCTTCGCCCAAGGACCCTGCGAACCGTTCCACGAGGCGTGGGACAGGTTCAATGACTTAGTACAGAAATGCCCATGCCACGGCATTTCTAAGGCGATCTTAGTCCAGACCTTGTTCTGCGGCCTAACCCCAGAGATGCAGGGGTTAGTCAGCGCCGCCTGCGGAGGAAGCTATCTGAACAAGAACGAGCACGCCGTGTGGAAAATCCTAGAGCAGATGGCAGAAACCGGCAGGTCACAGGCCACAAGGGCCTATCAGTTGTCTCCCTCGATTCTATCCAATGAGACAACTAGAAGGACTGTTGCAGATCTGACAGAGGACCTCATCCCCAGCATGGGGATGATTGCAGACAAGCTTACCATGGTCGAACAGATCCACAAGAGAGTCGCGGAGATGGAGTCTCTTTCGAGCCTTCCCAAGAAGGTGGAGGAACTCTCTGAAAAGGTAGCCAAGATCAAGCTACCCACCCCTTCTGCACCACCTGTACCTGTACATCGAGTCCATCTTGTACAAGAACAGGCACCGGGGTCTCAGAGCGGCTGGGATCAGACTTACACCCAGCAGAACCATCATGCACCCCCACCAGTGGAGACAGAGTACGAGGAGCCTCCGCCCGTTTACGAGATCAACGGGCTCTGGTATAGCCGTGACCCACTAGTCCGGCAAATCGAGATGGGGAAGGACCAGGCACACCGCCCAACCCCAGTCTACCAGGAAACCAGGCCCGTCACAATCCCGCGATATCAGTCCAGGCCAGAACAGGGGTACCAGCCGCAGCAGCGCACCTACCAGCAGGGGCCAGCACCGCCCCAGCAGCAGTATCGGTACGGCCAGCAGGGCCAGTTCAGGACCGCATCCACTCAGCAGCCAGCCCAGCCCACCGAGTTGGAGTCCCTCACCTTGGCGATCCAGACCCTGTCTGATAGGGTCCAGCAGATGCAAAACGACTACCTGGACATGAGAACCGACATCAATCGGGTCTCTCGTGCTCAGGACCAACAAATGGCGCCAAGGACTCCAATTCCCGCACAGGTTCAGGCCAACCCAAATAGCATACAGCAGGGCCAGAACCGACCCCGAGATCAGGTATACTATTCAGATAACTATTTATCTGAACATGAGATCCTTTCGTACGATAATGTTAATCATATGTCCCTCAGGAGCGGAAGGACCGTGACCATACCTGATCGGGCACGGGCACAACAAGAAGGAACCTCCGAAATTCGACCTGAGGAGAATTCGGAGGAGGAAGAGGAGGAGCACCACCGTCACCGCCAGCGGAAGAAGAGGACATCTGAGTCCTCGAAGCACCAGCCCCGCAGTCATCCCGAGTCCGACGACACCGATGAGCCCGCACCTCCATCTGAGGAGGACCAGCCAGAAGAAGCGGAAGAAGCATCACCGGTTTCGCCCAAGCATTTTCCCTTTCGTCAGAGTCAGAGTCAGAGTCTGTATAAAAGTCCGAGTCAGAGTCTTGTTCAGAACTCAGTTTCAGCAGCTAATGAAGATATTTCAGTTCCAGAACCTGAGTTAATAATCCCTTTCCCCCAAGCTCTCAAGGGTGGGAAGAAGAAAAACAAAAAAATCCAAAAAGATGACCCTGAGATGGCTGAGTTTTGTAATAAACACATCAAGGTCACAATCCCCTTTGACAAGTTCGTGGAAATGACCCCTGCATTCCAAAAATATCTTAAGGTGAGATGCACACCTACTAGGGTTAGCAGGAAAACCAAAAGCCGTGTTGAGAAACACGTCCTATCAGTAGCCACGACTTGTGCAATAAAGAACTCGTTTCCTCGGAAACGAAGAGACATGGGTGCACACTATGTAGTGAGTCATGTTGATGACATCGCGTTTGCACGCACTCTCCTGGACAATGGTTCCTCGATCAATTTGATGCCCACAGCCCTCTATGAGCGGCTTAATCTCGGACCTCTTAGGAAATCTAGAGCTATTCTTCAGTTCGCGGACAAATCCACTAAGAGGTCCCAAGGAGAGTTAAGGAACATTGTGATCAAAGTCGAGGGGCAAGAATACATGGTGGACTTTATTGTCCTCGATATGGAAACCCCTCGTAATTGGAGAGATTCCCAGATCATTTTGGGTAGGCCCTTCCTCAGAACAGCAGGGGCCTTATTCGATTATAAGAATGGGAAAATTCAGTTCCAAACTCCAGGCGGAGATGAGGAATTAGATATGAAGCAGACGAGATGGCAGAGACCAGACTCCGAATCCAGCACCGAGTACTCTTCTCTCGAAACAGACCGTGAACATGTAGACTTAGTTGGGCCATGGAGACAGAACCCAGCCAGCACCGATGTGTCCATCTCCTTTGAAGATGATCCAGTGCATGAGTCAGTCTGCGAGATCCTCAGGAACGAGTACAGCTCGGAGCCTGCATCGCCCTACATCTTCGATGACACAGAGGCCCAAGTGGGCCTGTCAGTCCTTACATCCTTAGGACAATCGGAAGATGAGGATGACGAGTCGGACGAGGCGTTTGCCGATTGCATGGAGACCTTTGACGATCCGACTCCAGAGCCGAGCTTGGTGGCAGCCACTGCAGAACAGGATCCAACCACTTCCAACACCGAACCAGATCGGATTGAGCCAGACTTCTTAGACGATCATACCGTCCCTGAGCTCAAGCCCTTACCCACAACCCTGAAATATGCCTTCCTTGCGGGCCAAGACAAGAAATTTCCGGTCATTATCAGTTCGCAATTGACCGAGGAGCAGGAATCTCGCTTGCTAGAGATCCTGGAGAAGAACCGCAAGGCAATAGGCTGGAGCATTTCCGATCTCCACGGGATAAATCCCGCTCTGTGTTCGCACCATATATATTTGGAGAACGAAGCCAAACCCTCTCGTGAATTCCAACGTCGATTGAATCCAAATCTACGAGAGGTTGTGAAGAAAGAGATATAAAAATGGTGCGACGCGGGTTTTATTTACCCAATCTCCGATTCTAAGTGGGTGGCCCCAATCCATGTTGTCCCGAAAAAGTCGGGAATTCAGACGACCACCAATGAGGACGGAGAGGAGATCGTGACAAGAGTACCCACGTCGTGGCGCGTCTGTGTGGATTACAGACGCCTGAATGCCGCGACGAAAAAGGATCATTTCCCCCTACCATTTATTGATCAGATTTTAGAAAGACTAGCGGGGAAAGAATTCTTTTGTTTTCTTGATGGGTTCTCGGGCTACAATCAAGTAGCCATAGCTCCAGAGGACCAGGAAAAGACCACGTTCACATGCCCCTTTGGTACCTATGCTTTCAGGCGCATGCCTTTTGGGCTATGCAATGCTCCAGGTACTTTTCAAAGGTGCATGATTGCTGTATTCGCCGAAATGGTCGGCGAATTCCTGGAAGTCTTCATGGATGACTTCTCGGTCCACGACGACTCTTTTGATTCCTGCCTTAGGAATCTGGACCGAGTCCTCAAAAGATGTTGTGAGGTCAATCTGGTGCTCTCCTGGGAGAAAAGTCACTTTATGGTGACGGAGGGCATAGTGTTGGGGCATGTCATCTCCAAGAGAGGAATGGAGGTTGACCCTGCCAAGGTGGACGTGATCAGACGACTCCAGCCACCAGCCAACGTACGGCAGTTGCGGTCGTTCCTCGGGCATGTCGGATTTTATCGGAGATTTATAAAGGATTTTTCTAAGATTGCCCGACCGCTAACTGAGCTTTTAGGCAAAGACGCGGAGTTTATTGTCGATCACAAGTGTCTTGAGGCCTTTAAGCGGTTACAAGGAATGATCATGGACGCACCCATCTTACAATCCCCAGATTGGTCTCTTCCTTTCGAGATCATGACGGACGGCCTCAGATTATGCTGTTGGGGCTGTATTGGGACAAAGAAGAGATGGCGTCCCGTTTGCAATTCACTACGCAAGCAAAGTGCTTGATTCTGCTCAGCGTAACTATACAGTTACCGAAAAGGAAATGCTTGCGGTAGTGTTTGCCTTGGACAGATTCAGATCTCATGTAATCGGATCCAAGGTAACTGTGTTCACAGACCACACGGCACTACGATATTTGATGGAGAAGAAGGACGCGAAGGCGCGTCTTCTTCGTTGGATTTTACTTCTCCAGGAGTTTGATTTGGACATCCGTGATAAACCTGGAAAGAAGAACGTAGTAGCCGATCATCTCTCTCGTCTCGAAGATCTTAATACTTCCGAGATTTCCCCGATTCGAGACTCCTTCCCTGACGAGTCGATTTTTGTTATCGACTCATTCCCATGGTATGCCAATATCGTGAACTATCTTGTCTCCAAGAAAGTTCCCGAGGATTGGCCCAAGAGCCAAATTGACCGACTAAGGTCGGACGCTAGACACTACCATTGGGAGGATCCGATCCTTTTCTTTGAAGGACTGGATTGTGTCTGGATACGGTGTATTCCTCAGGAGGAATACCAGAGTGTCCTTTCTTTATGCCATAGCTTAGAGGCAGGAGGACACCACTCCGGGAAGAGGACCGCATGGAAGGTACTTCAATGTGGCTTTTACTGGCCGACTCTGTTTCGCGATGCCACCGCCTTCGCGAAGTCGTGCCCAGTTTGCCAGAGGATGGGAGGAACCGTTGGTTCCAAGGATGAGATGCCAATGCAGCCAGTCATCATTTGTGATGTCTTTGACGCCTGGGGCATCGATTTCATGGGCCCATTCCCTGTCAGCCACGGGTTTGAATACATCCTTCTTGCGGTTGACTATCTGTCCAGATGGGTGGAGGCTATCCCGACCCGAGCCGCAGACAGCAAGACTGTCTGTAAATTTATCATAGAGCACATAATCTCTAGGTTCGGGATCCCCAAAATGATGATATCAGATGGGGGTAGCCACTTTGTGAATCGGGAGGTGAAGAAACTCCTGAAGGACTACGGCATCGAACACCGTGTCGCTAGTCCTTACCACCCACAAACCAATGGTATGGCTGAGGTGTCGAATAGGGAGGTGAAAACCATATTGCAAAAGCTCGTCCGCCCAGACAGGAAGGACTGGTCTCAGATCTTGGATCAAGTCCTCTGGGCGTATAGGACGGCTTACAAGACTCCGTTAGGCACCTCCCCATTCCGAATGGTATTCGGAAAGCCGTGCCATTTGCCCGCAGAGTTAGTGCACAAATCAGAATGGGCAATAAAGAAAGTCAACTGGAACACACACCTAGGCCAGAAACAAAGAGACATGGATCTGAATGAGCTTGTGGAAGTCAGAAACCGAGCATACGACAACAGTGTGGTGTACAAGGACAAGGTAAAGCGTTGGCACGATAGATATATCAGACGAAAGACCTTTGTTCCTGGACAGAAGGTATGGTTGTTCAATGCCAGGCTGAAGACTTTCCAAGGCAAACTAAAGTCTAAGTGGACGGGACCATTCGTTGTCCGAACGGTGCATGATAGTGGATGTGTCGAGATCTCAGATCTCGCAGATGACGCACCAACATTCCTAGTAAATGGGCAGCTGTTGAAGCACTTCGTCGAATCCAATGAACAGTTAGTCCATGTGGAGGAGATTGTATTCATATGCGAGACAGATACAGCAGATACATCTCAAGCCGCGTATGAGACCTTGCAGCAATGAACTCCAGCCTTCAGCAGCATCTTCAAAAGATTCAGACCGACTCAGCTGTATATATATCATTCTTCCTGTATATCCTATCCTTACCTTCACGATTCTAGTAACCCGTCCCCACATCATCGAATCATTATCTCGGACTGTACTTAGGATGACCAGATCCTAAGTATAGGGGGAAGGGGTCACCCGAGTCGATTCACTGTACATTCTCCAGATCACATTGGTCCTTATACTCATTTCCTACCGATACTTAGGCTGACCTAAGCCTAAGTATAGGGGGGACCGATGCCCGCACTGATACTCCTCCATTTCTCCTCTTAACCTCGTCCGCCCCATTTCTGATCTTCTTCTACACTTAGGCTGCCAGAGCCTAAGTATAGGGGGGCGAGACGACTTCTATACTTCTGTTATTTTAGCTCTCCTACGCTTAGCCCGAGCTATGTCTTTTTTAGTCGCTTTCGTGCTCTGAGGACATAGCACACGCTAAGTATAGGGGGGCGTGTATATATTACATATATACTTTACCCATAGCTCGTACTTTCGCGTATTTTCGCGCATTTTTGTATATATTTTACAATAATTGTGGGTGGGTAACAATCGAAAAAAAAAAAACTTTTTGTATACTTGTATAATATGTGTATAATACTTAAAATTCTTGTAAAACATACTTTTGTAAAATTTGTTGTAAAAAAATTGTTGTATACCAGAAAAATAAAACAAAAAGGCTTCTTATTTACTCTTGCACATCATCTCTGCATAAAGAGTCTTGCATCTTCATAGCATGACATCTCATCTCATCTGCATATCTTTGCATATGCAAAGTGAAAAGCTAGTGGGTTCTGAACCAAGTCATGAGTAGATATTGAGGATGGACTTGATTTGACCTTAATCCACCTAATTTCAGAGGAACCTTATAGGGACTGGAGTTAAGATTTCTCAGGTCAAGTGACTTAATTCTTGGAGTCCACAAATCTATGTTCACATGTCATCTTAATTAGTCTAAGTAGAATATCTCGTGCATACGCAGGATTCTTTTAGATAATGACCTAACTTGGACAAGCACAATGCACATAGCTCTTCATTGATGAGGTGTTGAGGAAGTAGTTTCCTTTGGCTTGGGGTAGCATATGAGGGTAGTACTTCTAGGCGGAACCTCTCTTCTTCTTCTAGTGAAGGAAGTGCGTCTCAACTTGGTCTAGTGGTGATGAAGGCTAAGGACGGGATGCTGTGGGTTGCAATAATGCTTCAAAAGAGGGATAGTCTACTGGCTCAAGAGGAAAAACTCCTGATGTATATGCTGCACCTTGAATATAGTTCCAAAAAAAAAAATGCAAAGAAAGAACTCCAAAAAAAAAAAATCAGACAGGTCCAAGAAAAAGAATAATACATGTCGGAGTATGTATATTAGCAAGGAAAATGCAGCTGGATGACTTGGCTACACTGGTCAGGCATCCCGGGATAGGTGGCTACACTGGCCACCGTCCATTCTTTTCTCTACCCCCTCCTCTTGAGTTGGTCGCACTTGAACTTAGAAGGGAATACCCCGCTCCTCGAGGAAAGAGTTACTGGACCAGGTTATTGAGTTACCTTGTTAGAGGAGGCTGGTTCCGAGTCATTTCTGATATGGAGAGCTATATCTCACTTACACAGTACAAGTAAGAATCATAGTCATCAGAAATTTGCGTTTGAGGAATTATTCTGACCTGACTGTTAAGGCGTCTTGAATAGAAGACTTGTGGAACTTGAAGTCTGTTAGGTCTTAAGTTCAGGTCCCAATAAGGTTCCGCCACACAATTAATCCAAAGGTCGAGTCAGGCTCCATTTTCAACTTTTGTTCATGACCTTGGCATGGAACCCAAAATCATTTCACTCTTGCATTTCATTTAGTTGCTCGGGGACGAGCAAGGTTTAAGTATAGGGGGTTGATGAATCTGTGATTCATCACATCAAAAGTCAAAAATAGAGCCTTGTTCCCGAGAAAATAGAGGCATATTTCCTTTTATCTTGCATAAATAACACTCATGCATGCATCCATAATTCATGCATTATAGCAGCTCATCTGCATTTAAATAAGAAGCCAAAAATCCCCTGTAAAAGACATCTTCATCAAAATAACTTCTTCTCTATACTATATATATATTCATTAATAAAACAGGGAGGAATCACCCTTGTAAAATAGCCCAAGTATCCTGAGAACCCCTGTACATTAAAACACACATAAAGCCCGCATACAAACCCCTACTTAGGTCTACTCACTCTTAGAATATTACATATCAAAAGACCTTCAAAATGAGACTAATTTCATTGAAATTGGAGCTTGTATGAGAAACTTGGGTTTTTGGGTCATGTTGTATACTACATATGTATATTTATGTATCTTTGTATTTATGTACCATATTTGACCTCACCTCCGTCTTTGGTCAACATGAAACTTGTAGATCTCATCAAGATCTACAACTTTCATGTTTTGAGTTTTTCCAAATTCGGCTTCCTCTTCTCTCTACACGCATTTCTTCCTCCAACCATTCACAGCAGGCCACGTGGCGCCCTCTGATTGCGCCACGCGGCCCGCTGCCCTTTGTCTGATCCGCCTTCGCCCCCCACCGTTGGATCGCGCTTCAGATCCAACGGCCCCTCTGTGACCACGTGCGCTCACTCCCTCAGCCGTCCGATTATCTCCCACTTCTCATCACCACCATCCGATAGCGCAGCGCTCTCAGCCTTCCACGTGGCGTCATCTACGCCGCTCGACCGCGCCCCCGATCCTCTCATCACAGCCGCCCATCTTCCAGCGAGTCTCGACCCTCAGATCGACTCCACCCTTTCATCTGGGCCATCCATTAGCGCCTCGCCCACAGTGCGCCACGCGTCACATCTTGAGCCCTTCGATCGCATTCTCAGCCCTTTCATCTGAGCCGTTAGCTCCCCAATAATCTCAGCCGACCGATCGATCGCCAAGGACTGATCAGGACCGCCCGCCCGCGCCTAGCCACACCGCGCCACGTGGCGCTCTCATGACCCCTCATCTGGGCATTCCAGATCTAATCCTAACCGATCGCTAAGCGTTGATCTCCACCGTTGGATCCCAAGATCCAACGGTGGAGACTTCGTCTCCTACCTCGGGTGCCCCCTCTCTCCCACGATCTCTGCCTTGCGAGAGGGGCACCCCCTTCCTATTCTCGGAAGCACTCCCTCCACCCTCGCCGGCCGCTGACCTTCCCACGACACACCCCACTCATCCCTCTCCCTCGCCAGCTCCCTCAAACACCACCATCTCCGCCACACTCGCCCCACGACAGCCACCAACTTCGCCACTCACCCACTCCAGCCGTCACCTTCATCCTATAAATACCCAGCCTCCGGCCACATTCAGCCCCATCCGCCACTCCAGAGAGGAACCTAGAGCTCGGAGCCTTCGATTTGTGACAGGAATTGAGTGAATCCTTGAGCGAAGACGGCCCTTCTTCTCCGGCGAGATCCACGGTGCTACCGCCGTGTCGCAGCCGCCCTCCGCGTAGCTGCTTGAGCTCGGGGCTTTACCGACCTCTTGAGCGACGACCTGGAGCTCAAATATGAGCCCCAATCCCCAGGTAATCACCTCCATTACTCCTCCGATCTCGTTCTTCTTTTCCCTTCATCTTCTCCGATTTTATTCCCTGTCCACGATCATCTTCACGCCTCGCCTTCACTCCGCCGAGCTCCGCGTCGAAGCTCTCATCCTCGCTGACCCATCCGCATCGTCAGACGCTTCACTCCACCGTTCATCGATCACTAGCTCCGCCACTTGGCCGGAGCAACGTCCCCCGACCACCTCACTTCTCCGTAGGCCTCTCCAACCAGTACCATTTCTCCACAATCGCACGCACGAGCCTCGGCTATACGTCTAACACTTGCAGGTACTCCTTTGATCATTGGCCGGAGCCTCACCGGAGCTCTCCTCGAGCTTCATCGACTCAGAGCTCCAGCCCTCCTCCAGGGATCCAGAGACCACCGGAGCCTTCGCCGCGCACTGACGATTCTTCCGAGCAAGGTGGGGGCTGACGAAGCTCACCACCGGAGCTTGACGACCGAGGCGGAGCTCGGCTGCTTTCACCGGAGCGCAGCCCCCTCCTCCGCAGGCGGCGGAGGATCGATAGAGAAGAAGGAGCAGCAACCGTTCGATCCTCTGATCGAACGGCCCTCTCCTCTCCACGTGTCCACTTCGCCGCCCTCATCAGCGACCGTTGGATTGCCCAGGATCTAACGGTGATCAGCCCGCCGCGTCATCAACATTGGGAGAAGACAGGAGCCGTCAGATCATCCCAGATCTGACGTATCTTGATCGAGCCACGCGTCTTCACCGACACCCCTTGGATCCATCTTGATCCAAGGGCCTTCAGGCCGCCACGTCGCCCTATCCGAGCCTCGGCCTCCAAGCCTAGGCTCGGGTAACCCGAAGCTGCACCGAGGCTGGGCCGAACCTCCAGAAGGCCCGAGCCTCCCTCCGAGCCTCCGACGCCCCCCGAACCTAGGCCGCCCCACGTGAGGAGCACGTGCGGCCTGGGTTATTTGCATAGACGCCCTTGGAGCTTTCAGAAATTGCAAAAAGGCCCCTGTGAAGCAGACATCACGTGAGGAGCACGTGGTTCGTGGAGAAATTGCATAGAAGTCCTGCATAGTATCGGTAATTGCATTTTAGTCCCTGTCAGCATATTTACTTATTGAATTTTTATTTTCCAGTATTGCATTTACACCCTTATGTTTGCATGTGTCCATAGCATGCATTTTTCATCATTTTGAAATTCTAAAAATTGCAAGTTGTTGAGAATTTTGTCCTCTATTTGTCTGTACACGTGTCTGATTTTTGTTGGCTTAATTGAATTATCAATGAATTAATTGGTTCATTTGTGACATATTTTGCCCAGTTATGCCTTTTGATTTTTAATTAAATATCAGTGCCTTCAAAAATCACCAAAAATTCACAGTAGCTTAAGGACATTATTTTCAACACTCCATAAAAATTTCATAGCATTTGCACGCATAACGAGGCCTAAATAAATAGTTTAGTGATTTTCTTAAATTAATTTTAATTAATTCATTTCACAGTGAATTTTGGATCTGTCAATTTTCCTAGGTCCCTGATCATTAGACCTTCCTAGGATAATTTTAGTTCTTGGAAAAATTGTGATTTGATATTTATTAAAAATTAAACACTAAAAATCACTCTGTCTGTTTATTTAATTCACAGGAAATTTATTTTGAGTCGAAAAATTCCAAAAAAATTAGTGTAGGTCATTTTCATCATAAATAACCATCTGGCCAATTTTCATTATTTTTGGACTTCGTTTGATACATCAATTAAATTTAAAGTTAAATTGGCTAAGATTTGTCTGCATATGTCTGCATAAGAAATAAAAAGACCAAAAAGATTCGACCCTCGAATATCAACACTTGAAAATTGTTGTAATCCACCTAAGGAGACAGTTGCCTCCCTGAGATCGACCTTGGACTCCACCAAGTAAAAAAATATCACTGCTTAAAATTGACCAAAATCTGTCTTAAGTGGTTTTTGATCAACCTCTCGTATCCGACTGCAACGAACACTTAAAATTAATTTGGACCATTAATTTGCCCGAATTAACTAAGGGTGCGGGAGCGCACATCAGGGACCAAAGAAGCTCGAAGAAAAACCAAGGGTCCTCCTGCTTAGGAACCCTCACAGAAAGTCAGGACCATCGATACAGATCAAGTAAAGGCACATAGATCCCATTGAAGCAGAAAGATTGTGAGCTTGCAATAAAATCGAATAAGGGATTGGGATCCTAGACCTGGGAACAATGCGGTCGCTACCCAATCTAGGAGTCCTAACTCCAGCCTAACTGATGGTCATCGCACCCTCACACGGTTAGGTGTAAGGGGCACCTCGACCGGCACAAATGTCTGTCATCACTAATTCTCATCAAACCAATTGTTTGATTCAACATCCATCCATTACACCAAAATAAAGATGTATCAATACATGCAAATAAGAAAATGACTATTGTGTATGAAGAATCAATAAGTCAGGATCCCAAAGTACTTCATATGTCTAGAACCCCAAGTCAAACCATGTAGGATCAATGAAAGTTATAAGTTGCTGTAGACTTTTGGTATGCAATACAATCAAATGTAGAGACCAAAATTTCACTATTGAAAATTGTGTAAATGTGGCATTAACGTCATCATTCCCATGAGAGAGGAACTGATGCATGAATGTTTCTTCACATGTTACACCTACATGCCATGAAATTTAACTTGATCCCTAATATTCAACATATATTTGATTAAACAAACTATCCTGGCCAATAGATAATTGTACATACAAGTTCACATGCACACACCCACATATACATACTTCCCACATGTTCACTCTCACCCACAGACGTGTCCATGCACATGAACACACCTACACTCCTATATGCACCCATAGCACCCTCCCTCGAGCCTTAATGCAAGCCAATAATATGCAATCTTTGTTAAGGCATTCCATCAAATATGTGGTAGACACTATCACAACCATCAAACAATGGATCAAACCCTCACCAAACCCTTACTCTAGACTATCTAAATCCCTATTTTAACATCCATATGGGAACAAAAATGTGTGTAAAATACATGTATGACAGCAATAGGGGTGGGGCTTGCTTGGTACCATTGTACCTTAAAATGGGGAAATGGCAAATGCTAGAGAGGTAGATGGAGAGCACACCACTCGCATCATGCCACCGCTCCGAAATCGTTGCCGGTATGCCGTCAAGCTCGCTGAAGCATGAGGAGGAGAAGAAAGGCCTAGATGGCAGTGGAAGAATGGACAGGAGGAGGTCGGGCAAGGGGACTATGCAGGAGGGAGGTTCTTTTGAAGGATATGGAATTTATCCTTAAGCGCATCACGGAAGCGTGATCGTCGTATCGGATACGACGAAGAACGACTAGTCGTACTAGTTGTAATGAGCAGTGGAATTTAAAAATTTTCATTCGATGAAACCACATGATCCGAGAATGATTCTCGGATCGTTTCATCTATAACCACAACAAGTATAAAAGAATACATATTGAAGCGCGGTTGATCGTGTCTCTGAAGAGAGAGACCTCCTATCTCAAGTTTGTTCGTCGGTGAGACCGCTTACGAGCGCGGGGATGAACCGCGTAGTCCTCGCAATCCAAGAAGTTGATCCAAGCACGGTTGCTCCTGATCTCGTCGTACGAGATCGAATGTCTCCTTCGTGAGCGTAGCACACCAAGAAGACGGAGAATCGAAGAACGTCAAAGCGGCGGCGCAGTTGCAAGAGCGTCGACGAGTCTCTCCTCTAGGGTTTGGTGGACGGCCACCAAGAAGAGGGAGAGAGGGTTGGCGTGTGAGAAGAAAATGAGGGAGAGAGAGAGAGAGAGCCTCAATATTTCATGTAAATAGAGAGCATGGTATGCGCCTCTATTAATAGGATTTTGGGATCCATGGATCTCAATCCATGTGACATATAAAATCAATGGATGAGATTGATTTATGTCAATCCAATGGTCAAGATTGTTGTTGGTAAAACCAACAAATTTAGATTAAAATATATTTGACAAAATCAAATATAAATCAATCCTAAATTAAACCAATAAATAAGGAGAGAATATACATGGAGATCAACATCTACCATGTATATCCAAGTGGACGGCCACCCATTCCAATTAGGAATTGGGTGCCGCCGCTTTGAGATCTCAAGGAGACAATCTCATGGATTTCCATGAGATTGCATGTCTCCTTGAATTTCTCCATTATTTATATGCAACAGATTTTTTTGGGTTTTATTCTTAAAAAATAATTCACAATTATATTTGAGAATATTGCAATCTTGCCATGGAAAAATTGTGAATCATATTCACAACCTAAAACAACATATAATTTACATTGTCAATTAATTACACAATGTGTATCCAATACACATAATAATTAAGCAAGACATATAAATTATAATTAGCTCTCTCTAATATATTATAAATCACATTTATAATATATCATGAATATTTGAATATTTCTATCCGCAATATTCTTATCCATAATAATTAAATCACATTTAATTATATTGGATAATTTCTTCACACATCAATATGATTAAATCACATTTAATCATCATTTCTTCATTGCTTAGATCTTATGGAATTATTCTCGAACCCTTCAAGAATAATGCGATCTCTCCTCAGATACTTGGAGATAAGGACAGGGCGATTGCATTGTTCCACGTATAGTGACTTGGATGTTGAGATCACATCTCAAATCCAGATCCCATGGACCTCTCACTGATGCTTGATCAAATCAAGACCGTAGACCTAATCTTCTCATTGCATCTGAATCTCATTCAGATCAATGTCCAGTTCATGGACTAAGATTAGGTCACTTCTCTAATGAGAGGAGTCACTAAAATCCAAACCTATTTCATCACTCCCTCGGAATGGAAGCGTCATGGTTATACAATAGTTTATGATCACATCACCCTCAGGTATTCCCAATACCTGTACATCCTACACACTGGAAGACCTATGATCATTATGAAGATAAAGATCACTTTTTCACTGTCATCTTCAGGGTTTGATCATTAAGTTTCTCAATCTTGGTCACTGGGAATTGGTATAGATCATATGCTTTCACGAAGCATATATCTTACCTTTAAATTCATGTCATGCTTCCAAAGCATGATGACCATGCATGGAATTTGATCAGTCCCAATACCTCATGAGTGAGCTCATGTCTCCCGGTTCACAAGTGAACCTGTATGATCCCTTTGAGAGATCGTATTACTCATATGTCCTAACTTGCACACCAGCTCACCGGTGTATAGACATTGGTTAGGTCATCAACCTATTGGTCTACCAAATGTACACACTCAGACATATAGCAACACATCTGTCTCCGGTCAGAGGATGCATGCCTATGCTGTGACAGTATTCAACATAGGTCTTTGGTTATCTCGATCTCGTTAAGTCAACTCATTGACTCAACTAACCTGACACCTCTGAATCACTATTCCTATGCAGAGGACTTGAATCAAGTGGTCAGTTAGATATCAGCCATCTGAGAGAGGATTGCCATCTCCTACTCAGGCTGGAGATCATCACTTAATAATCATTTGACGATGCTTGATGAGTCCTCTATCTAACTCCTTAGATATTCATCCAAGCATCAGCCTCTATGATTCATCCAATGAATCAACAGCTATATGATCACCAAGTTGGCCATGGTACATAACCCTTATTGTACAAAGGGACCCTATAGTGCATTCATTTATTTAATCTCAGAAAGGGAGTGAAAAATAATCAATAACTTTCATTGATAATTTATTCATTACAATAACATTTATTGTAGAAATGGTTCGCACGGGGCTCACCTTGCTAACAATCTCCCACTAGCCCTCAGAACCATTCAGGAACAATCCTTAAACCCATACTCATTACATGCTGTCGAAAACCTTCTGTGTCAGAGGTTTGGTTAGAGGGTCAGCAACGTTGTCGGTAGATGCCACCTTGGTGATGATGATGTCACCACGCTTTTATATCTCCCGAATGATGTGGTATTTCCTTTCCACGTGCTTGCTCTTCTGATGCCATCTGGGTTCCATTGCCTGGGCAATGGCTCCCGTGTTATTGCAGAGTAACGGGATGGGAGTATTAGAGGAAACTACGTCAAGCTCCAGGACGAACTTGCGCAACCACACCGCCTCCTTTGCAGCATCCGATGCGGCAATGTATTTGGCTTCTGTTGTCGAATCTGCAATAGTGTCCTGCTTCTTACTTCTCCAGCTCACAACACCACCATTCAACAAGAACACAAGCCTAGATGTCGACTTTCGATCATCTACATCGATTGGAAGTCATAATCTGTATATCCCAAGACTTGGAGATCACCATCTCCATAGACCAAGATGTAATCTTGCGTCCGTCTTAGATATTTGAATATGTTCTTTACTGCATTCCAGTGTTGCTCTCCATAGCAGGATTGGTAACGACTTACCACTCTCATTGCATGGCAGATATCTGGCCTAGTACACATCATGACATACATTAAGCTTCCTACAACTGATGCATAAGGACATCCTGCCATGGCCTTCTTTTCCTCAACAGTTTGAGGAGCCATTCCTTTAGACAGGTGGATACCATGTCTTATGGGTAGGAATTCTTTCTTAGAACTATCCATACGGAATCGTTCAAGAATATTCTTAATGTATCCATATTGTGACAATCCCAAAATCCTCTTTTCTCGGTTTCTGAACAACTTCAGGCCTAAGATGTAAGAGGCTTCTCCTAGATCTTTCATCTCAAAGGTATGGGATAGCCAAATCTTCACACTGGTCATCATCCCTGTGTCATTCCCAATGATAAGGATGTCATCTACATAAAGCACGATGAACACAATGGCGCTCCCACTAAGCTTCTTGTATACACAAGGTTCATCAGGATTCTGCACAAAATCATAACTCCTTATGGTTTCATCAAATCTGATGTTCCAGCTATGAGAAGCTTGCTTAAGCTCATAGATGGATTTCTTCAGCTTGCATACTTTGCCATCCTCAGTCATGAAGCCCTGGGGCTGCTCCATGTAGATATCCTCCTCGAGGTATCCATTGAGTAAAGCCGTCTTGACGTCCATCTGCCAGATGTCGTAGTCAAGATATGCAGCTATAGCTAGCAGTGTCCTGATGGATTTAAGCATAGCCATAGGAGAGAATGTCTCATCGTAATCAATACCTTCTCTCTGTGTGTAGCCCTTGGCTACGAGCCGTGCCTTGAAAGTCTCTACTTTCCCATCAGGTACCCTTTTTCTCTTGAAGATCCATTTACACCCAATGGGTTTTACCCCTTTAGGTGGATCCTCTAGGGTCCATACACCATTCTTATGCATGGAGTCAATATTTGACTTCATTGCTAGCATCCATCTATCCATATCTTGATCCGCGAGTGCTTCATCAAATGAAGTAGGATCAATGTAAGTCTCACTTGACACATGAAATCCATACCTTTCAGGTGGTGCAACCACCCTCGAACTCCTTCGAAGAGGTATGGGTGTTTCATCTTTATTTACTTCTTCAGATTCTGGTCTAGGAAGCTCAGAATCCTCTTGGGATTCAATGAGTTCCTCTACTTCATTTTTGTCTTGACCTTTAAGGAAATCATCCACCAGAAACTTCACATCTCTAGAGACAAAAATCTTTTGGGTCTCAGGGTCATAGAGCTGGTATCCAATACCATCTTTAACATACCCACTGAAGTAACACTCACGAGTGCGAGATTCTAGCTTACTTGCGTCCACGTTCTTCGCATGGACCAAGCAACCCCAAACCCTTAAGTGATTAACACTGGGTTTGGTTCCATACCAGAGCTCATGAGGAGTCTTAGGCATAGATTTGCTAGGAATCTTATTCAGGATATATATTGCATTCTCTACTATATATCCCCAGAAACTAAGAGGTAAATGTGCTTTACTCATCATTGAAAGGACCATGTCCATGATGGTTCTGTTGCGTCTTTCAGCAACACCATTAAGTTGAGGAGTTCCAGGAGGAGTGAGATTGGGAAAAATTCCATTCTCCTTAAGGTATTCCTTGAATTCATCTGATTGGTACTCGCCACCTCGATCAGATCAAATCCGTTTAATCTTCCTATCGGTTTGGTTCTCAACCAAAGCCTTGAACTCTTTGAACTTTTCAAAGGTTTCGAATTTATGATATAATAGGAAGATAAACCCGTATCGCGAATGGTCATCAGTAAATGTCAAATAATATCGATATCCATTTCAAGTCGCGGTACTGAAGGGACCACATACATCGGTATGTATTAGGTCAATAATACCTTCGCATCTTGTAACCTTGTTACGAAAAGGAATGCTAGTCATTTTACCTTGAATACAATGTTCACAGGTAGGAAAAGATTGAACCTGTAGAAAATCTAAAGGTCCATCCTTTATCAATCTGTTGATCCTATCAACAGACAAATGACCAAGCCTTTGATGCCAAATCATATTCGAATGATTTTTATTATCCCTGGATTTCTTAGGGTTTTTACTAGTGGTAGTAACATTCATGACATTCTCATTAATGCACATTTCATAGAGTCCTCCAGAAGTTAAAATACCCTCTGCAATATATTTATCATAATGATTTATGACTAATTTATTACAGAACAAGAATGAATATCCACTTCTAACTAGCTTAGATACATATATTAAATTCCTTCTATCTTCAGGTACATAAAGACACTCTCTAAGTACTAAGACTCTACCACTAGATAATGATAGTCGACACGTCCCGACGGCGACCGCTACAACACTTGCATCAGATCCCATCTGGATGACTATCTCCCCTTCCTCAAGATTTCTAATTTTCAGAAACAAATGCAACAAATTGCATACATGAACAGAAGCACCAGAATCTACAACCCAACTTCCTTCTCGTCCAACGAGAAAGCTAGTTTCAATGATGAAAGTAGATTTCATACCTGCTGGGGCTTTACCTTTGTCTGACGACTTCAGGTATTCTGGGCAGTTATGCCTCCAGTGCCCCGGCTTTTTGCAGTGGTGACAGACGTCAATTTTCTTCGACGCCATTATAGTGGATGCATTGGAATAAGAGCCAACACCTTGTCCCTTCTTCTTTCTCTTCTGGGTCGGGCCCTTCCAAGAACCTTGCTTCCGACCGTGCTTTCCTCTGACCTGTGCAACCATTGCACTGCCAGTGGGACCATCTTTCTTCATTACATCTTCCGCAGATTTTAATGCGGCAAGAAGACCAACGCTTGTCAATTCCAGCTTGTTCATGTGGAATGATACTACAAAGTTATTGAAAGATTTGGGCAACAACAGCAGAATGAAGTCAGCATGCATGTCTGCATCCATTGTTGCCCCAAGAGTCTCCAGCTCCGACAAGTACCCAAACATTTTGAGTACATGTTCACGGACCGAAGTCCCTTCCTGCATCTTGCAGCGAATAAGATCTTTCATAACATTGTACCACTGAGTGCGGTTAATGTCACCAAACATATCCTTAAGATTCTGCATTATCTCATGGCATGTGCTCATCTCCACGTGTTGCTTCTCCAGAACATTGGAGAGAGAACCAAGGATATAGCATCTAGCCAAGACATGATCTTCATCATACTTGTCATTATATGCTTTTTCTTCCTTGGATTTAGGGTTTTCATGCTTGTCCTCAGAGAGCACATAACTTATGCGCTCTGTAGAGAGAACAAGCTCCAAATTACGGATCCAATCCGAGTAATTCGGGCCGGTCAATTGGTTGACCTCAAGAATCCTACTAAGTGGGTTCAAGGACTTCATTTTCTAAAATTAAGAATGCACTATATTAGAACATATAATCATATATTCAAATTTATGATATTTGATTAAGGCATTTTAAATCAAATTGTTCTTGCTCTGTCAACCTTGAAAGTTTATTCCCTTAATCACTTTAAAAGTAAGAGATATATTTACCATTATATCTCAAGCAAGAACTGGGATCTCCTCCTTATCCTTGTCATATCCCAACAATATGAGAACCAATGACTCCAATAAAGAGAAGCGGGAACACATTCCGCATGGCAAGTCCAACTTGCATCTCCCAATTCGGTCTTTAATACCCGAACCCACCACCCCTAAGGTGATGTTGACCCGTCATTAATTGAACCAACCATCAACAGGAATACAACTCACTATGCGCAATCCTGTATCGTCCCAATAATATGAGGACCCGATATTGGGGTCACTATGCATACGTCCTTACTCTTTCGAGAAGCGACGAGCCCGATCCAGATGCACTTGCATACAGGAGTTGTCACTTCGGACAGGTGTCTGATAACCGCCTCCCACTACCCTTATTAATTCGAGCAAATTAATGTTCAAATTAATTGATATTGTTCGTTGCAGCCGGATAATGAGGGCAGATCAAAAACCACTTTCAATTATATTCAAGTTAATCTTGAGCGGCAAATTTTTTTACTTGGTGGAAGTCCAAGGTCGAACTCAGGGAGGCAACTATCTCCTTACGTAGATTCAAATCAAATTTCTAATATTCGATTTTCAGAAGGAATATTTTTGGTCTTTTTCGATTTTTTATGCAAGACACATGCAAGATCAGGCCAGTTTTAAAGTTAAATCAGATAAGTAATCAAATGAAGTCCAAAATTGATGAAACTTGGCCAGATGATGAAATATAATGAAATTAAGCTACCCTAATTATTTTAGAATTTTCTGACACTAAATGAATTAACAGTGAATTAAAAATGAATGCAAGGTGATTTTGACTAATTTAATTTTAATAAATAACAAATCACATTATTTCCAGATATCAAAATTTTCCTAGATAGATCTAAGTGTGAGGAATCCAGGAAAATTAATGAACTTAAATTTTCATGTGAACTGGACCTAAGAAAAATCAATTAATCAAATCAGTAGATGATTTATTTAGGCCTCGATATGCGTGCATTTATGATGAAATTTTTATGCAAGGTAAAGCTAATTATCGAAGCTCTAGTGTGATTTTTGGGGAATTTTTGGAGCTACAAAAAATTACAATCAATTAAGAGGTGAAATTGGGAAAAATATAGCAAAAATGAACCAATTAATTAATAGAAAATTCTGCTCATATTCCAAAAATATTCCACATGTCACATAATGAGGAGGACAATGTAAGCTACACAGTGTAATTTTTAAAACTCAAAAATGATTAAGATGAATGCCTAAATATGCGTGCAAAGGCAAGGGTATAAATGCAATACATGAATTAGAAATTGCTCAAAATAAAATATGCTGACAGGGACTATTATGCAATTACCTAGAATGTAGGGGGGTAGATGCAATTTCTCCACAAACGCACGTGCTCCTTACGTGGGGTCGCTTCGCAGGAACTGAGTTATAATATAAGAAACCTTCATGGGCCTCAATGCAATTTGCCCAGGCCGCACGTGCAGATCACATGGGGTGCCCTAGGCTCGGTGGACGTCGGAGGCTCGGGCGTTGGCTCAGCTGCTCTGAAGGTTCAGATGGAGGCTCAGAGAAGCTTCGGGTGATCCGAGCCTAGAGGTCGGGGAAGAGGCTCAGATCGGGGAGATGTGGCGCGATCTGGACCGTTGAATCAAGGATGATACAACGGTTGCGGAATGATGACGCGTGGCATGTCTGAGTCCGTCAGATCATCGATCGATCTAACGGCGATGGGCTCGCTCCTGCTGATGGCGACGTGGTCAATTAGTGACCGTTGGATCTAGATTGATCCAACGGTACCTGGAGCGCGATGAAGCGGTGACGCGGCTGATCTATCGCCGCTGGATCGTGATAAATCCAACGGCTCTCTGCTGCTCCGGTGCTTGGTGACGTGGCTTGCTCATGATCGTCCGATCAAAGAGATCGGACGGTTGCTGCTTTTCATCCCCGATAGCCCTCCGCCTCCTGTCGAGGAGAAGGCGGGGCTTCGGCGTTGCTGAGCTTGCTCCGCCCTTCCCTCTCGTCGTCGGTGAAGGTCGATGGAGGGTCGGAGTTATCTCGGAGGATCAGCGGATGGCCGGCGAAGTGTTTGGTGTACTCAAGGGGGAAGGAGGTGGTCTGGAGCTCTGTGGAGGAGGAGCTCACACACAGCTCCGACGAGCCTCCAGTCAATCAAGAAGTGAGTACTTGCAAGGGGTTAGGGATACGGTCGAAGCGTGCGCGTGCTTGTGGAGTTGTGCTGGGTGAAAGGCGAGGCCTATGATGGAGTGAGGATGGCCGGTGAGCGAGCTCCGCCGAGGTGGCAGAGCTGGGCTCGAGCGAAGGTGGAATGCGGTGTTTGAGGGAAGTAATGGTAGCGCGAAGATCGGAGCTCCGTCGCGGAGCTCGGCGAGATGATGGTGGAGCGAGAAAATGATTGCGGAGGGCGATATAAATCGGAGAAAACTCAAGAAAGAGAAGAGGAAGATCGGAGGGAGGATGGAGGATGCTACCTGGGGAATGGAGCTCGGGTCTGAGCTCCTGGTCGTCGCTCGAAGGTCGGTAGTAGGCCTGAGCTCGTGCAGCTCGCGGAGGAGGCTGCAGCACGGCGTGGATGACCGTGGATCTCGTCGGAGAAGACGCACCTTCTTCGATCAACATTTCATCTAATCGTTGTCACCAATTGGAAGGTCGGAGCTCAGGGAACCTCTCTGGAATGGCAGATGGTCGTGAATGTGGCCGGAGGTGGGTAATTTATAGGGCAAGGGTGACGGCAGGGATGGAGGGGAGGCGAAGTTCGTGGATTTCGTGGTTCGATTCTGGTGTAAGTCATGGGAAGAGAGGGAGCTGGCGACGATGAGGGAAGAATGGGCTCCATCGTGGTGGTGTTGGCGGTCGGAGAAGGTGGCTGGAGTGGGGCCGAGAATAGAAAGGGGCGTCCCCCTTGCGCAAGATCGAGATCGTGGGAGAGAGGGGGGCCAGAGGTAGAAAACAAGGTCCTTGCCGTTGAATCTTGTGATCCAATGGCAGAGAAGAAAGCGCTAAGGATCGGCTTGGATTTGATCTGAGGCGAGGCAATCTAAGGGTTAGCGGTGCGCCACGTGGCGAGTTGTGGGAGCGGCGCTAACAAGCGGTGGGGATCACTTCTGGAGAGCAATCGAATGGCTGAGAATACGGGCTAAGTGAAAGGTTGAGATGGAATAGATCGGACGGTTCATAAGCTGCCATGTGGCGCACAGAGGAGAAGGCGGAGACGGATGGCAGTGATGCACTCAAGGGAATGATCGGAGGGTCGACGACAGTTGCAGAGCTAGCGGCTCAGATGGAACAGCCTGGGGATGATCGTGGGGTACGCAAGCCGACACGTGGCGCGATATGGTTGAGGCGCGAATGGAGGGTGATGATGAGAGGCGGGAAATGATCAGACGATGGGAATAAAGGGCGTATGTGGAGGGAAGATGGCCTTCTTGGGGTCAATCAATTTGTCCTCAGATGATAGCTCAGAAGCACCGGTCTCAGTCAGCTCATACGAAAGAATTCCAGTGTACTTGAAGAGGGCAGGAGCATCAGCTTTGGATGAGTAGTAGTTAGGAACGGGAGTTATCCAATGAGAATTGAATTTTGGATCCTTACGAAGATATGGATTTAGGGCTGCCGAACAGACTTCACTTATGTAGACTACCTTTTCCGGACCTGATGAGGGGCCATCAGACGATACCTCTTCCGGAAGGTCAAAGGTGACTCTCTTTTTATTTCGTCGTGAAGGTGTCAGTTCACTTGAGTATCCAGATGAATAGCCATTTGAATTTTCCTTGGTCGATGCTCGATCTGCGTGCTTGTTCTTAGTCTCCCGAATGTTTGAGCATTCTCGATTTGGGATGATTTGGTCAAGATATTCAGAGAATGTTGCTCCCAGGTGTGACCATGCATATGTCTCAGGATCGTAGTAGAAAGATTTGTCTATTTTGAGATCCTCGGGTATTTGAATATTGGGGAGAGTCTCTGCATGTTCTTTTTCCATTGATTCGATGTTGGTGCATTCCTGAGTCGAGTTGATGTAATTCATGTAGTCAGAGTAGGTTGACCCAGGGTGTGCCTATGCATAAGTCTCCGGATCATATGATTCATATACATGATTCTCCCTGGTGAGAGCGATTGGGAATGGAGCAGGGGGAGATTTTCTAAACCAATAGTCTCATCAACAACCGCTATCTCAGGTGTGGTTGCTGGGTAGGGCTCTTCTACCGCTTCATGGTTACGGTTTTCGGGGACTTCATGGGTTGCCTTAGAAGATCGTGGTTCCTCAAAGACATGATCAGATCTAAGTGCTTCCAATGCTGTGAAATTGATTTCCCGAGTCTCACAATCAATACTTGCCTTGGCCAATGCCAAGAACGGCTTTTCGAGAATGATTGGAGACTGGGTGAATTCTCCTTGATGCTCATTATCAATGATTGTGAATTCTACTTTGAGCGGAGCACCTTGGAATTTCATGATGACAGAAATGGTTCCTCTTGGCCGCTTTATTGATCGGTCCGCTAATTGAACAATCTCTCGTATCTTCCGAATCGATCCGAGTTTGAATTCATGGAATACAGAGGTCGGGAGAATATTGATCGGTGAAGTGTCATCAATCCGAGCATGGGTGAAAATTGTGTCTTTGATTTCGCAGTCATATCTGGGTAACCGCTTTACTATGCGGCTCTTGGTTTTTCTTCTCAATACCAAGGAGGAGGCCATTGACAAGATATGTCTTTCAGTCTTTGTTCGTATCCTGCCCGATTTCTTCATCGTTAATTTGTCTATCACAAATCCTTTAAGATCGGGAAAGTGTTCAATGACCTATAGAAAGGGAAGTTCAAAAATCAATTTCCTTCCTAATGCTTCCCGAACAGTTGGATCCAAATTCCTCAGATCGTCTTCAGTCTCAATTTTTATGAAATTTTCTAAATTTTCAATTTTTTGTGGTTTTCAAATATTTCCATTTTTTTGGTATTTTCTGGGTGGTGTGGGGGTGTGGGGTGTTCTTCAGATGAAAAGGGGCTTTGGTGTTCAGGGTGATAGTTCGGGGCATAGTCATTTCTAAGGGAGTAAGATGTAGAAGTGAAATTCTCAGAATAATCCCTAGGTCCCTGAATATCCTCAAAATTTTCAATTTCAGATCCAATCATTTCCTCATCCATTTTTATAACCGAGCTACCAGAGATTAATCGATCGGCAAGTTCTTGAAATTTATCCTCCATTAAATCAAATTTCTTATTCATCCTCAAAATATTCTCCAAAATCTCTTCTTGGCCAAGTATGGGAGCAGTTGGGGTATGTTTTTATAATTGAATATCCTCTTCCATTTTTCTATATGTACTAGGAGAGGGGTCTCTTGAAATATCCGATATACGATCATCATTTTCTGAAAGTATCTCCTCAATAATCATGAAAGGTGGCTGCTCATATGGTCTAGGTAAGTGGAGTCGGTCCAAGGGGAGTTGTGATCTTTTGTGGTCGGCCCAATCCTCTGTATGAGTGAAGAGGGGGTTGTTATGTTCAATCCAAGGTAATGATTTTTCTTTGGTGTTCAAGAATGATGGAAGAGGTGAAGAAGTGTTCAATATGATCATGTGGTTATCTTCTCCCATGAATGATGGATTGACATTAACCGAATATGAGGGATGAATTGTATGATCAACGTAAAGAGGATTAAATGAAGAAGTAGAGCCCTCAATCATTTCTTGGTTTGTCTGCTCTGAATACAAAGGGTTGTCATTCATGAAACAGGTCGGATTAGCAGAAGGAGATGGATTTATTGGTGGTTGAGGGGGAGGGGTTTTGGGTCTAACTTACGAATTCATTTTCATAGTATAGCTCTGATGGATTCTCGGATAAAAGTTCGGCTATTTTTGAAATAGCTGAAAGGAATGAGGGGTTGGGTCTGCAAGAGTTATTGGACAAGAATTCCATGGTGAATTTGAAATCAAGAAATGGAAGAGATGATTGCACGGGATAGTAAAGAGGGTTTTTATCGAATGTGCGGCTATTGATCTTCGGTATCGGTTTACGCACACCAATGCAAACACAATTCAAACCCTGGATTCACCAACGCACACAATGAAGCCGTAAGAGTTCGGCTATTATCTTTTCAATTTTAGTTGGTGATAAATCAATCTTGGTAGGAATTTAGCGAGCTGAAATTTCGGATTTGAGCTCTAGCCTTAAGTGTCGTCTCTCGCTCACTAAGAAAGATAGAACATACAAGGTCGGGGTTGCTCTCCCGTAGAAATTCTTGATTTTATGGGTTATTTTGATCGGCTATATTTAGCAGTCCCAATTTTTAATGAGGTGATCACTGAAAAATTAGATGAGCACAAATACACGTCTACCGTCCATTCCCAATTTCCTTTAGATTTATGTGATAAAACAAGGGGGAGAAAGTCGGGAAAAGCCGATGCACGCGGAAAACTATGATGAATGCTCGGTTAGAAGACTTACAGTGCCTCCTCGCAATCTCCATGTGGGATGCTAGACAGAATTTAAAAATTATTCTATATGCGTGCAAGCCGATAAAAACCACACCTAAACAGAAAGTTCTATTAGCGAGAAGAATTGAGTTAAATTTGGCTAAGTTGAACGATCTATGTGCGTTTTGATTAAAGTGCAGTATAGCTTAAGATCCTACAAGCACAATCAAAAAGTAAAAATGCTCTGAGAGCCGTATGTGCAGGTCTATCCTAGTCGCCACTCAAGTCGGGCCCCACCCTCACCGGAGAGTGAAACAGGCCACGACACACCACAGAGAAGTTCAAGGTCTTTTTTTACACACACGAGAGTCCAAACGGACACCGCTGTAAATGAGCAAGTAAATAAAATTGCGGAAATTGAAAACCTAGACTCTACTCTCTCTCACGACTCGACTCGATCTTAAATTAATTTGCGGCTTTCTCGGATGTCGGTGAAGATGCGTCGGTTTCTTGAAAACCACTCCACGTACACCGGTTACCTCGCAAGAAAAATAAGAGAGATGTGTAAGAGAGTGACTCAAAAATTAAAACAAGCGAATAAATGCAGAAATATAAATGCTGGAAATAAAATGGTATTCACAATGAGCAATTCGAGGGTCAGACTACCTGAATGCAGAAAATCGAGCGAAAAAATTTCGAAACACAAAACTAAGTCGTTTGCCTCCCCGGCAACGGCGCCATCTGACGAGTCCGAAAATGCCGCGTTAAGAAGTTGTTTTTAATCTTTACTCGTGGAAATAATTATGTGTCGTTCGTTGTAGGCGGCGATCGGAAACAGTCAAGAAAATAACCACAATTAATTATTCAATTTTAATCCAGTGGTTTTATGTTTATTTTACTTGGGCAAGTCCCAAGGTCGATCACAAGGAGGAAAAGGAACAACCTAGGATTATGTCTATCAAATTTCGTGTTCGGTTTTCAAGGCGGTCTTTTTTTCGAATTTTTAATGTAAATGAGGGATGCAAAATGCAATTTCGGTCTATTTTAGGGACTAAAATGTAAATTTCAATCAAACGATGTCCGAAAAATACGAAACTTGGCCGAGATGTAAAAGATGATGAAATGAGTGCACCGTAATTTTTTTGGAATTTTTGGATGCAATATAATTTTTTTATGGATTTTTAAATGCAAACAAAATGATTTTCAATATTTAATTTTAATAAATATTAAACCTACATATTTTCAAGAAATAAAATTATCTAAGATCTATCACTAGGTGACGGAGACGGATCTCAGAAAAATCCTAGACCTCGAAAATGTGGGGTTGAATACCTATTAAAAATTAAATACTGAAATGTGCTAAATGATTTTTACAGAGCAATTTATGCATGCAAATGCAAAGATTTTTGGGCACAATGTCAACCACAATAAACTCTACACTATGTGATTTTTCGGGGATTTTTAAAGCAGCGGTTAATTAAATATAAATTGAAGAGAATAAAATGGGTAAAGTTTGCAATTTTCCACAAAATCTTTATTTGTTAATTAACCGTCAATCACAAAAATGACCACAATATGTCCAGATGTAGAGAATTAAGTGTGAAACATCATGCAATTTTTATAAGCAAAATACTGTAAAGAAGATGTTCAAAACAAAGGGGGAATACAGGGATATGAATGCAATAAATAAATAAATAAATAACAATGCAGAGGGGGGTATATGCGTAATGACCTAAACAAAAGGGAGGTTTTCTGCAATTTTACCAAGAGGCACGTGCTGCGCACGTGCCCTTGGCCTGGTGGACTGAGGCGCAAATCGAGGAAACGCCGGGAGCGTCTTTGCAATTTGCCCACTGTCACGTGCGTAACACGTGACCTGGGCTGACGTCAGCGTTGACGTGGGCGTTCCCTCCGCACGTGCGCCTCACGTGGGAGGGCCTCGGGCTCGGAGCCCGACGGCGAGGAGGCGATGGCGAGGCGGAGGCCGGCCGAGGCAAGGAGGCAATGGCGAGGCGGAGGCCGGCCGAGGCGAGGCTGCGGCTGGCGGAGATGTCGACGCTAGAGACGTGGCGTTGACGATGGCGGTGGCTCCGGTGAAGCGATGAGGGGGGCCGAGCCTCATGCGCTGGAGGAGGAAGGCGTTGTCGGTGGAGGCTGGCGGAGCAGCGTTGGCGGCGTTGAAGTTCTGGCGAAGGTCGATGGAGCGTTGACGAAGGCGAGGTTGTTGATGTCGTGGGCTCTATGGCGGAGGACCGGAGCTAGGGCAGTAACGCGGCGGAGGCGCTGCGACGGCCTACGGGTAGACCGGATCTCGCCGGGGGAGACGACTCCTTGTGGTGATGTCACCACCACGGGCGAAGCACGACCCTGATATCGGCGGATGAATGGCGTCGAGGGCTTCGGCATTCTTAAATAGGAGAAGGAGCGAGCGGAGAAAGGCTGTTGCGAGGTTGACGGAGGTGGTTGGCGGCTGACCGGTGCGGGAATAGCGGGGGAGGTTGGTGTTGACGCGGAGGGGGTTTGGGTCAACGGCGAGGGTGGCGGTTGCGGAGGATAACGGAGATGCGGGAGCGGCGGTTGAGCCCACAGGCAGAGGAACCGGGGGGACGGTTGGAGGTAGACGAAGGGTCCCAGGCCGTTTGATCGGCCGAGATCGAACGGCCCGGTATGGGCCACGTGTCAAAGAGCTGGGAGAAGTGCAGGACACGTGCGGAGCACGTGCCTGGGTGGTACGTGCCACGCACATGCGGGCGTTTATTTATATATATATATTTTTTAATTTTTTTATTTTTATTTTTTTATAAAAGCAAAATAAAAAGGCCAAAAATCAATGACACGTGGCGGCCTCTAGGGCTGCCACGTGTCACCTCCAGAAAAATCCGAAAATAAAACCTCTTGTAAAATCGATAAAAAATAGCAAATGACCTCGGATCGAAAAAGTTCCTTCACAAAAAATGCTCGCCTCGACGAGATCTACAACTTTTATGAAGACATCAAAGCCAAATTCGGTCAAATGTAAAAAGTGAATTTTTGGGGTATCCCATGTACATAGAATACCTTGATTTTTGGGTTTTCTAATTTTTTTGTCATTTTTAAAACAAGATAAAATCCGAAAAAATGTGGAAAACTCAAAGATAAATAAAAGAGACCTTAATCTAATTTTTTTGGATTTTTATCAATGAAGAAAATAAGTACATAAAATATAGGTCAGAAAACCGCGAAAAAATACAATGTACAAAAGAGGCCCAAAACCCAACTTTCACATACGAGCTCCGATTCACTTGAACTTGGTCTTGTTTTGAAGACAATTGAATGTACATTAGTTCAAAAGTGAGTAGGATCAAATCGGACACTGGATGGGGAAGATATGTGGCTTTTAGTCCGAAAATCTTGAAACTAGGGTTTGGGTTTTTGGTCCACTTACCTGGGTTAATTATTTTTTTGTATTTTTTATTTATTCTTGTTAGTGATATGTACACAATGGATGTGGTTTTGTGGCACTCGGAGTTAGCATGAAGGAGTTAAAAATGGGGGAAGTTAGGCTATTTACAGGTCAAATTTGGCTGGGATTTTTGGCTTCTTATTTTATGCAGAAATTAATGCTAAAATGCAATTCTTATGAAATCATGCACAAATGCTAATTATGTGAAATAAATGCAGAAATACAGCTGATTTTGAGGGACTTGAGCTTAATTAATGAGACTTAGAGTGGTGAATCCGAGATTCATCAAGATCCAACGGCTGGAGATGGAGGCGGGAAAGACAAAGGGAAGCGGGCCGCGTGGCGCGACCAGAGGGCGCCACGTGGCCAGCAGTGAGTCGTTGCGGGAAAAAATGAGATTAGAGAGAGAAGGATGCCAAATTTGGAAAAACGCAAAACATGAAAGTTGTAGACCTTGATGAGATCTAAAAGTTTCATGTTTATCAAAGACAAAGATGAGGTCAAATATGATACAAGAATACAGGAATACAAATATACACATATATAGTATATATAGAGGCCCAAAAACCCAACTTCTTCCTACGAGCTCCAAATTGGATGAAATTAGTCTCATTTTAAAGGTCTTTGATTATGTATTACTCTGAAAGTAAGTAGACCTATTTTGGAGGTTGCATGAGGGAGTTATGGGCCTCCAAAGGTTCTAGAGCTTTATTGGTTGCTTTTACAAAGAAGATCTCTGACCTTCTTCCTGATATTATTAACTAAAGGTGTTTTATTCTTGAGGAGATAATAGGTGGATTTTTTTACAGTGGAACTGGTTTCTTATTTAATGCAATTATGAGTGCTAAAATGCATATATTATGAATGCATGTAGAATGCTAATTGTGCAAGATAAAGGGAAATATGATGCTATTTACTCGGGAACAAGACTCTATTTTTAACTTTTAGAGTGATGAATCACAGATCCATCAACCCCCTATACTTAAACCTTGCTTGTCCCCGAGCAACTAAATGAAATGCAAGAGTGAAATGATTTTGGGTTCCATACCAAGGTTATGAACAAAAGTTGAAAATGGAGCTTGACTCGATCTTTGGATTAATTGTGTGGCGGAACCTTATTGGGACCTGAACTTAAGACCTAACAGACTTCAAGTTCCACAAGTCTTCTATTCAAGACTCCTCAATAGTCAGGTCAGAACAAATCCTCAAACGCAAATTTCTGATGACTATGATTCTTACTTGTACTGTGTAAGTGTAAAATAGCTCTCCACATCAGAAATGGCTCAGAAACAGCCTCCTCTAACAAGGTAACTCAATAACTCGGTCCAGTAACTCTTTCCTCGAGGAGCGGGGTATTCCCTTCTAAGTTCAAGTGCGACCACCTCAAGAGGAGGGGGTGGAGAAAAGAATGGACGGTAGCCAGTGTAGCTACCTATCCCGGGATGCCTGACCAGTATAGCCAAGTCATCCGGCTGCAGACTTCTTGCTAATATACATACTCTGATAGGTATTTTATTTTCACTTGGACCTATCTGATATTTTTTTTTGAACTATATACAAGGTGCAGCATGTACATCAGGAGTTTTTCCTCTTGAGCCAGTAGACTATCCCTCTTTTGAAGCATTATTGCAACCAACAGCGTCCTGTCCTTAGACTTCAACACCACCAGACTAGGTTGAGATGCACTACCCTCCCTAGAGGAGGACGGATGTTCCACCCATGCGCTACTCCAAGCTAAAGGATTCTACCTCCTCGCCACCTCATCAATGAAGAGCTGCGTGCATTGTGCTTGTCCAAGTTAGGTCACTATCTAAAAGAATAATGTGTGTGCACGAGATATTCTAATTAGACTAATCAAGATGACATGTGAACATAGACTTGCCGACTCAAAGAATTAAGTCACTTGACCTGAGAAATCTTAACTCCAGTTCCTGTAAGGTTCCTCTGAAATTAGATGGATTAAGGTCAAATCTAGTCAATCCTCAATATCTACTCATAACTTGGTTCAGAACCCACTAGCTTTTCACCTTGCATATGCAAGATATGCAGATGAGGTGCAGATGACATGCTATGAAATGAAATGCAAGATTCTTTTCAGATGCAGAGATGATGTGCAAGAGTAAATAAGAAGCCTTATTTTCAACACCTTTTTTCACACTCCGATATACCTCCTATGATACAAGTATTTTATAAGTATTATACAGATTATACAAGTGTATTTTACGGTAAAATTTTTCTCAAATTTTTACCCACCCGTAATTATTGCATAATATATACAAAGATACGCGAAAATACGCGAAAGTACAAGCTATGGGTAAAGTATATATGTAATATATACACGCCCCCCTATACTTAGCGTGTGCTATGTCCTCAGAGCACGAAAAGCGACTAAAAAGACATAGCTTGGGCTAAGCGTAGGAGAGCTAGAATAAAAACGTATAGAAGTCGTTCCGCCACCCTATACTGAAGCTCTGGAAGCCTAAGTGTGGAAGAAGATCAAAAATGGGGCGGACGAGGGGAAGAGGGGAAATGGATGAATATATACGAGGTGGGCATCGGTCCCCCCTATACTTAGGCTTTGGTCAGCCTAAGTATAGAATAGGAATGAGTATAAGAACCGATGTGATCTGGAGGATTTACAGAGAACAGACTCAGGTGGCTCATCCCCCCTATACTTAGGATCTGGTCATCCTAAGTATAGTCCAAGATAAAGATAGATGAAGCTGGGATGAGTTACTAGAGTCGTGAGAGGAGAAAGGGCAGAATGTATAGGAATGGTGGTATATACAAGTGAGTCGGTCTGAATCTTTCAAGATGCTGCTGATGGCTGGAGCTCGCTGCTGCAAGGTCTCCTGCGTGGCTTGAGGTGTATCTGTTGAATCTGTCTTGCGCATAAACACAATCTCCTCAACATGGACTAACTGCTCATTGGATTCGACGAAGTGTTTCAACAGTTGTCCATTCACAAGGGATGTCGGTGCATCATCTGCGAGATCTAAGATCTCGACACATCCGCTATCATGCACCGCTCGGACAATGAATGGGCCTGTCCACTTGGATTTCAACTTGCCTTGGAAGGTCTTCAGCCTTGCATTAAACAACCATACCTTCTGTCCATGAACAAAGATCTTTCGTCTGATATATCTATCAGGCCAACGCTTCACCTTGTCCTTGTACACCAAACTGTTGTCATATGCACGATTTTTGACTTCCACAAGCTCATTCAGATCCATCTCTCTCTGCTTCTGCCCAAGGTGTGTGTTCCAATTGACCTTCTTAATTGCCCATTATGATTTATGCATTAATTCTGCGGGCAAATGGCACGGCTTTCCGAATACCATTCGGAAGGGGGAGGTTCCTAGCGGTGTCTTGTAAGCTGTCCTATACGCCCATAGGACCTGATCCAAGATCTGAGACCAGTCCTTCCTGTCTGGGCGGACAAGCTTTTGCAATATAGTCTTCACCTCCCGATTTGACACCTTGGCCATACCATTAGTTTGTGGGTGATAAGGGCTAAAGACACGGTGTTCGATGCCGTAGTCCTTTAGGAGTTTCTTCACCTCCCGGTTCACAAAGTGGCTACCCCCATCTGATATCATCATTTTGGGAATCCCGAACCTAGAGATGATATGATCTCTGATGAATTTACAGACAGTTCTGCTGTCTGCGGCTCGGGTTGGGATAGCCACCACCCATCTGGATAGATAATCTACTGCAAGAAGGATGTATTCAAACCCGTGGCTAACAGGGAATAGGCCCATGAAGTCGATTCCCCAGGCGTCAAAGACATCACAAATGATGACAGGATGCATTGGCATCTCATCCTTGGGACCAACGGTTCCTCCCATTTTCTGGCATACTGGGCACGACTTCGCAAAGGTAATGGCATCGCGAAACAGAGTTGGCCAGTAAAAGCCACACTGAAGTACCTTACATGCGGTCCTCTTCCCGGAGTGGTGTCCTCCTGCCTCCAAGCTGTGGCATAAAGAAAGGACACTCTGGTATTCCTCCTGAGGAATACACCTTCTCCAGACACAATCCGGTCCTTCAAAGAAAAGGATCGGATCCTCCTAATGATAGTGTCTCGCATCCGACTTAAGTCGGTCGATGTGGCTCTTAGGCCAACCCTCGGGAACCTTCTTGGAGACAAGATAATTCATGATGTTGGCATACCATGGGAGTGAGTCGACAACAAAAATCGAGTCCTCGGGGAAGGAGTCTCGAATTGGTGAATCCTCGGAAGTATTAAGATCTTCGAGACGAGAAAGATGATCGGCTACTACATTCTTCTTTCCAGATTTATCACGAATATCCAAATCAAATTCCTGGATAAGTAAAATCCAACGAAGAAGATGCGCCTTCGCGTCCTTCTTCTCCATCAAATATTGTAGAGCCGTGTGGTCAGTGACCACAATTACCTTGGATCCAATTAAGTGAGATATGAACTTGTCCAAGGCAAACACTACCGCAAGCATCTCCTTTTCCGTAACTGTATAGTTACGCTGAGCGGTATCAAGCACTTTTCTTGCGTAGTGGATTGCAAACGGGACGCCATCTCTTCTCTGTCCTAACACAACCCCAACAGCGAAATCTGATGCGTCTGTCATGATCTCAAAAGGTAGAGACCAATCTGGGGCTTGTAGGATAGGTGCGTCCATGATCATTCCTTGCAATAGCTTAAAGGCTTCAAGACATTTGTGATCAACAACAAACTCTATATATTTGCCTAAAAGCTCCGTTAGTGGTCGGGCAATCTTAGAAAAATCCTTAATGAATCTCCGATAGAATCCAACATGCCCGAGGAACGACCGCAACTGCTTGACGTTGGTTGGTGTCTGAAGTCGCTTGATCACATCCACCTTGGCAGGGTCAACCTCCATTCCTCTCTTAGAGATGACGTGCCCCAACACAATGCCCTACGTCACCATGAAGTGACTTTTCTCCCAGGAGAGCACCAGATTAACCTCACAACATCGTTTGAGGACTTGGTCCAGATTCCTAAGACAGGAATCGATGAATCGCTATGGATTGAGAAGTCGTCCATGAAGACTTTCAGGAATTCACCGACCATATCGGCGAATACAGCAATCATGCACCTTTGAAAAGTACCTGGAGCATTGCATAACCCAAAGGGCATGCGCCTGAAAGCATAGGTACCAAAGGGGCATGTAAACGTAGTCTTCTCCTGGTCCTCTGGAGATATGGCTACTTGATTGTAGCCCGGGAACCCATCCAAGAAATAGAAGAATTCTTTCCCCTCTAGTCTCTCTAGGATCTGATCAATGAATGGTAGGGAGTGAAGGATATTGTGAATCCTTAAGCGCATCACGGAAGCGTTTTGATCGCATCGTATGCAATCGGAGCAACTAGTCGTACTAGATGCTAGATGCAGCGGAAATTAAAATTTTTAACTTAAAGATGAAACCACGTGATCACGAGAACACTTCTCGGATCGTTTCATCAAACCACAAAGTACAAGGAATACCTCTTGAAGCGTGGTTGTGATCGCGAGATCCCAAAGTAGAGATCCTCCTATCTTAAGTCCGACCCACGGAGAATGCGCTTGCGGGCACGATGATGAGTCGCGTCCTTCCCGCAATCCTTTGACGAAGATCCAAGCGAAGCCGAAATGCTCTCCTTCCTAATACACAAAGTGGACGGCCACTTGAATATTAAGGAGAGCCCACACGAGAATGAGAGAGAGAGAGAGAGAGTTCTTCAACTCAAGAAATGTTGTAACTTGGAAAGGCTACCCTATCCCTCCTTTTATACTAGTTTAGGATCCAATGGATCTCAATCCATGGGACACATGGATCCAAGGGTTATGCTTGGTCCTTGATAAATCAATGGCTATGATTGTTGTTGGTTAAAACCAACAACATCAATTTAAATATTAATTAATCAAGAGATAATATGATAAATGAAGTGGAGTTAACCAACCACCTAAAAAAGGGGGGGCGTCACCCATGAACAATTCATGGGTGACGCCACCTATGAAGGTGGTTATTTGCTCCATTTTATTTATCTTATTATTCCTTAATTAATCACAATAAATATTTACCAAAATAATTCCAAATTAATTTGTGAATATTTTAATCTTGCCATTGAATATTATGTGAATCATATTCACAACCCAAACTAATTAGTAAATTGCATTTCCAATTAATTAACAAATATGAATCCAATCCACATTATTAATTAACAAATGCTATTTACATAAATTCTCTCTCTTATATATGTATATTATAAATCATATTTATAACACACATATATCATGGATAGTGTTATCCACATTCTCTTAATCCTTGATAATTAAATCCAATTTAATTATCTTAGATAATCATTTTTCATAATATGAATCATATTCATATTTAAGCTTGATAATTAAATCACATTTAATCATCAAGTCCTTGCTTGGATATTTCATCAAAAGAATTGTTCTTGAACCCTTTCAAGAATAATGTGCTTTCTCCGCAGATACTTGGAGATAAGGACAGGGCGATTTTATTATTCCATGTATAGTGACTTGGATGTTGAGATATTATCTCAAATCCAGATCGAACGAACCTCCCACAGATGCTTGATTAAATCAAGACCGCAAATCCAATCTTCTCATTGAATCTGAATCCCATTCAGACCAATGTCCAACACTTGGACTAAGATTGGATTGCTTCTCTACTGAAAGGAGTCACTAAAATCCAGACCCGTTTCATCACTCCCTCGGAATGGAAGCGTCATGGATATACAATCGTTTATGATCACATCACCCTTCAGATATTCCCAATACCTGTACATCCTGCATACTGGAAGACCCATGATCAACCCGAAGATTAAGATCTTTTTTACACTGTCTTCTTCAGAGTTTAATCATTAAGTTTCTCAATCTTGGTCATTGGGATTTGGTATCGATCATATGCTTTCCCAAAGCATATATTATACCTTCAAATTCATGTCATGCTTCCAAAGCACGACGACCATGCATGGAATTTGATCGGTCCCAATACCTCATGAGTGAGCTCATGTCTTCCGGTTCACAAGTGAACCTGTATGATCCCTTTGAGAGATCATATTGCTCATATACCCTTATATGCACACCAGCTCGCCGGTGTATAGACCTTGGTTAGGTCATCAACCTATTGGTCTGCCAAATGTACATACTTGGATATATAGCAATATATCTGTCTCCGGTCAGAGGATGCGTGCCTATGCTGTGACAGCATTCAACATAGGACTTAGGTTATCTCGATCTCGTCAGGTCAACCCATTGACCTAACTAATCTGACACCTCCGAATCACTATTCCCATGCAGAGGACCTGCATCAAGAGGTCGGTCAGATATCAGCCTATGTGAGAAAGGATTGCCATCTCCTACTCAGGCTGGAGATCTCCACTTGACAATCATTTGATGGTGCTTGATGAGTCCTCTATCTAAATCTTTAGATATTCATCCAAACACCAGCCTCTATGATTCACTTAATGAATCAACAGCTATATGATCATCAAGCTGGCCATGGTACATAACCCTAATTGTACATAGGGACCTTATAGTGCATTCATTCATATAATTTCAGAAAGGGAGTGAAACATCAATAACTTTTATTGATAAACATAAATATTACAATAACATTTATTGTAAGAATGGTTCGCCTAGGGCTCACAAGTCTAACAATCTCCCACTAGCCCTCAGAACCATCCAGGTACAATCCGTAAACCCATACTCATTACATGCTGGTCAAAAACCTTCTGTGTCAGAGGTTTGGTAAGAGGATCAGCAATGTTGTCGGCAGAGGCCACCTTGGTGATGATGATATCACCACGCTTTTGAATCTCCCGAATGATGTGGTATTTCCTTTCCACGTGCTTGCTCTTCTGATGGCACATGGGTTCCTTTGCTTGGGCAATGGCTCCAGTGTTATCGCAGAGTAACGGGATGGGAGTATCAGAGGAAACTACGCCAAGCTCCAAGATGAACTTGCGTAACCACACCGCCTCCTTTGCAGCATCCGATGCGGCAATGTATTCGGCTTCTGTTGTTGAATCCACCGTAGTGTCCTGCTTCTTGCTTCTCCAGCTCACAGCATCACCGTTCAACAGGAATACAAACCCTGATGTCGACTTTCGATCATCAATATCTGACTGGAAGTCTGAATCTATATATCCCAAGACTTGGAGATCACCATCCCCATAGACCAAGATGTAATCTTGCGTCTGTCTTAGGTATTTGAATATGTTCTTTACTGCATTCCAGTGTTTTTCTCCATAGCAGGATTGGTAACGACTTACCACTCCCACAGCATGGCAGATGTCTGGCCTAGTACACATCATGGCATACATCAAGCTTCCTACGGCTGATGCATAAGGGCATCCAGCCATGGCCTTCTTTTCCTCAACACTTTGAGGAGCCATCCCTTTGGACAGATGGATACCATGTCCTAAGGGGAGGAATCCTTTCTTCGAACTATCCATGTGGAATCGTTCAAGAATCTTCTTGATGTATCCATGTTGTGATAATCCCAATATTCTCTTTTCTCGGTTTCTGAACAACTTCAGGCCTAAGATGTAAGAGGCTTCTCCAAGATCTTTCATCTCGAAGGTATGGGATAGCCAAATCTTCACACTGGTCATCATTCCTGTATCATTCCCAATGATAAGGATATCATCTACATAAAGCACGATGAACACAATGGCGCTCCCACTAAGCTTCTTGTACACACAAGGTTCATCAGGGTTTTGCACAAAATCATAACTCTTTATGGTTTCGTCAAATCTGATGTTCCAGCTACGAGAAGCTTGTTTGAGCCCATAGATGGATTTCTTCAGCTTGCATACTTTACCATCCTCAGCTATGAAGCCCTGGGGCTGCTCCATATAGATATCCTCCTCGAGGTATCCATTGAGGAAAGCCGTCTTGACGTCCATCTGCCAGATGTCGTAGTCAAGAGATGCAGCTATAGCCAGCAGTGTCCTGATGGACTTAAGCATGGCCATAGGAGAGAATGTCTCATCGTAGTCGATGCCTTCTCTCTGTGTGTAGCCCTTGGCTACGAGCCGTGCTTTGAAAGTCTCTACTTTCCCATCAGGTCCCCTCTTTCTCTTGAAGATCCATTTACACCCAATGGGTTTTACCCCTTTAGGTGGATCCTCTAGGGTCCATACACCATTCTTATGCATGGAGTCAATTTCTGACTTCATTGCTAGCATCCATCTATCCATGTCATGATCCGCAAGTGCTTCATCATATGAAGAAGGATCATTGTCAGTCTCACCTGACACATGGAATCCATACCTTTCAGGTGGTGCAACCACCCTCGAACTCCTTTGAAGAGGTATGGGTGTTTCATCTTCATTTATTTCTTCAGTTTCTGGTTCAAGAATCTCAGAATCCTCAGGGGATTCAATGAGCTCCTCTACTTCATTCTTGTCTTGACCTTTAAGGAAATCATCCTCCAGAAATTTCACATCCCTAGAGACAAAAACCTTTTGGGTCTCAGGGTCATAAAGCTGGTATCCAATACCATCTTTAACATACCCAATGAAGTAGCACTCACGAGTGCGAGATTCTAGCTTACTTGCGTCCACGTTCTTCGCATGAACCAAGCATCCCCAAACCTTCAAGTGATTGACACTAGGTTTGGTTCCATACCAGAGCTCGTGAGGAGTCTTTGGTATATACTTGCTAGGAATCTTGTTTAGGATATATATTGCAGTCTCTACTGCATATCCCCAGAAACTAAGAGGTAAATGTGCTTTACTCATCATTGAATGGACCATGTCCATGATGGTCCTGTTGCGTCTTTCAGCAACACCATTAAGTTGGGGAGTTCCAGGAGGAGTGAGATTGGAGACAGTTCCACTCTCTTTAAGGTATTCCTTGAATTCATCTGAGAGGTATTCACCACCTCTGTCAGATCGAATCCGTTTAATCTTCCTGTCGGCTTGGTTCTCAACCAAAGCCTTAAACTCTTTGAACTTTTCAAAGGTTTCAGATTTATGACGTAGCAGGAAGATAAACCCATATCGCGAATGGTCATCGATAAACGTCAAATAATATCGATATTTATTTCTAGTCGCGGTATTGAAGGGACCACATACATCAGTATGTATTAGGTCGAGAATACCCTCGCATCTCGTAACCTTGTTACGGAAAGGCATCCTGATCATTTTACCTCGAATACAATGTTCACAGGTAGGTAAAGTTTGAACCTGTAGAAAATCTAAAGGTCCATCCTTTATCAATCTATTGATCCTATCAACAGATAAATGACCGAGCCTTTGATGCCAAATCATATTCGAATTATTTCCATTTTCCCTGGATCTCTTGGGGTTTTTATTATCAGTGGTAGTGACATTTATGATACATTCATTAATGCACAATTCAAAGAGACCACCAGAAGTCAGAACACCTTCCGCAACAAATTTATCATATTGATTAATGACTAATTTATTACAGAACAGGAAGGAGTAACCATATCTAACAAGCTTAGACACAGATATCAAGTTCCTCCTGACCTCGGGTACATAAAGACACTCTTTAAGTACTAGGACTCGACCACTAGATAACGACAGTCTGCATGTCCCGATGGCGACTGCTGCAACACTTGCATCAGATCCCATCTGGATAACTATCTCCCCATGCTCCAGATTCCTAGTTTCCTGAAACAAATGCAACGAATTGCATACATGAACAGAAGCACCAGAATCTATAACCCAACTTCCTTCTCGTCCAACGAGAAAGCTAGTTTCAATGATGAAAGTAGATTTCATACCTGCTGGGGCTTTACCTTTGTCAGTGGACTTCAGGTAGTCTGGGCAGTTACGCCGCCAGTGCCCCGGCTTCTTGCAGTGGTGACAGACATCGGTCTTTTTCGATGTCATCAGTGTGGAAGCACTAGAAGATGAACCAACTCCTTGATTCTTCTTCTTTCTCTTCGAGGCTGGGCCCTTCTGAGAACCTTGCTTCCGCCCGCGCTTTCCTCTCACCTGTGCAACCATTGCACTAGCAGAGGGGCCGTCCTTTTTCATGACGTCTTCTGCAGACTTCAATGCAGCTAACAGCCCAGTGTTTGTGAAGTCACCTTTGTTCATGTGGTAAGACACAACAAAGTTGTTGAAAGACTTAGGGAGCGACAGGAGAATGAAATCAGCTTGCATTTCAGAATCCAAGTATGCTCCCAGGGTTTCCAGCTCAGAGAGGTACCCAAACATTTTGAGTACATGTTCTCTGACAGAGGTCCCTTCCTGCATCTTGCAGCGAATAAGCTCTTTCATCACATTGTAACGTTGTGTGTGGTTTATGTCACCGAACATTTCTTTCAGATTCAGCATAATCTCTTGGCAATTGTTCATTTCCACATGTTGCTTCTGAAGCACATTGGACAATGACCCAAGGATGTAACACCTTGCCAGATTATGGTCTTCATCATATTTATCATTATATGATTTATCTTCATCAGTCACAGGGTTTGCTATCTTGTCCTTGCTAAGCACGTAGGAGATGCGCTCTGCAGAGAGAACAAGATCCAAATTTCGGATCCAATCCGAATAATTTGGTCCGGTCAACTGGTTGACCTCTAGAAGCCTGTTAAGTGGGTTCATGGACTTCATTTTCTGAAATTAAGAATGCACTATATTAGAATAATTATATATTCATTTTAAGAATAATTTGATTAAGGCATTTTAAATCAAATTTGTCCTGCCATGTCGACTTTGAAAGATTATTCCCTTATTTTTCTTTCAAAGTAAGAGATATACTTACCGCTATATCTCAAGCAAGATCTGGGATCTCCTCTCTATCCTTATCACATCCCAATAATATGAGAACCTGTGACTCGAATAAGAGAAGCGGGAACACATTCCGCCTTGCAAGTCCAACTTGCATTTCTCAATTCGGTCTTTAACACCCGGGCCCACCACCCCTAAGATGATGTTGACCCGTTGTTAATTTAACCAACCGTCAACAGACTTAATACTCGCTATACGCAATCCAATATCGCCCCAATAATATGAGGACCCGATATTGGGGTCACTACGTATACGACCTTACTCTTTCGAGAAGCAAAGAACCCGATCCAATTAAATCATGCACAGGATCTGTCACTTCGGACAGGCGTCTCCTATACACAACAACTGGCGACGAAATCCTTTGCCTTGACGGGAGACCATGGATGTCACTTATGTGATCCTCCACCTCATATTCAAATTTTATAATTAATTATCGTGAATCACATTCACATAATTAATTCTTCCAAGGGATACACACATCTATTCAATTGGATATGATTAATTTAATCATATTAAATTAATCATTAATCCAATCATCAACAAACATGTCTTTTACTTGAATAGTAGGTATATTCTCAAAATACGTATTATTCGAATTTTAATAATTAGAAAAATACATATTGTCTGTCTCTGGTATTATACAGTCCCTACCCGCTGTCATGGCCAGTACCGACGAGAGTGGGACGGACCACATACGTTGCAACCCGCGACCCCAATGCTCTCCGACTAGGCACCACATCCGCCTCGGGAAAGGATAATACCAGATAGACCATCATGTACTTTGAGATGTTCATCGGTTTTTCAACCGAAAATTATACCATATAATATAAATCAAAACATTTTTGATTATAAGGAGATTTGCTAGACAAATCCCCAATCCTATTCAAGCAAAAAAGGGTTTTTCATGTAAAAGTTGTCCTACAACTATTGTAGGATAAACTATAGTTTTCATGAAAGCAATGTTTGTTGATGAAACAATGATCAAGATCTAATATCTCATCATTGTAGTTTAGGCAAGTGTCATTCAATGAAATAATTATTTCTTTAAATATTTCACAAATATTTATCACTAATTATTCCAGAAAATTAACAATTAATTTTCATCATGATAATTGAATGACATATCACAAGGTTCAAGATCAAAATTGTTAATTTCCAGCAGTGACCCCCAATCACTAAAATTAACTTATCTTGATCAATTTAAATCCAAAAAATGCAAACTCAGTTTCCAAAGATTGCCTATTTGATTTATTAAAGAACTCAAGTGATAATTCATGCATTTCAAGGCGGATTAAAACCGTAATCATCTCATTAATTACGTTCAAATCCGCAGTTCCCGCAACAGTGAATATAGTCATATTCAAAAAGCCATATCTTGAGCAAATAAAGTCCAAATTTAGTAAACTCAAGTCCTATGGTTTCCTTGTTTAATGGGGAACAAAATCCAATTGAAATTTTCGAGTTTAAACATTTTAAACAGTACAGAAAAATTCAATTAGACAGAGGTGCGAAAAATGAAATGCAGTAAAAATTTCGCAACCCTTTCAAGATCAAATCGTCTAAGGTGTATGGATCATATCCAAAACCTTATTCAACTTATGGCTCTGATACCACTTGAAGGATATTGTAAATCCTTAAGCGCATCACGGAAGCGTGTCGATCGCATCGTATGCAATCGGAGCAACTAGTCGTACTAGATGCTAGATGCAGCGGAAATTAAAATTTTTAACTTAAAGATGAAACCACATGATCACGAGAACACTTCTCGGATCGTTTCATCAAACCACAAAGTACAAGGAATACCTCTTGAAGCGTGGTTGTGATCGCGAGATCCCAAAGTAGAGATCCTCCTATCTTAAGTCCGACCCACGGAGAATGCGCTTGCGGGCACGATGATGAGTCGCGTCCTTCCCGCAATCCTTTGACGAAGATCCAAGCGAAGCCGAAATGCTCTCCTTCCTAATACACAAAGTGGACGGCCACTTGAATATTAAGGAGAGCCCACACGAGAATGAGAGAGAGAGAGAGTTCTTCAACTCAAGAAATGTTGTAACTTGGAAAGGCTACCCTAGCCCTCCTTTTATACTAGTTTAGGATCCAATGGATCTCAATCCATGGGACACATGGATCCAAGGGTTATGCTTGGTCCATGATAAATCAATGGCTATGATTGTTGTTGGTTAAAACCAACAACATCAATTTAAATATTAATTAATCAAGAGATAATATGATAAATGAAGTGGAGTTAACCAACCACCTAAAAAAGGGGGGCGTCACCCATGAACAATTCATGGGTGACGCCACCTATGAAGGTGGTTATTTGCTCCATTTTATTTATCTTATTATTCCTTAATTAATCACAATAAATATTCACCAAAATAATTCCAAATTAATTTGTGAATATTTTAATCTTGCCATTGAATATTATGTGAATCATATTCACAACCCAAACTAATTAGTAAATTGCATTTCCAATTAATTAACAAATATGAATCCAATCCACATTATTAATTAACAAATGCTATTTACATAAATTCTCTCTCTTATATATGTATATTATAAATCATATTTATAACACACATATATTATGGATAGTGTTATACACATTCTCTTAATCCTTGATAATTAAATCCAATTTAATTATCTTAGATAATCATTTTTCATAATATGAATCATCTTCATATTTAAGCTTGATAATTAAATCACATTTAATCATCAAGTCCTTGCTTGGATATTTCATCAAAAGAATTGTTCTTGAACCCTTTCAAGAATAATGTGCTTTCTCCGCAGATACTTGGAGATAAGGACAGGGCGATTTTATTATTCCATGTATAGTGACGGATGTTGAGATATTATCTCAAATCCAGATCGAACGAACCTCCCACAGATGCTTGATTAAATCAAGACCGCAAATCCAATCTTCTCATTGAATCTGAATCCCATTCAGACCAATGTCCAACACTTGGACTAAGATTGGATTGCTTCTCTACTGAAAGGAGTCACTAAAATCCAGACCTGTTTCATCACTCCCTCGGAATGGAAGCGTCATGGATATACAATCGTTTATGATCACATCACCCTTCAGGTATTCCCAATACCTGTACATCCTGCATACTGGAAGACCCATGATCAACCCGAAGATCAAGATCATTTTTACACTGTCTTCTTCAGGGTTTAATCATTAAGTTTCTCAATCTTGGTCATTGGGATTTGGTATCGATCATATGCTTTACCAAAGCATATATCATACCTTCAAATTCATGTCATGCTTCCAAAGTACGATGACCATGCATGGAATTTGATCTGTCCCAATACCTCATGAGTGAGCTCATGTCTTCCGGTTCACAAGTGAACCTGTATGATCCCTTTGAGAGATCATATTGCTCATATACCCTTATATGCACACCAGCTCGCCGGTGTATAGACCTTGGTTAGGTCATCAACCTATTGGTCTGCCAAATGTACATACTTAGATATATAGCAATATATCTATCTCTGGTCAGAGGATGCGTGCATATGCTGTGACAGCATTCAACATAGGACTTAGGTTATCTCGATCTCGTCAGGTCAACCCATTGACCTAACTAATCTGACACCTCCGAATCACTATTCCCATGCAGAGGACATACATCAAGAGGTCGGTCAGATATCAGCCTATGTGAGAAAGGATTGCCATCTCCTACTCAGGCTGGAGATCTCCACTTGACAATCATTTGATGGTGCTTGATGAGTCCTCTATCTAACTCTTTAGATATTCATCCAAACACCAGCCTCTATGATTCACTTAATGAATCAACAGCTATATGATCATCAAGCTGGCCATGGTACATAACCCTAATTGTACAGAGGGACCTTATAGTGCATTCATTCATATAATTTCAGAAAGGGAGTGAAACATCAATAACTTTTATTGATAAACATAAATATTACAATAACATTTATTGTAAGAATGGTTTGCCTAGGGCTCACAAGTCTAACAGGGAGAAATGATCCTTCTTCGTCGCGGCATTCAAGCGTCTGTAATCCACACAGACGCGCCACGACGTGGGTACTCGCATTACGATCTCCTCTCCATCCTCGTTGGTGGTCGTCTGAATTCCCGACTTTTTCGGGACCACATGGATCGGGGCCTCCCATTTCGAGTCAGAGATGGGATAAATGAAACCCGCGTTGCACCTTTTCTCTATCTCTTTCTTCACTACCTCTCGTAAATTTGGATTCAAACGACGTTGGAATTCAGAGAGGGTTTGGCTTCATTCTTCAAGTAGATATGGTGCGAACATAGAGCGGGATTTATCCCGTGGAGATCGGAAATGCTCCATCCTATCGCCTTGCGGTTTTTCTCCAGGATCTCTAGCAAGCGAGATTCCTGCTCCTCGGTCGATCGTGAACTGATGATGACCGGATACTTCTTCTCCTGGCCCGCAAGGAAGACGTATTTTAGTGTTGTGGGTAAAGGTTTGAGCTCAGGTAAGGTGTGATCGTCTAGGAAATCTGGCTCAATCGAATCTGGCTCGGTGTTGGAAGTGGCTGGATCTTTCTCTATAATGACTGCCACCAAGTTGTTCGGCTCTGGAGTTGGATCGTCAAAGGTCTCCATGCAATCGGCGAAAGCCACATCTGACTCGTCATCATCATCTTCTGATTGTCCTAAAGAGGGAAGGACAGACAAGCCCAGCTGGACTTCTAAGTCATCGAAGATGTAAGGGGATGCAGGTTCTGAGCTGTACTCGTCTCTGAGGATCTTGCAAACTGACTCATGCACTGGATCATCTCCGGAGGGGAGGGACTCATCGGTGCTAGCTGGGTTATGCTTCCATGGCCCAACTATGTCTACATGATCGTAGTCTGCTTCGGTTGAAGAGTACTCGGTGCTAGATTCGGAATTCGGTCTCTGCCATCTGGTCTGCTTCATCTCAAGTTCCTCATCTCCGCCTGGAGTTTGGAATTGGATCTTCCTGATCTTGTAATCAAACAAGGCCCCCGCTGTCCTGAGGAAGGGCCTGCCTAAGATGATCTGGGAGTCTCTCCAATTATGAGGGGTTTCCATATCTAGGACAGTGAAGTCCACCATGTATTCTGCCCATCGACTTTGATCACAACATTCCTCAATTCTCCTTGGGACCTCTTGGTTGATTTATCAGCGAACTGCAGGAGGGCTCTAGATTTCCTAAGAGGTCTGAGATTAAGCCGCTCATAGAGGGTTGTAGGCATTAGGTTAATTGAGAAACCATTGTCCAGGAGAGTGCGTGCAAATGCAGTGTCATCAACCTGACTCACTACATAGTGTGCACCCATGTCTCTTCGTTTCCTTGGAAACGAGTTCTTTTTTGCATCTGCATGTGCATCATCATCATCTTTTCAAAAATTCATAAAAAATTCAAAATCTTTGAAAATTGCATCACAAAAATATTTTCTGCATAGCATTGCATGGCATGAGCATTTTTCGGATTGAGTTTGATAATTGAACAAGTCTAAGTAAAATCCGGAGATTGGAGCTTGATTGGACCTTAAAATCTACCTAATAACAGGAACCTTATAGGAACTGAGTTTGAGGTACTTCAGGTCTAGTTGACTTAATTCTTTGAGGATCACGGGACTTGGTTCAATGGATTCTTGACTGCCTAAGTAGAGTATTTCGGAGCACACGCACGACTCTGGTTGATAATGACCTAACTTGGACACCTGCACCTTTCACATAGCTCTCCACGGATGAGGTGGTGAGGAGGCAGTTTCCTTTGGCTTGGGGTAGCATATGAGGGTAGTACTTCTAGGCGGAACCTCTCTTCTTCTTATAGTGAAGGAAGTGCACCTCAACTTGGTCTAGTGGTGATGAAGGCTAAAGACAGAAGCCGTGGGTTGCAATAAAGCTTCAAAAGAGGGATAGTCTACTGACTCAAGAGGAAAATTTCTTGTATATATGCTGCACCATGTAGATATGTTGTACAGATGCACTTAGAAAAAAAACTCCAAAAAAGTGGTGGGTCGGATTGAAAATTTAATAACCCCACCGGAGTGTATATAGTTCAATAAAGCAAAAGCTTATGGTATCCATGTCACATCTCATGAAGCTTGCAGCGGGAGACTTAGCTACACTGGTTGAGCTCCCAAAAGTCTATACTTCTTCCCCCTCTTCTTGAGCCGATTGCACTTGAACTTAGAAGGGAATACCCCGCTTCTCGAGGAAAGAGTTGCTAGACCGAGGCATTAGAGTTACCAGGTTGGGGGAGGTTGTCTCTTTGTCACTTCTGAGGTGGGGAGCTACATATCACTTACACTGTACGAGTCAGACTCATAGTCGTAAGAGTTTGCGTATGAGTTGAAGTATTTCTGACCTGGCTATTGAGGAGACTTGGACAGAGTTTTGGGATTCTCAAGGACTGTTGGATTTCAAATTTGGTTCTCATTAAGGTTCCTACCGCACTAAAATTCCAAAGGTCCGACTTAAGCTCCAAACTTTGATTTTGTGAAGACAAGTTTGATAATTGAACTAAATCCAACTTTCTTCTTTTTCTTTTCTTTCTTTTTCTTTTGCACTTATTGCATAAGTGTTTGCTAGGGACTAGCAAAGGTAAAGTATAGGGGGATGATGAATCCACATTTCATCATCTTTATTCTATCATTTTGGCACCAAAAAAACCTAGCAAATGCCTGTAAATAGCATTAAAATCATCATCTTAGCATTTATGCATGTGCATCTAAATAGTGTATAAAATGCTGTAATTAAAGCCAAAATTATAGAATAAATAAAGAAAAGAAAAAGAATAAAATATTGTAAATATTTTATGACCCGAAACCCCGAGACCTAGGCATCTTGATGAATAGGTCGACAAGGAATAAAGTAGGGGGAGATAAGGGCCAAATACCTATATTTATTAATTCATTCTTTCTTCATTTTGGTACCTATTTTTGGTTCCACTTTTTATACATCAAATAAAGAAACTTTGTACATGAAAGTTGTAGATAATTTTATCAAGAAAAATATAAAATTGATTTCACAGGAAAATAATGTACAGATAAAAAGTTATGGTCTGAATAAAAATCCAGAATCCCAACTTCCCAGACTCATATCTCATTAATGAAAACTCCAAATGCAGCATACTCGCCTTTAATTGTATATAGAAGAAAATAAGCTATTTAATGGCGGTGGTTTCGCATTTGGCGGAGCTACGGTTTGAAAGTTGACTTCTGGACCCTCATTGTACAGTGCACCGATTAAAATATTCAATTTATTATTTATTTATTATTTTTATATTTTTTATAATGTTGTAAATATACTTATAATAATTATGTACATTAGAAGTGGAATAAAAACCAAAATAAAAATAAAAATAAAATACTTGTATATAGAACACATAGATACAATACTCATATGCATACCTATGTAACATACTCTTATAATTTATTAAATAAACAAAATAAATCAGAAAAATAAAATAAAAATATTTGTGTATACAAAAGTGTCCTACAAATTTAGAAAATACTAAATAAAAATAATAAAATTAAAATACCTAAATAAAAATAAAATACTAAAATAATTAGGTAATATACCTATATAGGGCTATAAAAGCAACTTGTAAAAATATAATTCATAAAAATAAACAAAAATCGGAATAAAATACTACATAAAAAATTAAATATTTTTTATTTTATACCCAAAAATTAATTCGGCTTATTTCTATTTTTAAATGAATTAATAAAACATTTTTTTTAATCTTTTCCCTGGTTGGTCCACGTGGACCAACCAGGAGCTCCCGACTGTTGACCGGCGGGTCAACAGTCCTTCCCCCAATCACTGTAGCACCGCGCGGCCCTCGTTTTCTCCCCGCTTTGGCGGATTTTTCGAGGCTTTTCCTTGCGTCCTTTGCCGCCGTTTCCTTCATGGAAGTTGTGCCCCTTCGATCCATCTCCATCGCCGCTATGCCAGATCTCTTCAGATCTTCTCCCTCCGCCCGTGACACCTCCTCGAAGTCACGCCCTCACCACTCTTCAAATATGAACCCCTCACTTCCTTCCCCAGGTTGAGTCCCCTTGGTCCACCCCTCTCCGCCTCTCCAGTGCTCCGAGCATCGCTGGAGGTGACAGCTCCACCGCGCGCTCTTCAGCCAAGGCGAACGAGGTCGAGGGAGCCTCCACCACCTCCGCCAATCTCCGGCGTCGAGGTTCGCTTCTTCCTCTGGCTCCGGCCATTGAGGGCTTCTCCCCGCTAATTTCTTTCAAGCATTCTATTCCTGCTAACTTTAGGATTAAAATCCCCAAAAAAACTTTCGATCTCCATCCACTCAATCGCTCGATCCCCCACTTTGGTCGGAGCGCACCTCCGGCCATTCGCCACCACCTCGTTGCACGCATCTCCACGACCATCCAAGGGTCCAGGCAGTTTGCCCTGGGCCCCTTGACTCGTTTTGTAGGTCAACGCGCATTTGAAGACGCCTGGAGCTCGAGTTTTGAGCTTGCCGGAGCCAGCGCAGCCTCACGGCTCCGCTAGCCACCAGCGAGCACCTCGGTTATCGCCGAGGCTGGTTGACGACTCCAGGAGGTAGACGAAGACCTGAGGAGGCCGCAGCCCAAATTTGAAGCCCAAACGCCGTCGGAGCCGGGCGGAGGAGCTCGAGGAACTTCGCCCAGTCGGAGCTCCTCCGCGTTCTTCCAACCGCCTTCACCACCGTTCGATCAAGGGCGCCCCCTCCAGATCAAGCAGTAGCCGTTGGATTGCACCACGCCTCAGCCGTCAGATCGTCTTCGAGCGTTCTAATCTCAGTCGTGCATCCACGAAGCGTCATCGCCGTCCGATCGACGACACGTGTTTAAGTGAAGACCCGCAGCCGTTCGATCCGCGCGCCGAGGGTATTTTGCACCTTCACCCTCACGCCTTTTGTATTTATAGTTTAATATTTAAACTTTTGTCTGTAGTGTAATTTTATTGTAGTATTTGCAAAAAGACCCTCAAGCTTTTAGCATTTGCGTTTAGGTCCCTCGCCACGTCACCTCACGTGACCAGTTCACGTGAGGTGTGGGCATTTTGCAAGGGTACCCTCGGTATTTAGTGTATTTAGTTTTAGTCCCAAGATTTTGTATTACAGTGTAAACCTTTGGGATATTTTGCATCGAACCCCCCTGGAGTTTTAAATATTGCATTTTAGTCCCTGCCAGGTACGTGCGAGTCACGCGCCTTGGTGGGGAATTTACATCGATACCCAGGCGGGTTTTGTAATTGTGTTTTAATGCTATAAATCGAATATTCAGTGTTTAGTGTTGTGGAAATTTGCATATATTCCCCTGGATGTTTTAGAAATTGCATATGTATCCCTGCCAGGCCTGTTTAATGATTGGATGCTTGTTGTATTTATTTAACTTATCATCTTAAGCCCAAAAATTCCACAAAAATAGGGTTTAGTTCCCGGACACGTGTACTTCCACGCTATCACTTCAGTTTTTTATTTTATTTTATTTTCATGATTATTAAAAATCAAAAACATGCTTTTTGTGCATTGTCTAGTTTAGAAAATACCAAAAAAATAGTAAAATACCTCTAAAAATTCCAAAAAAATTACCTAGTGTCTATTTTATCCTGTTTTAGTGTCAGTCCAAAAATCACTAAAAATCTCAAAAGAAAAACACTAAAAATTTAAAAACAATCAAAAACTTCAAAAAAATATATAAAATCAAGGAAAACTCTAAAAAATACAAACTCAGGTTCTGTTTGTTCCTTAGTTTGTTCCTTTTATTTGAAAAATAATGTGAAAAATTTTGGTTACTGGTTGCTAATTTTAAATCCTATTTTATTCACAGCCAGCTCTTGTTTCACTGTTTTGACTTATTGCAGTAATTAAAAATATCAAAAACACCTTGAAAAATCCCCAAAAATCACAAAAACAGTAGAAAACCACAAAAATACCAAAAAGATTTTATTTCTGAATTTTTGGGTATTTTTGCACATTTTTATAAATATTTTACCTTGTCTTTTATTCCATTGTCTTTAAATTCCAATATTGAAAAAAAAAAGAAAAATATAAAATATAAAATTATAAAAATCAGAAAATTAAAAATCAAAATACAAAATTAAAAATTAAAAAAAATCAAAAATTCAAAACCCACAAAAATTTGTTTGCTTGCTTGCTTAGTGTAGACACCTCACACACACACACACACACTTGTGCACACTTTTGTGAATTACCCTGCTTGCTCCCTGTATTCGAACTCTCTGCATACTTGCCCTTTACATCATTTGTGCAGAGTTAAAAATAAATTTTAACTCCACATTAGTTCTAATTTATTGATCTTTAGTGTGGGTTAATTGTTGACTTTAGTCCAGATTTCATTGTGAGTCGTCACAGCGACGGTTGTCTCCGCCTTGTGTGAGACACCATTTTAGACTCCGTGAATTTTGGGCTGAATCAAATGGCGTCGTTGCCGGGGAGCAACAGCGAGTAGTTCACATTTTGTTTGATTGTGTGATTGTTTACCATAGCATTATTTTCCATCTCTTACATTTTTGATATATCTTGTTGAGCTATCTGACCGTCTCTTTTCTTGTCTTCTTGCGAGGGACCGCGGAGCAAGGCGGATTGCTTAGGTGATTCGGAGCATCCTTGGGAAGCGGAGCCGTCCTTCTTAGGTCACGCCGGCAGGAGAGAGCAGGAGGAGTGAGGGAGAGTGATTAGATTAGCTTACATTTATTTTTGTGAGAGAGAGACTATTAATTTGTAATAATACAGGTACTTGTACTTGGACTCTTGAACACTACCGGGCCTAATTTCCGGGTATTTGTTCACCCGGGGGCTCACTGCGGTTTTTGACGAGTTTTCCTCGCCTGTCATTTTCCGGTTTTGTTTTCTTTTTTTCATTTCTTTTGTGGATTGAGCTCTTAGTTCTAGGTCCTGCTTGATTCGATTAGAATAGGTCCAAACACCCTAATTATCTTTGCATGCTCCTATAGTTCGTATTTGGACTTAGACTAATTAAACAGTTAGCCCACTTTCTTAGATCCGCCGCGCCGCGAGCCCTCTCCATCAAGCGCTACTCCTGAACTCGATGTGTCGAGAAGAGGAGGGGAGGGTCTAGACCGGACTCTTAGGATCGACGATAGGAGGTTGACTTGTGGTTCTTCACGCTAGCAGTTGCCTGTTCTAGGACGATTTCCGTTGTGCATATCGGCATATAGATTAGGTTTAAAAATTCTACTTTGCATCCCGCATGGAGAGAGCTGGGATTCACTGTAAGTCTTCTAACTTGGCATCCATCATTTAGGCACAAAGGTGAGATTTCCATCTTTGTGTCAACTTGCACGGCTTTTCCGACTCTACTCTCCCTCTGTTTTTGGACAAAGTAGGATCAAGAAAACACAAAAATCGTTAGGCGCTTGTTTGAATCTACTCAAAAGAAGCGATAACACCAAAAAAATTAAAAAAGGGACTGCTAAGAAAACTTGACCAAAAATAAAATCGGTAATTGGATTCATTGCTTGGGGAGAGTAACACCCTCACTTGTATTCAGGTTGCATGGGAAGGTCTCCTTCCAAGTGAGGTGAGCGCTTCGTAAGGATTAGAGCCAAAAACCCAGCTTGTGGCTGCCTTGTGTATCGCCTGGATTTCCGAAGTATTGGCGCTTCTATCGTACGTGGACGAGTAGGGCTTGGTCAACATTGGTGACTCTCTATTGTGTAGAGCATCGACCTTGTCCGAAGTATCGAGCCTAGGCCACGCCTTCACGGGGGTGTCTGTCTCATCGTCTCGCGTCCGAGTAGGTTCTTGCACGCTCACGGGTGATTCCATTGCGAGCGAGTTCCGAAGTATCGGTTTCGCCTATTGGCTTCCTCTCTTATTCTTTGGCTGAGTAGGGATCCAGGAAGGGTTACAAGGACCTCAAAAAGTGCAAGCTACAGGTTACACAGGAGGAGGACAAGTATGGGATACTCTTCCGGCAGTACTCTCTCTCCTTTAGGCGTACCGTTCTAAGGACTCGTGAAAAGATAAATTCCTGAATCAAGCTAAAATTGACAAGATAAAAGCCGAACCTTCACGGCTTCACGTGTTGAGTTGGTGAACTCACCCCTGCTTTGTGTTTGATTGCTAGATTTGTTTAGGTCAAGATCAAAAACACCGCACAATCGTGCGCAATTATGTTGCATCTCATTTCACTCTTCTTCTTCTAAATTCCCTCTGCTCTTCCCAAATAATCAAGATGATGGGACGGAGATCTCTTAGGCCGACTTTGTCGGCACCGCTATCCAGCACTCCTCCTCACTCATCTAGGAATACCTCGGAGAGTCCACTCTCCGAGCCCGAATTTACATCCACCCTGTTCCCCCTCGACCACCCTTCTCATTCTCCTTCCATCAGTCCAAGAGTGTCAGAATTCAGTGCATCACAGTGTTCAGCTCATTCAACAGCACCTGAGATGGCCTCTTTTGCTTTTTCAGAAAATCCAGACATGGCAGACAGAGGCGAGCATGCAGATGATCATGAGCACCCTCCATTCCTATTTGATCAAGCAGCCATCAATAATTCCTTATTAGCATCCCTGGAGACTATGCAGAGGCAGATTCGTGACCAGGGTACATTCATGGGTGATCTCATGAGGGAGATAGCTTAGATGAGAGAGAACCGAGCTGGCGGAGAAGGTGGTGGAGGAGGAGGACCTGATGCAGGAGGAGCAGACCCAGATGCTGAGAGACCGCCACAGACTATCATGAGGGAATTGCACAATCCAGCCGCATCCCTCACTCACCGTTGGATCAGACTCCCGCCCATCCACGGAGATTTCGAGCTTCGGCCCCACACTATCCAGCTGCTACCCAAGTTCCATGGGTTGCCGACCGAAGAGCCGCACCTCCACCTCCAAGAATTTGAGATGATATGCAGCACCATCCATGATCGGTTGATAACCGAGGACACAATCAAGATGATTGCCTTTCCATTCTCTTTGGTTGATAGAGCCACATATTGGCTCAAGCATCTTGGGTAATTCGTCGACACTTGGGCAGATCTCCGGACCGCATTTTTGAAGAAATACTATCCTCTCGGCCGGACCAATGCAGCTCGAGCTATGATTTGCAATTTTGTCATGATCCCAAATGAACAATTTCATGAAGCCTGGGATCGATTCAGAGAGCTCATCGACCGGTGTCCACATCATGATATATCCAAGCCCAATCGGGTTCAGAGTTTCTTCTGTGGGCTGACACCGGAGCTGCAGGGGCTTGTCAACGCCTCTTGCGGTGGATCATACTTTTCCAAGGGTGAAGACGACGTCTGGGCCATCTACGAAGGCATGGCAGAAAACTCTACTGTGATGGCCCAAGCCCGCGTCTACACTCAGCAGAAACCCCCGCATGGAGCGGGATCATTTCAGAGGATCGCCCGCATCGATGCCGGTCCCAACACAGTGTCAGTTGCCGCAGCCCAAGCTGAATCAGCCGCAGCCGATATGGGCATCATTAGTGAGAAGCTGGACCGCCTCGAGATCCTCGAGAAGAAACAGATGCAAGGCATGGCCCAGATGGACCAGATTGCCAAGACCATGAGTGATCTGAAGACACAGATCTTGTGCATTCAGGAAGCGCAAACTCAGTCACAACAGCCTCCCAGATCACGTGCTGATCCGAGTAGCAGTAATTCCAACCAGGCATCTACCTCATACCGCCAGGTGAATCACATTCAGGCAGAGCCGGTTCCCTTGCTGCAGTATTATCCATCTCAACCGCCATCTACGGAGACTCAGATGGTGGTCTATCAGCCGGAGCAGCCACTGGCCGTTCTTCCTCCACCTTCCTTTGAGAAGGAACCATTGATGGAAGTCAATGGGATTTGGTACGACCGGTACCCTCAGCCCGGGATTCGTCGTGATCACCCCGGATTCCGTTGGGCCAATGGTGGATCCTCATCCCAGCAGCAGAACCCTGCCCAAGGACAGCAGAGCAGCCAGCAGCAACCACAACAGCAGCCCCAGTATGCCCATCAGCAACAGTTTCAGAGTGGTCCTCGTCCTACCTATCAGGGACAGCAGTGGAGGCAGCGACAGCAGCCTCAACACTCTTATCACCATCCTCCCCCTCAGTATCAGCAACAACAGCAGCAGCAGCCCCATTTCCAGCAGGGACAACCATCCGGTTCTCAGGTCCCCGCTTTTGAGAACCCAGCTCTCGATGATCTTGCCCGCTTGCTATCTGAACAGCGAGCCTCTTTCATGCAAGAAATGGATGAATTCCGGCAGGAGATGAGGGACATCATGAAAGGCAAGGCCGCCATACCCGCTCAGATTGAACCTAACCCGAACAATCTGAAAAGGAAGTCTGAGCAGGTAGAGTTTACAGAGGATACCTCTCCTAGTGATTATTTGAGTGACATATCTTATTCCTATCATGATGCTGATTTTGTTACTACTAGGAGCGGTAGGATGCCAGCCGGCGGCGCCTCTTCTGAGCGACAACCAGAGGCACGATCAGGAGCGCCAGAGGAGCAGAGGAGCGGTGCTGATGCCGCTCATGATGATGTTGATGGTGGTGCTGATGCCACCCATGATGAAGTCCAGGACGACGGTGCTGATGCCGTCGTGATACCAGTCGCAGACGGTGGTGCTGATGCCACCATTTTGGATGATGAACCAGAGCGTGGTGCTGATGCTGCGAAGACCGGTTCTAGTGGTGGTGCTGAGGCCACCAAATCCACTTTTGTTGAGCAACCATCTGTGATGTTGCCACATTTTGTACCCAAGGACTGTGGGAACAAAAAGAAACACAAAAATATGAATAAAGGAAAGGCTTCTGTTCACATTGCGGATCCATATGTGTTGCATGATGATGGTTGTGTGGATCCTTCTTCTTCACAGGAACAGGAACCGATTCCTAGTCCTCCATCTGAGGAGGCCACTACCATCCCCTTCCCTGAGGCGCTCCGCCGTACGAAGGGGAATAAAAAAGAAAATCCTAAAAAAGATCAGCAGGTAGAGTTCGGCAACCAAATGATTGACAGATTTCACATTCAGCTGACTCTACGAGAAGCATTTGAGCATATCCCCTTCTTCAAAAAGAACCTAAAGGAGACAACTACTGTCCGAAGAAGGAAGAGGCACAGAGATCAAATCCATATGCTCACTCATGACACATGCTGCATCATCCAGAACAAGCTGCCAGCCAAGCGACCAGACGCAGGAGCTCCTTATATCAGATGCGAGATTCAGGAGCAGCAGTTTGATCGTACTCTATTAGACAGCGGCTCTTCAATTAACCTCCTTCCAGCAGCCTTACTCAAGCGATTCGAGTTTGGCCCTCTTCTTCGAAGCAGAACAGTCCTTCAGTTTGCTGACAGATCGATAAAGAGGCCGAAGGGGTTATTGAAAGACGTGGTCGTTACCATTCAGGGCCTGAAATTCCCCGTGGACTTCGTTGTGTTGGACATGGAGATCCCTGAGTCGGTAACCGATGCCCCCATCATACTTGGACGCCCATTCTTGGCCACAGCCAAGGCGGTGACCGACCATGATTGCGGGAAGGTGTGCTTTCGCGTAGAGGGCGAGACCATACAAATAGAGACGATCGAGGAAACCAGGGCTAGAGAGTTAGAATGCTCAGAGCAGTCCAGTGAAGCAGCGCAGATGACAGAAGAAGAGCTAGACATCCACCAGGTTTGTGATTTTGAGATGACTGATGATGAATCCAACTGGACAGATCCTGTAGCACCGACCCTCGCCTTGCCTACAGATTCACTATATCTCAAGCTCATGGCAATCGAGAGCCGGGAGAGCACATCCCTGGATGAGGATACACATGAGGCTGACAGTGTTGTGATGAGTGGTGCTGAGGAATTCCAATCATGTTCATCTTCTTCAGATCCCTCGGATTCAGACATTGACTGGGATGACTTTGATGATTATTTGCCTTGTCTGATTCCTTCTGAGCCGACAGCCATGACAGAGTGCGAGCCAGTGCAGTTTATTGAGGATTCAGTGGGCTGCCTTTCGTCAGAGATTCATGCAGAGCGAGAGTTCTCCCATGCAGACCTGGTCGCCTTCACGCAGACATACCAGAAGCCAGCTCTGCCACCTCCCAGTTGTCCAGAACTGAAACCTCTTCCGCAGTCAATGAAGTATGGGTTCCTTGCGGGTGAGCCAGAAATGCACCCAGTCATCATCTCAGCAGATTTGATTGGAGAACAAGAATCTCGTCTGATGGAGGTTCTTGAAAGGAACCGCAAGGCAATCGGTTGGAGTATAGCAGATCTCCAAGGGCTGAGCCCAAATCTTTGCTCCCACCACATTTATCTCGAGGATAACGCTAAGCCGTCGCATGAGTTCCAGCGACGGTTGAACCCGAATCTTCGAGACGTGGTCATGAAAGAAATTTCCAAGTGGTGGAGCGCCGATTTTATCTATCCCATCTCCGACTCCAAATGGGTAAGTCCTTTACATGTGGTACCCAAGAAGACGGGTATCACTACAGTTGTTAATGAGTCTGGAGAGGAGATCGCTACCAGAGTACCAACTTCTTGGAGGGTCTGTGTGGACTACAGACGATTGAATGAGGCCACCAAGAAGGATCACTTCCCGCTGCCCTTCATTGATCAGATTATCGAGCGGCTAGCTGGGAAGAGTCATTACTGTTTCCTTGACGGGTACTCTGGATGTAATCAAGTGGCCATTGCGCCCGAAGACCAGGAGAAAACGACATTCACCTGTCCGTTTGGGACGTATGCTTTCAGACGGATGCCCTTTGGTCTATGTAACGCTCCGGCGACATTCCAAAGATGCATGTTGTCCATCTTCTCGGACATGGTGGGTGACTGTTTAGAGGTCTTCATGGATGACTTCTCGGTCTATGGCGACGGGTTCGACGCTTGTCTTGACTACCTAGACCGTGTGCTGAAGCGCTGCATTGAGGTCAATCTTGTCTTATCCTGGGAGAAGAGTCATTTCATGATGACTCAAGGGACGGTCCTTTGTCATATCGTCTCCAACAGAGGCATGGAGGTCGATCCCGCCAAGGTGGATATCATCAGAAAACTCAATCCGCCGTCCAATTTGCGTCAGTTACGGTCTTTTCTGGGGCATGTCGGTTTCTACCGACGGTTCATTCAAGACTTCAGCCGAATTGCCCGACCGCTCACTGACTTGCTGACGAAAGACACCGAGTTTATTGTCAATGATAAGTGTCTTGAATCGTTTGAGACTCTCAAGAATATGGTTGTTTCAGCTCCTGTCCTTCAGCCACCCGATTGGTCTCTCCCATTCGAGATCATGACGGATGCTTCAGATTTTGCCGTTGGGGCTGTGCTAGGACAGAGGAGGGATGGATTACCTTTTGCCATTCATTACGCCAGCCGGACTTTGGATGCCGCTCAGCGGAATTACACTGTGACTGAGAAAGAGATGCTGGTCGTAGTCTTCGCTCTTGATAAGTACTGATCGTATATTCTCGGATCTAGAGTGACCATCTACACTGATCACACCGCCATCCGGTACTTAATGGCTAAGAAGGATGCCAAAGCACGTCTTACCAGATGGATCCTTCTACTCCAGGAATTTGATATTGAGATTAAGGATAAGCCTGGAGTCAAGAATGTGGTGGCGGATCATCTCTCCAGATTGGAGAATCTTGAGGAATCTGAGCCCAGCACACCTATCACAGAAACATTTCCAGATGAGGCGATCTTGGCTGTCACCTCACTCCCGTGGTATGCTGACTTTGTAAACTATCTTGTTGCCAAGACAGTCCATCAGGGTTGGCCCAGACAGAAACTTGAGACCTTCCTAGCTAAGGCCAAGTTTTATCATTGGGAGGATCCCATCCTTTATCATGAAGGAGGGGATAGTATCTGGAGGAGGTGCATTCCTCAAGAAGAGCAGCAAAGCGTCCTCACATATTGCCACAAGCTTGAGGCAGGAGGACATCATTCTGGAAAAAGGACAGCACAGAAGGTGCTTCAATCCGGCCTATGGTGGCCTACTCTCTTCAAGGATTCTGATGAGTTCGTGAAGAGATGTACCGACTGTCAGAAAATGGGAACCTGCGGACAGAGAGACATGATGCCCATGCAACCCATTCACTTTTGTGAGGTTTTTGATGCATGGGGAATTGATTTCATGGGCCCATTTCCTAAGAGTCAGGGATTCGAGCATATTTTGCTCGCTGTGGATTATGTCAGCCGATGGGTTGAGGCCATCCCCGCCCGAGCCGCAGATGCGAAAACCGTGTGCAAATTCTTGAGGAAAAATATCATTTCACGGTTCGGGGTACCTAGAGTCTTGATTTCAGACGGGGGGTCTCATTTCATCAATGATAAGGTTAGGGCCCTTGCAGACGAGTTCGGCATTGACCATCGGGTTGCCACTCCATATCACCCTCAGACTAATGGTCTTGCCGAAGTATCGAATCGGGAGATAAAGACTATCTTGCAGAAAGTTGTCCGCCCAGACCGAAAAGATTGGTCACAGCTTTTGGACTCGGTCTTGTGGGCCTATCGGACTTCTTTCAAGAATCCATTGGGGACATCTCCCTTTCGTCTCGTTTATGGCAAGCCATGCCATTTGCCAGTGGAAATCAAGCACAAATCTTTTTGGGCAGTCACTGAGTTGCTTTTGGATCCCGAGAGTATAGGAGACCAGAGAAGAGCAGAATTGGCAGCCCTGGAAGAACTGAGAGACACAGCCTTTTCGAACAGCCTACAGTACAAAGAGAAAGTAAAGACATGGCACGATTCGCATATCAGCCATAAACAGTTTGAGACAGATCAGAGAGTATGGTTGTTTGACTCTAGGCTGAAATTATTCCCAGGGAAATTGCAGAGCAAGTGGAAAGGTCCTTATGTGGTCAGGAAGGTACATGACAATGGTAGCATCGACATATCCGAACCGTCATCTTCCTCTACCTTCCGCGTCAATGGTCAACGCCTGAAACTATATCTTGATCATGATCCGCCGACCATTGACGTTTCCCCCATTCTTCTGGTATGAGATGTACTCTTTGACTCACATCATCTGCATCTCATACACGGTGATCAATTCCATCTTTCGTTGTACAGATCCATCTGTTCATATCACTTTCATATGTTAATTTATTTTCCTCTTTTCTTCTTTTCTTCTTTTCCATCTCTATCTTCTTTATCTATCAAAAAGGTGCCGCCCTTGTAGATAGTTTTCCATACTTAGGACGTACTTTGTCCTAAGTATAGGGGGCGTGCACCCTGAGTTCTGTCATGTTCATTTCGATCCTCTCCTTTGTCTCCTCTTCTTGTCTATACTTAGGGATATTTTACCCTAAGTATAGGGGGAGACAATCTGAGTACGATCTGTTCATTCCCACCCTTGACCCTCCCTGCGTTGTGTACAGTCTGCTATACTTAGGATTATTTGATCCTAAGTATAGGGGGGACGGTCAACTTCTCATTCGTTGATTCATTCATTATTCCTTTATTCTTTAGACTTGCCTATACTTAGTACGAGTTATGTCTTCTCTTTTCTCTCCGATCTATGAGGACATAGCTCAAGCTAAGTATAGGGGGGTCGTATATACTGTGTATATACTTTAGCCATAACTCGTACTTTCGTATTTTCTAATAAATATGGCTAATAATTCTTTAAAACTCATTAAAAACCCTTAATAAAAAAAAGGTGTATCATTCCTCAAATTCTTTTTGTATATACTGATTAATAAATCAGGTGAAAATGTTTTTTGCAAAATGTTTGAAAAATAGTGAACATCTATTGAAAACTATTTTGAAAATATTTTGCTACATGTTTTCAACCTGTGTAAAAATGTGTGGTTTGTAAAATTTATTTTCTTTGTGTGAAATAAAATGTTTGAAAAATGCTTTGCAAATGGTTTGAAAAATGGTTGCAAAAATATTTGAAAAACCTATATATACTGTTTTGAAAACCGATTGCAAAATGATTTTCAAATGAGTGTACATGTTTGTAAAAATGTTTGTAAAAATTATTTTGGACTATAGTGTTCAAAAATTGTTTGAAAAACCTTGTGTCAAATAAGTTTGAGGAATACTAACATCACACCAAAATCCACTACCTATATATGTGTATAAAACTGACCACTTACCCTATAAATTCTTAAAATCCATTTCTTGTAAATACAAGAAGCACTCCCGTGTACATATTTTTAACCTAGATTTTAGCCAAAATCGTTTTGTTTTCAAAAATCCCAAAAAACATTTGCAAAACTAAAATCCAAAAACATTTGAAAAATCTTTTTGAAAAATACACAAAAAATTTTTTTTGCATCTGCATGTGCATCATCATCATCTTTTCAAAAATTCATAAAAAATTCAAAATCTTTGAAAATTGCATCACAAAAATATTTTCTGCATAGCATTGCATGGCATGAGTATTTTTCGGATTGAGTTTGATAATTGAACAAGTCTAAGTAAAATCCGGAGATTGGAGCTTGATTGGACCTTAAAATCTACCTAATAACAGGAACCTTATAGGAACTGAGTTTGAGGTACTTCAGGTCTAGTTGACTTAATTCTTTGAGGATCACGGGACTTGGTTCAATGGATTCTTGACTGCCTAAGTAGAGTATTTCGGAGCACACGCACGACTCTTGTTGATAATGACCTAACTTGGACACCTGCACCTTTCACATAGCTCTCCACGGATGAGGTGGTGAGGAGGCAGTTTCCTTTGGCTTGGGGTAGCATATGAGGGTAGTACTTCTAGGCGGAACCTCTCTTCTTCTTATAGTGAAGGAAGTGCACCTCAACTTGGTCTAGTGGTGATGAAGGCTAAAGACAGAAGCCGTGGGTTGCAATAAAGCTTTAAAAGAGGGATAGTCTACTGACTCAAGAGGAAAATTTCTTGTATATATGCTGCACCATGTAGATATGTTGTACAGATGCACTTAGAAAAAAACTCCAAAAAAGTGGTGGGTCGGATTGAAAATTTAATAACCCCACCGGAGTGTATATAGTTCAATAAAGCAAAAGCTTATGGTATCCATGTCACATCTCATGAAGCTTGCAGCGGGAGACTTAGCTACACTGGTTGAGCTCCCAAAAGTCTATACTTCTTCCCCCTCTTCTTGAGCCGGTTGCACTTGAACTTAGAAGGGAATACCCCGCTTCTCGAGGAAAGAGTTGCTAGACCGAGGCATTAGAGTTACCAGGTTGGGGGAGGTTGTCTCTTTGTCACTTCTGAGGTGGGGAGCTACATATCACTTACACTGTACGAGTCAGACTCATAGTCGTAAGAGTTTGCGTATGAGTTGAAGTATTTCTGACCTGGCTATTGAGGAGACTTGGACAGAGTTTTGGGATTCTCAAGGACTGTTGGATTTCAAATTTGGTTCTCATTAAGGTTCCTACCGCACTAAAATTCCAAAGGTCCGACTTAAGCTCCAAACTTTGATTTTGTGAAGACAAGTTTGATAATTGAACTAAATCCAACTTTCTTCTTTTTCTTTTCTTTCTTTTTCTTTTGCACTTATTGCATAAGTGTTTGCTAGGGACTAGCAAAGGTAAAGTATAGGGGGATGATGAATCCACATTTCATCATCTTTATTCTATCATTTTGGCACCAAAAAAACCTAGCAAATGCCTGTAAATAGCATTAAAATCATCATCTTAGCATTTATGCATGTGCATCTAAATAGTGTATAAAATGCTGTAATTAAAGCCAAAATTATAGAATAAATAAAGAAAAGAAAAAGAATAAAATATCGTAAATATTTTATGACCCGAAACCCCGAGACCTAGGCATCTTGATGAATAGGTCGACAAGGAATAAAGTAGGGGGAGATAAGGGCCAAATACCTATATTTATTAATTCATTCTTTCTTCATTTTGGTACCTATTTTTGGTTCCACTTTTTATACATCAAATAAAGAAACTTTGTACATGAAAGTTGTAGATAATTTTATCAAGAAAAATATAAAATTGATTTCACAGGAAAATAATGTACAGATAAAAAGTTATGGTCTGAATAAAAATCCAGAATCCCAACTTCCCAGACTCGTATCTCATTAATGAAAACTCCAAATGCAGCATACTCGCCTTTAATTGTATATAGAAGAAAATAAGCTATTTAATGGCGGTGGTTTCGCATTTGGCGGAGCTACGGTTTGAAAGTTGACTTCTGGACCCTCATTGTACAGTGCACCGATTAAAATATTCAATTTATTATTTATTTATTATTTTTATATTTTTTATAATGTTGTAAATATACTTATAATAATTATGTACATTAGAAGTGGAATAAAAACCAAAATAAAAATAAAAATAAAATACTTGTATATAGAACACATAGATACAATACTCATATGCATACCTATGTAACATACTCTTATAATTTATTAAATAAACAAAATAAATCAGAAAAATAAAATAAAAATATTTGTGTATACAAAAGTGTCCTACAAATTTAGAAAATACTAAATAAAAATAATAAAATTAAAATACCTAAATAAAAATAAAATACTAAAATAATTAGGTAATATACCTATATAGGGCTATAAAAGCAACTTGTAAAAATATAATTCATAAAAATAAACAAAAATCGGAATAAAATACTACATAAAAAATTAAATATTTTTTATTTTATACCCAAAAATTAATTCGGCTTATTTCTATTTTTAAATGAATTAATAAAACATTTTTTTTAATCTTTTCCCAGGTTGGTCCACGTGGACCAACCAGGAGCTCCCGACTGTTGACCGGCGGGTCAACAGTCCTTCCCCCAATCACTGTAGCACCGCGCGGCCCTCGTTTTCTCCCCGCTTTGGCGGATTTTTCGAGGCTTTTCCTTGCGTCCTTTGCCGCCGTTTCCTTCATGGAAGTTGTGCCCCTTCGATCCATCTCCATCGCCGCTATGCCAGATCTCTTCAGATCTTCTCCCTCCGCCCGTGACACCTCCTCGAAGTCACGCCCTCACCACTCTTCAAACATGAACCCCTCACTTCCTTCCCCGGGTTGATTCCCCTTGGTCCACCCCTCTCCGCCTCTCCAGTGCTCCGAGCATCGCTGGAGGTGACAGCTCCACCGCGCGCTCTTCAGCCAAGGCGAACGAGGTCGAGGGAGCCTCCACCACCTCCGCCAATCTCCGGCGTCGAGGTTCGCTTCTTCCTCTGGCTCCGGCCATTGAGGGCTTCTCCCCGCTAATTTCTTTCAAGCATTCTATTCCTGCTAACTTTAGGATTAAAATCCCCAAAAAAACTTTCGATCTCCATCCACTCAATCGCTCGATCCCCCACTTTGGCCGGAGCGCACCTCCGGCCATTCGCCGCCACCTCGTTGCACGCATCTCCACGACCATCCAAGGGTCCAGGCAGTTTGCCCTGGGCCCCTTGACTCATTTTGCAGGTCAACGCGCATTTGAAGACGCCTGGAGCTCGAGTTTTGAGCTCGCCGGAGCCAGCGAAGCCTCACGGCTCCGCCAGCCACCAGCGAGCACCTCGGTTATCGCCGAGGCTGGTTGACGACTCCAGGAGGTAGACGAAGACCTGAGGAGGCCGCAGCCCAAATTTGAAGCCCAAACGCCGTCGGAGCCGGGCGGAGGAGCTCGAGGAACTTCGCCCAGTCGGAGCTCCTCCGCGTTCTTCCAACCGCCTTCACCACCGTTCGATCAAGGGCGCCCCCTCCAGATCAAGCAGTAGCCGTTGGATTGCACCACGCCTCAGCCGTCAGATCGTCTTCGAGCGTTCTAATCTCAGCCGTGCATCCACGAAGCGCCATCGCCGTCCGATCGACGACACGTGTTTAAGTGAAGACCCGCAGCCGTTCGATCCGCGCGTCGAGGGTATTTTGCACCTTCACCCTCGCGCCTTTTGTATTTATAGTTTAATATTTAAACTTCTGTCTGTAGTGTAATTTTATTGTAGTATTTGCAAAAAGACCCTCAAGCTTTTAGCATTTGCGTCTAGGTCCCTCGCCACGTCACCTCACGTGACCAGTTCACGTGAGGTGTGGGCATTTTGCAAGGGTACCCTCGGTATTTAGTGTATTTAGTTTTAGTCCCAAGATTTTGTATTACAGTGTAAACCTTTGGGATATTTTGCATCGAACCCCCCTGGAGTTTTAAATATTGCATTTTAGTCCCTGCCAGGTGCGTGCGAGTCACGCGCCTTGGTGGGGAATTTACATCGATACCCAAGCGGGTTTTGTAATTGTGTTTTAATGCTATAAATCGAATATTCAGTGTTTAGTGTTGTGGAAATTTGCATATATGCCCCTGGATGTTTTAGAAATTGCATATGTATCCCTGTCATGCCTGTTTAATGATTGGATGCTTGTTGTATTTATTTAACTTATCATCTTAAGCCCAAAAATTCCACAAAAATAGGGTTTAGTTCCCGGACACGTGTACTTCCACGCTATCACTTCAGTTTTTGATTTTATTTTATTTTCATGATTATTAAAAATCAAAAACATGCTTTTTGTGCACTGTCTAATTTAGAAAATACCAAAAAAATAGTAAAATACCTCTAAAAATTCCAAAAAAAATTACCTAGTGTCTATTTTATCCTGTTTTAGTGTCAGTCCAAAAATCACTAAAAATCTCAAAAGAAAAACACTAAAAATTTAAAAACAATCAAAAACTTCAAAAAAATATATAAAATCAAGGAAAACTCTAAAAAATACAAACTCAGGTTCTGTGTGTTCCTTAGTTTGTTCCTTTTATTTGAAAAATAATGTGAAAAATTTTGGTTACTGGTTGCTAATTTTAAATCCTATTTTATTCACAGCCAGCTCTTGTTTCACTGTTTTGACTTATTGCAGTAATTAAAAATATCAAAAACACCTTGAAAAATCCCCAAAAATCACAAAAACAGTAGAAAACCACAAAAATACCAAAAAGATTTTATTTCTGAATTTTTGGGTATTTTTGCACATTTTTTTAAATATTTTACCTTGTCTTTTATTCCATTGTCTTTAAATTCCAATATTGAAAAAAAAAAGAAAAATATAAAATATAAAATTATAAAAATCAGAAAATTAAAAATCAAAATACAAAATTAAAAATTAAAAAAAAAATCAAAAATTCAAAACCCACAAAAATTTGTTTGCTTGCTTGCTTAGTGTAGACACCTCACACACACACACACACTTGTGCACACTTTTGTGAATTACCCTGCTTGCTCCCTGTGTTCGAACTCTCTGCATACTTGCCCTTTACATCATTTGTGCAGAGTTAAAAATAAATTTTAACTCCACATTAGTTCTAATTTATTGATCTTTAGTGTGGGTTAATTGTTGACTTTAGTCCAGATTTCATTGTGAGTCGTCACAGCGACGGTTGTCTCCGCCTTGTGTGAGACACCATTTTAGACTCCGTGAATTTTGGGCTGAATCACTTAACGAGATCGAGATAACCTAAGTCCTATGTTGAATGCTGTCACAGCATAGGCACGCGTCCTCTGACCGGAGACAGATGTGTCACTATATGTCTGAGTGTGTACATTTGGCAGACCAATAGGTTGATGACCTAACCAAGGTCTATACACCGGCGTGCTGGTGTGCATGTAAGGGCATATGAGTAATACGATCTCTCAAAGGGATCATACAGGTTCATAACTGAACCGGAAGACATGAGCTCACTCATGAGATATTGGGAAGAATCAAATTCCGTGCACGGTCGTCTCACTTTGGAAGCTTGACTGAATTTGTAGGTTTGATATATACTTTTGGAAAGTATATGATCAAGACCTAGGTATGATATATGCTTTTGGAAAGTATATGATCGATACCAAATCCCAATGATCAAATGAGAAACTTGGTGATCAAACCCTGAAGAAGACAGTGTAAAATAGATCTTGATCTTCGGGTTGACCATGGGTCTTCCAGTATGCAGGATGTACAGGTATTGGGAATACCTGAGGGTGATGTGATCATAAACGATTGTATATCCATGACGCTTCCATTCCGAGGGAGTGATGAAACAGGTCTGGATTTTAGTGACTCCTTCCAGTAGAAGCAATCTGATCTTAGTCCAAATGTTGGACATTGGTCTGGATGAGATTCAGATTCAATGAGAAGATTAGATTTGCGGTCTTGATTTAATCAAGCATCTGTGGGAGGTTCGTTCGATCTGGATTTGAGATAAGATCTCAATATCCAAGTCACTATACGTGGAACAATACAATCGCCCTGTCCTTATCTCCAAGTATCTGCGGAGAAAGCACATTATTCTTGAAAGGGTTCAAGAATAATTCATTTGATGAAATGCATATCCAAGCAAGAAGAACTTGATGATTAAATGAGATTTAATGATCAAGTATGAATATGATTCATATTGTGAGAATGATTATCTAAGATAATTAAATAGGATTTAATTATCAAGGATTAGAGAACGTGGATAATGTTATCCATAATATTTGTGTATTATAAATATGATTTATAATATACATATATTCAAGAGAGAGAAATTTAGTAAACAACATTTGTTAATTATTAAATGTGGATTGGATTCACATTTGTTAATTAACTGGAAATGTCATTTACAAATTAGTTTGGGATGTGAATATGATTCACATAATTTTTAATGACATGATTGAAATATTCACAAATTAATTTAGAACTAATTTGGTGGATATTTTTTGTGATAATTGTTATTGCAAAATTAATCAAGAAATAATAAGATAAAATAAAAAAGGAGACAAAATCAACCACCTAAATAGAGGTGGCGCCACCTATGACTTGTTCATAGGTGACGCCCCCTATGATTTAGGGTGGTTAGTTGCCTCCTCTTTTTATTATCAAATTATCTCTTGACAAATTAATTTATGTTGAATTAAATTGTGTTGATAATGTTACAACATATATTTAATTTAATTATAAATTAATGTTGTTGGTTTTAACCAACAACAATCATAGCCATTGATCTTACATAGACCAAGCCTAGCCGTTGGATCTATGAGTCCATGGATTGAGATCCAATGGATCCTAAACTAATATAAAAGGAGGGCTAGGGTAGCCTTCCATGATACATCATTAAGAGTTGTACAAGGTGACAACTCTCTCTCTCTCTCTCTCTTTCTCATTCTCGCCCTCTCTCTTTCTCTTCTCCATTAAGTGCCCGTCCACTTTGTGTTGAGAAAGGAGAGACTCTCGGCTTCTTCTTCGACGACTCGAGGATCTCCTTCTTCTTTGGAGTTTCTTACTCTAAAGAAAGACGACGGATTTCGTTTGACGAAATCGGGGGGAGCCATCGCTTGGATCTTCATCGAGGATTGCGGGAAGGAACGTGACTCATCATCACGCCCCCAAGTGCGTTCTTCGTGGATCGGACTTAAGATAGGAGGATCTCTACTTTATGATCTCGCGATCACAACCACGCTCCAAGAGGTATTCCTCATACTTGGTGGTTTGATGAAACGATCCGAGAAGTATTCTCGTGATCATGTGGTTTCATCTTTAGTTTTAAAATTTTAATTTCCGCTGCATCTAGCATCTAGTGCGACTAGTTGCTCCGATTGCATACGATGCAATCAACACGCTTCTGTGATGCGCTTGAGGATTCACAATATCCTTCACAGATGAGGTTCTGTACTAGTCCTGTTGTCCATGCCGATATTGTTGATGCTGATGGGACGGACCTTGCTAGAATGCGCGCTGTTGTTGCTGGTGTTGTTGAGGCTGGTACCCTTGTTCGGGCCTGGACTGAACAAAGCGCGGTGTAGGGACGGACCTGGTTTCTTGGTAAGCTGGGGATGGTCGGTGAGGCTGACCATTCCCCATCTTCGACTGTCTGACGATGGGGTCACGGTTATACCACATCCGTTGATCTCGAACACCTGCGGAGGCTCCTCGTATCCGGTCTCCACTTGTGGGGGTGCATGCTGGTCCTGCTGGGTATAAGTCTGATCCCAGCCACTCTGAGGCCCTGGTGCCTATTCCTGTACAAGATGAACTCGATGTACAGGTACAGGTGGTGCAGAAGGGGCAGGTAGCTTTATCTTAGCTACCTTCTCAGAAAGTTCCTCCACTTGCTTCAGTAGACATGAGAGAGACTCAAGGTCAGTGACCCTCTTGTGGATCTGCTCTACCATGGTTAACTTATCAGCAATCATCCCCATGCTGGGAATGAGGTCTTCTGTCAGATCCGCTACAGTCCTCCAGGTTGTCTCATTAGATAAGATTGAGGGAGACAACTGATATCCCCTGGTGGCCTGTGACCTGCCGGTTTCCGCCATCTGCTCTAGTATCTTCCATACAGCATTCTCATTTTTATTCAGATAGCTTCCTCCACATGCGGCACTTACTAACCCCTGCATCTCCGGGGTTAAACCACATAACAAGGTCTGGACTAAGATCGCCTTAGAAATGCCGTGGCAGGGACATTTCTGAACTAGGTCATTAAACCTATCCCAGGCATCATGGAATGGTTCACTGGGTCCCTGGGAGAAACTGGAGATCTTTGTTCTCATTTGGTTAGTCCTACTGAGAGGGTAGAACTTCTTCAGGAATAAGTTCTTGAACTGCATCCAGGTTGTACATATCACCCCTAGGTTCTTCAACCAATGTGCTACCTTATCTCCTAAGGCGAAAGGGTGGCCTTCAGTCGAATGTAATCCTGCCCAACCCTATGAAGGCTAAGGTTGTTGCAAACCAGCTCAAAGTCTCGGAGGAAGGCATATGGTTCTTCATGGGCATTTCCGTTGAACTTCGGTAGCAGGCTAAGGAAGTGGGGCTTGAGTTCAAATGCTTCGGCGGGAACCGATGGTGCCAACCAACTTTGTATTTCATTCTCTGTTGGGTTATAGGCATCAACCATTGGTCGGTCGATTCCTCCTGCTGCAACGATTTGTCCCATTCTTGTTGTAAGATCAGCATTCGTTTGTTCGGCTTGGGCGAGGTGAGCCAATACTTGCTGGAGTGGATCATCTTGGTTTCTCTCATCTGGGGGTTGCTTTGGTGGCATCTTGTCCTCTAGTCCTGGGAAATGGAAATGATCTTGATTAGAGGATAACTCAAGGAAGGGTTTCTTACCGAGGCGATGGTCTTCCTCAGCAAGCTCAGAGGAGAGGAGAGGGTAGGTTTGAGAGTAACCACCCTGGGTGTGAGGGATCCAGAACTCAAGAGGGTCGTGAGTCCTAGGTGGTCCAAGGTGCGCTTGGGCCTGTGAAGATGATTTTCGTGGGGGGCTCAAAGAGAGATTGGTCAATAATGTGTCGATATCCCCCCAGTCAGCCATCTTGAAGTGGCAAGAAGAATCGGGAGTTCTAAATAAAGATAGGATTTTACTCCTACCTGAAGCAAGCAATTCAATCCAAGACCCTGGGTTCACACTCAACACAGTGAAGGACTCGAAATCGAGTCCAATTAATCTTGTTAATTTTAAGTGTGATTTTTCAAGCAAGATAGCAAGGATTTACGCGGCCTATAGGGAAGTCGGCTCAGAGCCGGATGCTGTTAGCAATGTGAGCCCCGGGCGAACCATTTCTACAATAAATGTTATTGTAATGAATAAATTATCAATGAAAATTATTGATTATTTTTCACTCCCCTTTCTGAGATTAATGAATGAATGCACTATAGGGTCCCTCTGTACAATAAGGGTTATATACCATGGCCAACTTGATGATCATACAGCTGTTGATTCATTGGATGGATCATAGAGGCTGATGCTTGGATGAATATCTAAGGAGTTAGATAGAGGACTCATCAAGCATCAACAAATGATCATTAAGTGATGATCTCCAGTCTGAGTAGGAGATGGCAATCCTATCTCATATGACTGATATCTGACTGACCTCTTGATGCAGGTCCTCTGCATGGGAATAGTGATTCAGAGGTGTCAGGTTAGTCAAGTCAATGGGTTGACTTGACGAGATCGAGATAACCAAAGACCTACGTTGAATACTGTCACAACATAGGCATGCATCCTCTGACTAGAGACAGATGTATTGCTATATGTTTGAGTATGTACATTTGGCAGACCAATAGGTTGATGACCTAATCAAGGTCTATATACCGGCGAGCTGGTGTGCATGTAAGGACATATGAGTAATGTGATCTCTCAAAGGGATCATACAGGTTCACTTGTGAACCGGGAGACATGAGCTCACTCATGAGGTATTGGGACTGAACAAATTCCATGCATGGTCGTCGTGCTTTGGAAGCATGACATGAATTTGAAGGTAAGATATATGCTTTGTGAAAGCATATGATCTATACCAAATCCCGATGACCAAGATTGAGAAACTTAATGATCTGACCCTGAAGATGACAGTGTAAAAGTGATCTTTATCTTCAGGATGATCATGAGTCTTCCAGTATGTAGGATGTGCAGGTATTAGGAATACCTGAAGGGTGATTTGATCATATACGATTGTATAACCATGACGCTTCCATTCCAAGGGAGTGATGAAACAGGTTTGGATTTTAGTGACTCCTCTCATTAGAGAAGTGACCTAATCTTAGTCCATGAACTGGACATTGATCTGAATGAGATTCAGATGCAATGAGAAGATTAAGTCTACGGTCTTGATTTGATCAAGCATCAGTGGGAGGTCCATAGGATCTGGATTTGAGATACGATCTCAACATCCAAGTCACTATACGTGGAACAATACAATCGCCATGTCCTTATCTCCAAGTATCTGAGGAGAAATAACATTGTTCTTAAATGGTTTAAGAACAATTCCATAAGATCTAAGCAAAGAGAATTTGATAATTAAAAGTGTTTTAATTATCATGATGTATGAGAAATTATCCAATATGATTAAATGCGATTTAATTAGTTTGGATAAGAATAATGTGGATAGAGATATCCAATTATTCATAATATATTATAAATGTGATTTATAATGTATTAGAGAGAGTTAATTATAATTTATATGTGTTGATTAATTATGATGTGTATTGGATACACATTGTGTAATTAATTAACAATATGAATTACATGTTGTTTTGGGTTGTGAATATGATTCACAATTTTTCCATGGCAAGATTGCAATATTCTCAAAGATAATTGTGAATTATTTTTGAGAAATAAAACCCAAATAAATTTGTTGCAAATAAATAAGAGAGATTTCATGGAGATATGCAATCTCATGGATTTCCATGAGATTGCAATCTCCATGCATCTCATGGACGGCACACCACTCCTAATTGGAGTGGGTGTGCGCCCAATTGGAAGGCACATGGAGATGAAATCTCCATGTGTCTTCTCTCCTTATTTGTTGGGTTAATTTAGGAGTAAATTATATTTGATTTTTTCAAATATATTTTAACCTAAATTTGTTGCTTTTGACAACAACAATCTCAGCCATTGGATGAACATAAATCAATCTCATCCATTGATTTTATGTGTCCCATGGATTGAGATCCATGGATCCCAAAACCCTATAAATAGAGAGGCATGCTTGGCTCTCTCTTTACACATGCTATTGTAGCACAAACTCTCTCTCTCTTTCTCATATACACGACAGCCCTCTCTCCCTCTCTTCTTGGTGGCCGTCCACCTTGGTGGAGAGAAACGTCGACGCCCGCGCCATCGTGCTGCCGCTTCGACTCTCTGCAGTTTTTTGTCTTCTTGGAGTGCTTCACTCACGAAGGATACGTTTGATCTCGTGCGACGAGATCAGGAGCAACCGCGCTTGGATCAACTTGGATTGCGAGGACACCGCGACTCATCTCCGCGCTCGCAAGCCGTTACTCCGACGATCGGACTTGAGACAGGAGGTCTCTTTTTGTAGAGACTCGATCAACCACGCTTCAAGAGGTATTGCATTATACTTGCTGTGGTTATAGATGAAACGATTTGAGAATGGTTCTCGGATCATGTGGTTTCATCGGTTTAAATTTTTTAAATTCCGCTGCACCGAACAACTAGTACGACTAGTCGTTCTTCGTCGTATTCGATACGACGATCACGCTTCCGTGATGCGCTTGAGGATTTCTCCATATCCTTCAAGTGGTATCAGAGCCTTAGGTCGACGGTTTCGAATATGATTCGAAAAACCGAGGACGACTTGGGTTCGTTTAGGTCGCGAAAGTTTTCATCGCATTTTATTTCGCAGATCTGTTTCGTAAATAAATTCGGCACTGTTTAAATTGTTTAAACACGAATTTAATACTTGGATTTTGTTCCCCATTAAATAAGGAAACCATAGAAACTGAGTTTGCGTAAATCGGATTTCGTATGCTCTAGTTATGGTTGTTTTAATGGACATGTATGTACTGTTGCGGGAACAGTAGATTTTAACATGATTAAAGAGTTAATTACTGTTATCATCTGCCTCGAAATGCGTGCAAATCCACTTAGGTTCTGTTGTAAATCAAGTTAGAAATCTATGAAAATTGAGTTTGCTCAATTTGGATTTAAATTGATTGAGATATGCTAATTTTAGTGAATAGGGGTCTATACTGAAATTGCATTCCTAATCTAGAACCAAGTGATTGTCAATTAGTGAAATTAATTGTTAATTTCGTGAAATAATCTTGAATAATATTTGTGAAATATTGAGACATGATTATTTGCCTAATTGACATGGCCCCAACCAATTAATTGATTAAGATGTGATCTAAATCATAAATTGGAAACAACAATCTTTCAAACTTGATGCTTGAATAGGATTTGGGAATTTGTCTAGCAAATTTCCTTATAATCAAAAATGTTTTGATTATTACTATATGGTACAATTTCGGTTGAAAAACCGATGATCATCTCAAGTACAAATTAATCAATTTGGCATTATCCTTTCCCGAGGCGGATATGGTGCCTAGTCGGAGAGCATTGGGGTTGCGGGTTGCAACGTATGTGGTCCGTCCCACTCTCGTCGGTACTGGCCATGACAGCGGGTAGGGCCGGGATAATGTCCGAGGGATTAAGATGTATTTTTTCTAATTATTAAAATTCGAATTAATACGTATTTTTGAGATATTACCATATATGTATTCAAGTAAAATAATCAAGTTTGATTGATTGAATTAGATTGATAATTAATTTAATATGATTAAATTGATTATGTCCAATTGAAATACTCTAATATGATTAGAGTTATTAATTCCCTTGGAAGAATTAGTTATGTGAATGTGATTCACGATAATTAATTAAAATTTGAATATGAGATGGAGGATCACATAAGTGACATCCATGGTCTCCCGTCAAGGCGAAGAGTTTCGTCGCCAGGGATTGCATGTGGGAGACGCATGTCCGAAGTGACAGCTCCTGTGTGCAAGCGCATCTGGATCGGACTCTTTGCTTCTCGAAAGAGTAAGGCCGTATGCGTAGTGACCCCAATATCGGATCCTCATATTATTGGGGCGATATTGGATTGCGCATAGCGAGTACTATTCCTGTTGACGGTTGGTTCAATTAACAACGGGTCAACATCGCCTTAGGGGTGGTGGGCTCGGGTGTTAAAGACCGAATTGGGAAATTGCAAGTTGGACTTGCAAAATGGAATGAGTTCCTGCTTTTCTTTATTGGAGTCACAGATTCTCATATTATTGGGATGTGACAATGATAAAGAGGAGATCCCAATTCTTGCTAGAGATATAGCGGTAAGTATATCTCTTACTTTGAAAGTGATTAAGGGAATGAACTTTCAAAGTCGACAATGCAAGAATAATTTGATTTAAAATACCTTAATCAAATATCATAAATTTGAATATATATTTCTATATTCTAATATAGTGCATTCTTAATTTCAGAAAATGAAGTCTTTGAATCCACTTAGTAGGCTTCTTGAGGTCAACCAATTGACCGGCCCAAATTATTCGGATTGGATCCGAAATTTGGAGCTTGTTCTCTCTGCTGAGCGCATAAGTTATGTGCTATCCGAGGACAAGCATGAGAACCCTAAGTCCAAGGAAGAAAAAGCATTTAATGACAAGTATGATGAAGATCATGTCTTGGCTAGGTGCTATATCCTAGGTTCTCTCTCCAATGTTCTGCAGAAGCAACATGTGGAGATGAATACCTGTCAGGAAATAATGCAGAATCTTAAGGATATGTTTGGTGACATTAACCACACTCAGCGGTACAATGTTATGAAAGACCTCATTCGTTGTAGAATGCAGGAAGGGACTTCAGTCCGTGAACATGTACTCAAAATGTTTGGGTACCTGTCGGAGCTGGAGACTCTTGGGGCAACGATGGATGCAGACATGCAAGCTGATTTTATTCTGCTGTCATTGCCCAAGTCTTTTAATAACTTTGTAGTGTCATTCCACATGAACAAGTTGGAATTGACAAGTGCTGCTCTCCTTGCTGCATTAAAGTCCGCAGAGGACGTGATGAAGAAGGATGGTCCCAGTGGCAGTGCAATGGTTGCACAGGTCAAAGGGAAGCGCGGTCGGAAGCATGGTTCTCGGAAGGGCCCGGCCCAGAAGAGAAAGAAGAAGGGACAAAGTGTTGGCTCTTCTTCCAGTGCATCCACTCTCATGGCGTCGAAGAAAACCGACGTCTGTCATCACTGCAAGAAGCCGGGGCACTGGAAGCGTAACTGCCCAGATTACTTGAAGTCCTCAGACAAAGGTAAAGCCCCAGCAGGTATGAAATCTACTTTCATCATTGAAACTAGCTTTCTCGTCGGACGAGAAGGAAGTTGGGTTGTAGATTCTGGTGCTTCTGTTCATGTATGCAATTTGTTGCATTTGTTTCAGGAAACTAGGAATCTTGAGGAAGGGGAGATAGTCATCCAGATGGGATCTGATGCAAGTGTTGCAGCAGTAGCCGTCGGGACTTGTAGACTATCATTATCTAGTGGAAGAGTCCTTATACTTAAAGAAAGTCTTTATGTACCCGAAGTCAGAAGGAACTTGATATCTGTATCTAAGCTTGTTAGAAGCGGATATACTTTCCTTTTCTGTAATAAATTAGTCATAAGTCGTTATGATAAATATATTGCGGATGGTGTTTTGACTTCTGGTGGACTCTATGAATTGTGCATTGATAAATGTATTATGAATGTGACAACCACTAATAAAAACCCTAAAAGATCCAGAGAGGATAAAAATATCTCAAATGAGATATGGCATCAAAGGCTTGGTCATTTGTCTGTTGATAGGATCAATAGATTGATAAAGGACGGACCTCTAGATTTTCTACAGGTTCAACCTCTACCCACTTGCAAACATTGCATACAGGGCAAAATGACTAGGACGCCTTTCCGTAACAAGGTTACAAGATGCGAAGGTATTATTGACCTAATACATACCGATGTATGTGGTCCCTTCAGTACCGCGACTCGAAATGGATACCGATATTATTTGACGTTTATCGATGACCATTCGCGATACGGGTTTATCTTCCTACTACGTCATAAGTCTGAAACCTTTGAAAAGTTCAAAGAATTCAAGGCTTTGGTTGAGAACCAAACCGATAGGAAGATTAAACGGATTCGATCTGATCGAGGTGGCGAGTACCTATCAGATGAATTCAAGGAATACCTTAAGGAGAATGGAATTGTTTCCAATCTCACTCCTCCTGGAACTCCCCAACTAAATGGTGTTGCTGAAAGACGCAACAGGACCATCATGGACATGGTCCGATCAATGATGAATAAAGCAAATTTACCTCTTAGTTTCTGGGGATATGCAGTAGAGACTGCCATATATATCCTGAATAAGATTCCTAGCAAATCCGTGCCTAAGACTCCTCATGAGCTATGGTATGGAACCAAACCTAGTGTTAATCACTTGAGGGTTTGGGGTTGCTTGGTCTATGCAAAGAACGTGGACGCAAGTAAGCTAGAATCTCGCTCTCGTGAGTGCTACTTCATTGGGTATGTTAAAGATGGTATTGGATACCAATTTTATGACCCTGAGACCCAAAAGGTTTTTGTTTCTAGAGATGTGAAGTTTCTGGAGAATGATGTCCATAAAGGTCAAGACAACAATGAAGTAGAGGAATTCTTTGAATCCCCTGAGGATTCTGAGCTTCCTAGACCAGAAACGGAAGAGATAAATAAAGATGAAACACCCATACCTCTTCGAAGGAGTTCGAGGGTGGTTGCACCACCTGAAAGGTATGGATTCCATGTGTCAGGTGAAACTGACATTGATCCTACTTCATTTGATGAAGCACTCGCGGATCAAGACATGGATAGATGGATGCTAGCAATGAAGTCAGAAATTGACTCCATGCATAAGAATGGTGTATGGACCCTAGAAGATCCACCTAAAGGGGTAAAACCCATTGGGTGTAAATGGATCTTCAAGAGAAAGAGGGGACCTGATGGGAAAGTAGAGACTTTCAAGGCACGGCTCGTAGCCAAGGGCTACACACAGAGAGAAGGCATCGATTATGATGAGACATTATCTCCTGTGGCTATGCTTAAATCCATCCGGACATTGCTAGCTATAGCTGCATATCTTGACTACGACATTTGGCAGATGGACGTCAAGACGACTTTCCTCAATGGATACCTCGAGGAGGATATCTACATGGAGCAGCCCCAGGGCTTCATGACTGAGGACGGTAAAGTATGTAAGCTGAAGAAATCCATCTATGGGCTCAAGCAAGCTTCTCGTAGTTGGAACATCAGATTTGACGAAACCATAAAGAGTTATGATTTTGTGCAGAATCCTGATGAACCCTGTGTATACAAGAAGCTTAGTGGGAGCGCCGTTGTGTTCATCGTGCTTTATGTAGATGACATCCTTATCATTGGGAATGATACAGGGATGATGACCAGTGTAAAGATTTGGCTGTCCCATACCTTTGAGATGAAAGATCTTGGAGAAGCCTCTTATATCTTAGGCCTGAAGCTGTTCAGAAACCGAGAAAAGAGGATTTTGGGATTGTCACAACATGGATACATTAAGAAGATTCTTGAACGATTCCGTATGGATAGTTCTAAGAAAGGATTTGATAAACCCCCGAACCGACCGGTCTTGTGTTCCACACGAGGCGGGAGCACAGTCGTAGTGTCGACCAACCAAATCCTGGAGTCAATCAACAATTAACCCACAAAGCAAGAATGTATCAATTAAGTCCCAAAAAAATAAATGTGAATTAATTTTTATTACTCTACAACAAAATGTATAGTGACAAGCATGTAGAGGTCGAACCACAGAGAGCAATACAAAATGCGTAGCCTAGATGTATCACCAAGTCATCCATGTGTGAAGCTTGTTTTTATGTGGGTTTTTAATTTTATATTTTTTTTATTATATTTTTTTTTGCTTTTTATTTTGTTTTCATATTTTTATATATATATTTTTTTTTTACATTTTCTTTTTATATATATTATCTATATAGGGACATAGATATACATAGAATATATAATATAGGTATAGGGATATATATATATATAGAGAGAGATAGGTGTGAGGAGAAAAAGATATATAGAGTACATATATCAATATATATGTATTTATGCAAAATATAGTATCTACAAGATCTTTTTTTTTTTAATTTCCAAAAAGGTCCTTAATATAGGACTACATTAATGGCCGAATACAATTCGGGCTTTTAAAATATCAAATGAATCCAAAAATTGCCCACATTAATTTTACTAAGTAAATAATATATATACATAATTATTAAACAGAGAAATATTTTTTTTGGTATTTTTCTGGGGTTTTTACATTTTTTTGATGGACTTTGGAGCTTTTTAATTTTTATGTTTTTCTTTTTCTTATTTTTAGGTTTTTTTTCATTTTCTGGACTCAATATATAGATATTTATACCATATATATTTTTTTGGAATTTTTTCAAAAACATTTTATAATTTTTTTGTATTTTATAAATTAGACAGTGAAGAAAATGCATGTTTTTGATTTTTAATAAATACCAAAATGCAACAAAATTCAAATCTAAAAATATAGCAAGCAAGGGTACCCTAACAGGAGCATATGCCTATTTTTTTCAAAATTTTCCAAAGAAATATAGAGCACAAAATAAATAGACAAAGCATCCCAAAATATATGGCCTGGCAGGGGCATTTTTGCAATTATAACATTTGTTCGGGGTGTCCATGCAAATATCACAGTACAAATAAACATTTCTTTTTATTTTACAGGCCATTTTACAATTATCAAAACCCGGCAGGGGTTATGTGCAAAAACTCCTGTGCCTCACGTGGGACTACACGTGAGGCGCAGAGGGACCCATCTGCAAATAAAATTAAACTAAGGGATCAAACTGCAAATTATACAAGTTATTTACAACGTGACATTTTATTTTTGGAATCAAATATTAATTACAAAAAGGCGGGGGGGTGTATGTGAAGTTTACCCCCTCAGGCGCTTCATCCAACGGCTGATCCTCGCTCACTTGCCACGCGGTGCCTCCACGTGAGCCGATACCGCTTCGCCGATGGAGGGCTGAGATTAGATCACTTGAGGTGATCTGACGGTTGCTGCGGGGCTCCATCCAACGGCTCCCTTCTAATCTGGGACCTTCATCTTCATCCAACGGCGGAGAGGGCGCCTGGAAGAACAGGGAAGAACGCTCGCCTGAGCGAGCTTCTCCCGGCTGGATCTCGCACCTCCGCCGTCCATCACTGCTCCACGGTGTCCCAAAAGCTTCCTGGAAGGTTCCTCTGTCGTCCGGAGGTGTTGGATCGACCAGAGGTACACTGGAGCACCCTCGCGAGGTCGGAGAAGAAGTGGGGCTCCAGGAACCTCCGGCGTGACTTGATTTCGCCTCAGGGTGCTTATTTGCGCACCAGACCTGCGCAGGAAGATAGCATGGCTCGAGGGGATGCTCCTCGACCAAAAAGGTTGAAGCTGTGCAGCAAAATGAGGTGGAACGGAGGAGCTCCGACGAAGGGCGGAGGAGGAGCTCCGATTCGCCAAGACTTGGGGTCCTGGGTTGAACAAGTGTGTGCATTTGATGGAGAACTCGAAGGGGATGGAGATGAGGCGATTTAGGCGGTCGGAGACAGATAGGATCACAGTGGGGAAGTCGCCGGAGCTCAGCTCCGGCGAACTTCGAATTTCTGATTTTGGCCTAAGCTAATCATCTAAATGCTAACCTAAGGACTGGAATTAAAAGCTAATACTAAAATCTAACTACTAAGCAAGAAAGAACAGCTCTTATACCTGGGGGCCTCCAGGGAGCAGGGCGGACGCCGGAGCTCCGCCGCGTCAAAATTTTCCTCCCTCCGGCCGAGTCTCGATGCTGGCCGACTCCCCCTGTCACGAGGAACGATCCAGGCACAAGATCTAGGCTTTAGGTTGGAATGAAAGTGGCCAAATTCGAGGAAGGAGGGGGAGCTTTTTATTTATAAACATTGGCAGGAGGCCCTATTGACCGGCGATTATTGATCGATCCAACAAGTATCTAGTTGATCTATGATCTTGGCGGGCATCATGGATGATCAGAGGACAAATCTTGTGAAGGAAGCGAGTGCGATGGTTCACTGAGCCAGGCGGGAAAAATGGCGGAAATCGGGGAAAAGACAGGTTGCGTGAAGTCAGACGCCTGGAGGTCCAGTTGACCGGGGTCAACTTGCGGAGGGACTGGGTTGGTCCACCTCAGCCCGCTACAAGACAGAATAGGGAATATTTCGCGAAATTGAATTATTTGGCTTAGTAAATGATTTTATTATTTTTTTCCTATAAAATAAAAAATGTGTATTATTTCATGTAGTATTTATTTATGATTTTTATTTAATTTTTCGAGGTGTTTTATTGTGGTTTTATTTTAGTAATGTGTATATGTATGTATTTACACGTATTTTTGGATATTTTATTTTTAATTTATTTATTTTCTTTTATTATTTTCTTGGCTTATTTTATAAATTTATAACTTATTTTTGTGAGTATAAAGGTATTTTTGTTTGATTTTTATACGTTTATTTGTATTTTTAAATAAATAGGTCTATATATTTGTAAGTATATATATAGGTACTTTACCTGCATTTTATACACATTGTATTTATTTAAATAATTTTATGTGTTTTTATTAAGGAGTTGTATTTTTAATAGGACACATATACTATATACTTTATTACAAAAATATAAGAGATTTGGATAATTAAAGAATGTTTTTCCCCTTTTATTTGTGTATATACTCCATATAGGTATCTTGCCTATATATATTACATAGTTTTATTTTATTTTCCAAATTATTTTTGGTTTTATTCTAATGTCAATATGTACCTGAATTATATACATTATCTACAAAATTCTAAAAATATGAATTTGTAAAAAATAATGAATATTGAATAAAATGAATATTTTAATCAGGTATTGTGTACAAGAAGGGCCAAAAACCTAACTTCTACAGATGGACTCCAGAAATTATGAAACCAATTTTATAAAATAGTTTATGAAATGCTATATACAATTAAAGGTGAGTTTGGGTGATTTGGAGTTTTTATTTGCAAGATATGGGTCTGTGAAGTTGAGATTTTGGCTTTTTATTCTGTGTATAAAACGTACACTGAGTGTTATTTTTACACAAACTCAATTTTGTATTTTTATTTACATTATTATCTACAACTTTCATGAACAAAGTTTCTTTATTTGAGGAATAAATAGTTATGTACAAAATAGGTGTCAAAAATGCATAAATGGATGAATGAATAACTGAGATATTTATTGTATATCAGCCCTTATCTCCCCCTACTTTATTCCTTGTCGACCAATACCATGCTGGCCTTGGTCTCGGGGTTAGGGTCATAAAATATTTACAATATTTTATTCCTTTTTCTTTTCTCTCTTTATTCTATAATTTTGGCATTAAAAACTTTATTTAATGTACAATTAATACAATGAATAATGAATGCTATTATGTACAAATTATTGTTGTTTACATGCATTTGCTGGGGTTTTTGAGGCCAAAATGATAGAATAAAGGTGATGAAATGGAGATTCATCACCCCCCTATACTTGCCTTTGCTAGTCCCTAGCAAACACTTATGCAATAAGCGCAAAATGAATAAAGAAAAGAAAAAGGAAAATGCAAGAAAGATAGAGTGAATTGGGGTGCTTTCAGTGCAATGCATGTCCTTACAAAATCTGAATTTGGAGCTCCTGTCAGACCTTGGGTGTGAAGGTGTGTGGAACCTAGTCGGGAACCAGTTCTAAAGTACAACAGCCTTCGGTAATCACAGAACTCGGTTCAACCCACCTCAATAGTCGGGTCAGAACTAGTCTACATCATACGCAAACTCTTATAACTATGAAGCTGACTTGTACGGTGTAAGTGATATGTAGCTCCCCACCTCAGAAGTGACAAAGAAACAACCTCCCCCAACTTGGTAACTCTAAGGCCTCGGTCTAGCAACTCTTTCCTCGAGAAGCGGGGTATTCCCTTCTAAGTTCAAGTGCAACCGGCTCAAGAAGAGGGGGAAGAAGTATAGACTTTTGGAAGCTCAGCCAGTGTAGCCGAGTCTCCCGCTGCAAGCTTCATGAGATGAGACATGGATACCATAAGCTTTTGCTTTCTTGAACTATATACACTCCGGTGGGGTTATTAAATTTTCAATCCGACCCACCACTTTTTTGGAGTTTTTTTTTTTTTTTCAATTGCATCTGTACAACATATCCACATGGTGCAGCATATATACCAGAAATTTCTCCTTAAGCCAGTAGACTATCCCTCTTTTGAAGCTTTATTGCAACCCACAGCTTCAGTCCTTAGACTTCATCACCACTAGACCAAGTTGAGGTGCACTTCCTTCACTATAAGAAGAAGAGAGGTTCCGCCTAGAAGTACTACCCTCATATGCTACCCCAAGCCAAAGGAAACTGCCTCCTCACCACCTCATCCATGGAGAGCTATGTGAAAGGTGCAGGTGTCCAAGTTAGGTCACGGCCGACAAGAGTCATGCGTGTGTTTCGAAAAGTTCTAGTTAGTCCACTGAGGTGACTTGAACCCAGTCCTGATTTCTCAAAGAATTAAGTCTGAATAGACCTGAAGTACCTTAAACCTAGTTCCCATAAGGTTCCAATGTAGTTAGGTGCGGTAAGGTCCAACCAAGCTCCAATTTGAGATTTTCTTAGACTGATTCAATCATCAAGCTTCACTCAAAAAGAATATGAATGGTATGCTTATGCTATGTGCAATGAATGATGCAATTTTTCACAAAAATTTGGAAGGATCAAAGAATGTTTTTACAAAAAGAATCTCTGCACAGGAAGTACGAACTGACAATGTTTAAAGAGTATGTACATTTATTTACACAGGCGTGCTGCTTTATTTTCAAAATTTAGGAAATTTTTAGCGACTTTACAGGTATGAATGAAATAGTTTATTTGGGTATGTATAGAAAGAATTGTATATATCTTGTTCCTGATTTACTATTATCTGCAATGGTGTTCTTCTAGCTTTTTGAAAATAATTTTGCAAACTGTAGTGCACGATAATTTTTGCAATCCTTTACACACATTTGAAAACTATTTTTGCAAAGATTTTTCACACTATATGTAGATATATACAATTTTCACAATAATTTTGACAAGCATTTTTCAAAACATTTGCACATAGGTTTTTGAAATCCTTTCTTTCACACAACGAAAGAAAAAAAATTTTGCAATCAACACAGTTTCACGCATTTGAAATCATTTCACATCCAATTTTCCAAAACTGGTCACACTATTTTTCAAATCATACTGTATAGGTATCTGATTTATTAATCAGTAGGTACAAAAGAAGAAAAATTGTCTTTGACGTATAGTATGGTTCTGTTCTTATAAACTTTATTTGACTTATTCCTTATTTACAAATGAAAGATTTTTGTGTGTATTCCTCAGACTCACTTCGAGAATCATTTTCACCAGGGTTTCTGAAAACTCTAGTCCAAAATAATTTTGCAATATGTACACGCATTTGAAAATCCTTTTACAAATGTTTTACACAACATAGATAGATTTTTCAAAACACCTTTGACAATCAACTTTTCACAATCATTTGCACACTAATTTTCACACATTTTGCTTTCACTCAAAGAAAATAGGTTTTACATACAAACTAATTTTTTCAATCGTTGAATACTTGTTCACGCTATTTTCAAACAAATTTCACAAGATTTTTTTCAAAGGAGAAAGTTTCGTAGAACACTTTTCTGACTTACTAGTCAGTATAATTACAACGAGTCTGAGGAATTCACAATCATCTTTCATTATTATAAAGCTACTTTTTACATTTTATTTTGTTGTTGTAGTAATATTTTATTTTTCAGTATGAGTTATGGCTTTTAGTATATACACAGTATATACGACCCCCCTATACTTAGCTTGAGCTATGTCCTCATAGATCGGAAGGAAAAGCAAAGACATAACTCGTACTGCGTATAGGCAGATCTAAAGAATAAATACGAATGAAATGAATGAATTAGAAGTTGACCGTCCCCCCTATACTAAGGATCAAATAATCCGAAGTATAGCAGGTGTACAAAAAGCGGGGAGGGTCAAGGGTGAGAACACACTGATCGTACTCAGATTGTCTCCCCCTATACTTAGGGTAAGATACTCCTAAGTATAGACAAGAAGAGGAGACAATGGAGAGGATCGAACAGAAATGAGAAACCCTAGGTGCACATCCCCCTATACTTAGGACCAAGTACGTCCTAAGTAGAGAAAACTGTCTACAAAGGCGGCACCTTTTAGATAGAAGAAGAAAATAGATAAGGAAAAGAAGAAAAGAAGAAAAGAAGGAAATCAGAGCAATAATGGTTGGAGTACATTGTCTGAATCTTTTGGTGCTGCAAGAGGTGTAGAGATATCCTCAGGGTGCACTAACTGAATAGAGTCAACAACGGCCAAGAATGAATCTGGTTCCAAGTAAGGCTTCAGTAGTTGGCCGTTGACGACGAAGGGCTGTGCGTCAGGGGACAATTCTGATATAACAATGCTTCCGTTGTCACGCACTTCACATACTCGAAATGGCCCTGTCCACTTACTTTTTAATTTACCTGGGAATATCCGCAACTTTGCATCAAACAACCACACTTTCTGCCCAACATCGAAGGTCTTTCGTCTGATGTGCCGGTCATGCCAGCGTTTCACCTTCTCCTTGTACATCAAGGTGTTATCGTATGCGCAGTCTCGGAATTCCAAGAGCCTGTTCAGATCGTCCTTTCTCTTCTGACCACCTTTTCGTGAGTCCAAATTACAATTACTAATTGCCCAAAGGGATTTGTGAATTAATTCCACGGGCAGATGGCATGGTTTTCCATATACAAGACGGTAGGGCGACATGCCCAAGGGAGACTTGTAGGCCGTACGGTAAGCCCAAAGAGCTGAGTCCAGGAGTTGAGACCAGTCTTTTCTGTTTGGCCTAACAAGTTTCTGCAATATGGTCTTGATTTCTCTATTGGATAACTCCGCCATGCCATTGGTCTGCGGATGATAAGGAGATGCGACACGATGATCGATGCCGTACTCCTTCGTTAGCTTCTTGACCTCTTTGTTGATGAAATGACTACCCCCGTCGGATATGAGAATCTTCGGTATCCCAAACCGCGAAATGATGTTCTTCTTCAGAAACTGGCAAACTGTTTTGCTGTCGGCGGCTCGGGCGGGGATAGCTTCAACCCAACGACTCACGTAATCTACGGCAAGAAGGATGTGCTCAAAACCTTGACTGTTAGGGAAAGGTCCCATGAAGTCAATGCCCCATGCATCAAAAACATCTGCTATCTGAATGATTTTCAGAGGCATTGAGTCTTTGGCCGTGAGTGTTCCTTTCAGTCGCTGACAATCAAGACATCTTTTAACAAATTCTGCTGCATCCTTAAATAAAGTGGGCCACCAGAGGCCACACTGCAATACTTTCGCTGCCGTACGATCTCCAGAATGGTGCCCACCAGATTCGAGTGAATGACAATGCTCGAGGACACTAGATTGCTCCGTCTGAGGAATGCACCTGCGCCAAATACAATCTGCTCCTTCCCTGAATAGAAGGGGATCTTCCCACTGGTAAAAGCGGATGGTCGACATGAATTTGTTCTTCTGATTCTTCGTCCAATCCGAGGGTATTACCCCAGAGGCGAGGTAATTTACAATGTCAGCATACCAAGGGAGAGCATCCACGGCTAAGATAGCTTCGTCAGGGAAGGTCTCTGTGATAGGTGCGTTGCTCAAAGGAGAGTCATGCTGCTCTATTCTGGAGAGGTGATCTGCTACCACGTTCTGGACTCCAGGTTTGTCCTTAATTTCCAGATCGAATTCCTGGAGGAGAAGGATCCAACGAATCAGTCTGGGCTTGGCATCCTTCTTCTGCTGTAGGTACCGAATAGCAGAGTGGTCTGTGAAAATTGTGACCTTTGACCCCAACAAATAGGATCTGAACTTCTCTAAGGCGAAAACCACAGCCAGCAGTTCTTTCTCCGTTACTGTATAATTTCTTTGAGCTTCATCTAATGTTCTGCTGGCATAGTGAATGGCATAGGGCGCCTTATCTTTCCTCTGCCCTAGAACAGCTCCGACAGCAAAATCTGACGCATCGGTCATTATTTCAAAGGGAAGAGTCCAGTCTGGAGGCTGCAAGATTGGAGCTTGAGTGATAAGCTCCTTCAATTGATTGAAGGCAAGGAGAACTGGCTGATCAACAATAAACTCTGTCTCCTTGCACAAAAGTTCTGTCAGAGGTCGGGCAATGCGGCTAAAGTCCTTGATAAAACGTCTGTAGAATCCCACATGCCCCAAGAATGACCTCACATTCTTTACTGACTGAGGTGGCTGAAGGTTTGAAATGACATCCACCTTGGCTGGGTCGACTTCCATGCCACGTTTGGAAACGACATGGCCCAACACAATACCCTCTGTGACCATAAAGTGGCTCTTTTCCCATGAGAGCACTAAATTGACTTCCCGGCATTTCTGAAGCACTCTGTCTAGGTGCTCGAGGCAAGAATCGAAACTGTCACCATAGACGGAGAAATCATCCATGAACACCTCGAGAAAACTGCCTACCATTTCGGCGAAGACTGCTAGCATGCATCTTTGGAAGGTTGCGGGTGCATTGCATAATCCAAAGGGCATCCTCTTGAAGGCGTAGGTGCCGAACGGGCAAGTGAAGGTAGTCTTCTCTTGATCCTCAGGGACGATCGCCACTTGGTTGTACCCGGAGTACCCGTCCAGGAAGCAGAAGAACTCCTTGCCTGCTAATCTCTCCAAGACTTGATCAATAAATGGCAAGGGGAAGTGGTCCTTCTTGGTTGCTGCATTAAGGCGGCGGTAGTCAACACACACCCGCCAGGATGTCGGTACCCGAGTTGAAATCTCCTCTCCTTTTTCATTTGTGATCACAGTAAGCCCGGATTTCTTGGGAACTACATGCAGGGGGCTTACCCACTTTGAATCGGAGATGGGATAAATGAAGCCTGCATCACACCACTTTGTGATTTCTTTCATTACCACGTCCCGAAGGTTAGGGTTTAGCCTTCTCTGAAATTCGCGGGACGGCTTGGCATCGTCTTCTAGATAGATATGGTGTGAGCACAGAGCTGGATTTATCCCTCGGAGGTCTGATACGCTCCAACCAAGTGCCTTGCGGTTCTTTTCTAAAATCTCGAGAAGTCGAGATTCTTGATCCAGATTCAGCCTGCTGCTGATGATGACTGGATACATGTGTTCTTCACCCGTAAGGAAAGCATACTTCAGGCCTGCAGGAAGTGACTTGAGTTCTGGTTTCGGTCTGTCCCCTTTACCGGTCACTTCTGATACCATGCTGGTGGTGGAATGTATTTTGAGACTGTTACCATCCTCAACATCCTGTTGAGATCCCAGTGATGTACCGAACGGTTCTGCGGTGAGCTGATTATGTTCGGTCTGGAGTGAATGCTCAAGAAGATGCGCCTGCATCTGAGAATCTGTCTCCCACAAATCATCGGAGCCTATGCTGACTGTGCTTTCCAAGTCCTCCTCAAGAGTGAGGGTTTCTTGGGTCCATGGATCGTCCAATGATAACTCTGAATCTCTGATCTCTGCAATAAACTCACAGTCTGCTTCTGATGCTGCTTGACTCTCATCAATTGTGGCGTTCTGCTCCTTGTTCATGTTGATGGTGATTCGCTGGGTCTTCGAGCTGAAGGTGATCTTTCCAGACCCGTAGTCAACCACGGCGCCTGAAGTACGGAGAAATGGTCTGCCGAGGATGATAGGAGTCTGGAGCAGTGGTGCAGGAGAGTCCATATCAAGGACTACAAAGTCAGCTGGGAATTTCATATCCTGCACGGTAACTATCACATCTTCCAACAAACCGCGGGGCCGCTTAACGGATCGGTCAGCGAACTGAAGGATCATTCGTGTCTGCTTGAGCGGTCCCAGCCCGAATTCTTGCATTATGGATGAGGGTAGAAGGTTGATGGAAGAACCACTGTCAAGAAGAGTACGCTCGAAGACCTGATCGAAGATCACACAACTGATCAGAGGTGCACCTGAGTCTTGCTTTTTCTGGGGGAGGTTGGTGATAGCTGCGACTGTGGCCATGGATAGAACGTGTTTTTCTACCTCTCGGCGTCTGTTGTCTTGCGCTGGGCGACGCCTGTTAGTACATGCCTCTTTCAATCCTTTCTTCACAGCTGGCATGTATTCCACGGCCTTTAACAAGGGAATCTCAACAGTCAATTTATCCAAAATATCTACAACACCAGGATCAGACAATGCAGTTTTTCTTTTTGCCATTTTTTTGGATTTTTGTATTGCATGAGGAAAAGGAATATTCATATTACTAGCAGGAAAATTAGAGTTCTTATGTACATCAAGATCATCGCCCACAGAATGTTGTACATCCGGAATACAAAAAGGCGTACAAGCTGGATCTAACTCTGCTGGTGCTGCTGGGCGATCAAAAAGAGTAGCATTGGCTCCATCGGCTGGCACAGGATCGGCTGCTGCTGGCGGCTCCTCCAAGGCTGGCGCGGCTTCACTTCTGCTACAGGCTTCTTTTTGTTGTTTTTGTTTTTGCTGATTTTTTTGTGTTTTCAGCTGGAATTGCTTCTGGCAATGCACGACGGCTGGACTGGCTTCTCCTTCCTCTTCCTCCTTACCCGCCCCTGGAGCTGGGACGGCTGATGCGGAAGATGACGATCCACCTGTTTCTTTATTCACCCCATATCTGGTAGCAGGCGGAGGCAAGGCCCTACCGCTCCTGAGAGTAACAGCATTAGAAAAAGCAGTAATATCATTATCACACGCGGACTGGACATTACATTCTACCTGCTCCTTCTTCTTGAAATTGTTGGGGTTGGCTTCGACCTGCGCCGGAATGGTAGTGCGAGTGGCGGTCAGGTCATCAAGCCGCTTGGTCATCTCTGCTAGCCCTTGGACAAGCTGGGCTAGACACTCCATGGTGGGATTAGCAGGGGGCGCATCAGAAGATGCAGCGTGCATACCACGCTGCTGTTGGTTAGATGGGTGGGGAGGCTGCTGGTGGTGTTGCTGTGGTGGAGCAGGAAGTTGAAGTTGTTGGTAGGATGGAGGTGGATACTGCTGGTAAGGTTGAGGCTGAGCAGCCGTGTATTGGTGATACGGCTGCGGATGGCGATACTGCGGCTGCTGCTGATACGGAAAATTCTGCCTCCATTGATGTGGGAACTGAGGAGGCTGCTGGTGTTGCTGAGAGGGGTGCCCAAAACGACCACCCTGAGGTTGGTGGTACTGCCGGTTGGCAAATGGCTGACCCTGGAGTTGTCCCTGAGGACGGGTCGGCTGTGCATCATTAGCCCATACCCCGTTAACTTCCTGGACCAGGGGTGGTGGCGGGAATACTGAATCGGTGTCTGAGAGAAACTCTGGTTGGTACACAACCATCTGCTGTTGCGGCTGGCTCTGATCAGGTGCCTGCACGTAGTATACGTGCTGAACTGTCGGTGGTTGCTGGCTTGGCTGAGGCTGGTGTAGCGGTGGTTGCTCGTCTTTTCTCTCAGCTGGAGCTTCGAGCGGTGCCGCCGACTGAACAGAATTGATGGTACCTACCAGCAGTTCTAGCTGCTTGGTGATGTGATCCAGCTTATCCAGGTTCTGGGTCCTCTTCTCGATCACAGCGAGTTTCTCAAGGTCCTGTGATCGCTTCTCAATAATATCAACCTTAGAGAGATGGCCCCCAATGATACTGAGGTTGGAGCTCTCATCTCTCTCTGCTTCTTTCGATGCAGCCATGTGAACTTGTTTCTGGAGGATCTGGGGCTGCTTTTGGTACGCCTTGGATGAAGAGAGTGCGGCTTCTCCCTCGGCCATTTCTTCGAAAATTTGCCAGACAACATCTTCATCCTTGTTGAAATGGGAGCCCCCACATGCTGCGTCTACGAGCCTTTGACTTTCAATGTTCAGTCCCCCAAAGAAATGCTGAACCAAGCTGGTCTTCGGAATATCATGATGGGGACACTTCTCCTGCAGATCAGTGAATCTCTCCCATGCTTCATGTATCGACTCATGGGGTCCTTGGGAGAAATTACTGATACGGGCCCGCATCTGGTTGAGTCGACCCAGAGGGTAATACTTGTGCAAGAAGGCAGACTTTAGCTCCTCCCAGGTCGTCACAACCTTCCCCATATGATTGACCCAATAAAGGGCCTTGTCCTGTAGGCTGAAGGGGAAAGCCGTCATCTTTACAATGTCCAGGGGGACATTCGGATAGTGGGTGGTGCGGCAAATGCGGGAGAATTGCTGCAGGTGAATGTATGGCTCTTCATTGGTGTTGCCATGGAATGCAGGGAGAAGGGCTATGAATTGGGGTTTCAGCTCGAAGTGAGCGTGTACCGGTGGGATGAGAATCCACTCGGTCATCTGGCTGTCTCCCGGATTGTATGTTTCCTTGAGGGTCGGTTTCGTCGGTGGTGGGAGTTCAGGATCATCATTGGGGTCATCACCACCGTCTCCTCCTCCACCTCCTCCTCCCCTGCCTCCTCTGCCTCGGCCTCCTCCTCCGTCGTTACGGTTCATCATATCAGTCAAAATGTCCTGGAAAGCGGTCTGCGTAAGGGCCTGCTCAGTCAGCTGCTGCTGTATTGCCTGGATGGATGCCAGCAACTGTGCATTGACTTGGTTCTGATCTGGCATCTGCCCCTCTGGTATGGGTGGCTGCTGACCCTTGCCCTTTCCTCCTGGCGCCATGTCAGGGTCTGAATCGGACGAAATGAACTCCGGAGTAGTTTCCAGGGCTCGCACTGGCTTCTATCTGCATAATGAGATGGTCCGAATCAGATCACTTGCCATAAATACTCAGCTGTCGTGATGAGGCTGGAGTTCAAGTCAACCCCAGCGTGTTGTGAATGGAAAAATGATGTAGACTGTAATCGACTCCCATTCACAACGGCGGTAGTGGGACAAAAGTGATCCCAGTTTATTGGGTGGCCAAGAGAAAGGTAGAAAACGAGGAGTCTGGAGTCCGATCCGCAAAGTCCGGATCAGTTCTCGGGAATCGCCTCGAAATTATTGGCGAAGGTGAGTCTATGGAATCGATGTAGGTGTCGGCATGGTCCCGACGAAACCATCCATGGATCAACTTCGCAGAGCACAAGAGAGTATCGGATTTTGGAAGAATGATACGAGGGTCAACGAGGAACAAAAAGGAGTGTAAAACAGTAGAAAGGCTCGGTTGAGCGGGGTGGTCAAAGGAAGACATAACAGAATTGGCGCAAAGGCGCGGGACTTTGATCTTTGAACCTAAATCTAGATCCATACAAACACAAGACAAAATCGGGTTCACCAACTCACGCCATGTGAAGCCGTGAGAGCTCGGCTATTTATTATCTTTTCATTTTTAGAGTCGTGATTTTTCAGGCATTTCTTATAACAAGTCCTTAGTACGCTACCCTAAAGGAGAGAGAGTACTGCCGGAAGAGTATCCCGTACTTGTCCTCCTCCTGTGTAACCTGTAGTCTGTACTTTTTGGAGTCCTTGTAACCCTTCCTGGATCCCTACTCAGCCAAAGAAAAGAGAGAGGAAGCCGATAGGCGAAACCAATACTTCGGTTCTCGCTCGCAACGGAATCACCCGTGAGCGTGCAAGAACCTACTCGGACGCAGGACGATGAGACAGACACCCCCGTGAAGGCGTGGCCTATGCTCAATACTTCGGACAGGGTCGATGCTCTCACAACAGAGAGTCACCATTGGTGACCAAGTCCTACTCGCCTACGTACGATAGAAGCGCCATTACTTCGGAAATCCAGGCGATACACAAGGCAGTTGCAGACTGGGTTTTGGGCTCTAATCCTTAGGGGTCGCACTCGCTCAAGGGAGTAGGGTTTTGGTCCCCCTCCAAAGTACCTGAAAACAATGAGGGCTTTATGAACCCGGTACAAGGATAGTCCATTACAGATTTTAATTAAGGTCAAAGTTTATTTAGCAGTCCCCTTGTTTTAATTTTTGGGTTTTCACTTTTTTTGGATCTGTTTTCATACCAGCGCCTAACGTTTTTGTAGGTTTTCATTTAAGTCCTAGGTGCTCAAAATCAGAGGGAGATAGCGGAAAAGCCATGCGAGTGGTTCGATGATGGAAATCTCACCATTGAACCGAATGATGCATGCTGAGTTAGAAGACTTACAGTGCATCCCAGCTCTCTCCATGTGGTATGCAAAACAGAATTTTTAAACCTATCTACATGTCGGTATGCAAGGCACAAAATCGTCCTAAACATAAGCTGCTATTAACGTGAAGAACCATAAGTTGCTCATTCGTCTCTAGCCCAAGAGAGTCCGGTCTTGGCTCACCCCTCCTCTGCCCAACACATTTGGATTAGGAGAAAGCGCTTGTTCGGGTGTGAGCTCGCGGCGCGGCGGACTAAGAGACGAATTTACAACTTGTTTGAGTTTGACTAGATCCAATCGAAGTAGACTATAGGAACATGCATTCTTATTAATGTTTGGACCTAGCTACCGAGTCAAGCAACCTAAATCTAGGGGCTCCAAGCACACAAAACAAAAATAAAAGAAAGGCGGAAAGCTCAAAACAGCGGGAAACAAAATAAAAGAAGGCGATAAAAACTCGAGAAAAACCGCGATGAGGCCCCCGGGTGAACAATCACCCGGGCACTGGACCTCATTGTGAAGAGTAGAGTCCTGTTTAATTACATGCCAAAATAGTCTCTCTCTCACCATGAATTACAAAAATAATTTCCTAAGTGTCTAGCCTGTCTAATGCCCCTCTCTTTGCTTCCTTGGTGCACTCTCCAGATGGTCAGGAGAAGAGAAGACCATCCTCCTCCAAGCTCGGCTGCCTTGGCTTCCTAGGAAGCCATCCTTGCGTGGGGGTCCCTTGCATCAAAGTCACAAAAAGATTGCATTAGCATACTTAGTCAATTAAATAGAGCAGAGAAAGATAATCACAATAAATAAAGAAATAAAGCATGGTGATTAAAGACAATAAAACAATAGCTGCTCACACAAAGAATGAATCATGAATCTACATTTTTATACAAGAATGACAAAAATCAATTTGGCTATGCTCATTGCTCCCCGGCAACGGCGCCATTTGATAAACCCCCGAACCGACCGGTCTTGTGTTCCACACGAGGCGGGAGCACAGTCGTAGTGTCGACCAACCAAATCCTGGAGTCAATCAACAATTAACCCACAAAGCAAGAATGTATCAATTAAGTCCCAAAAAATAAATGTGAATTAATTTTTATTACTCTACAACAAAATGTATAGTGACAAGCATGTAGAGGTCGAACCACAGAGAGCAATACAAAATGCGTAGCCTAGATGTATCACCAAGTCATCCATGTGTGAAGCTTGTTTTTATGTGGGTTTTTAATTTTATATTTTTTTTATTATATTTTTTTTTTGCTTTTTATTTTGTTTTCATATTTTTATATATATTTTTTTTTTTTACATTTTCTTTTTATATATATTATCTATATAGGGACATAGATATACATAGAATATATAATATAGGTATAGGGATATATATATATATATAGATAGGTGTGAGGAGAAAAAGATATATAGAGTACATATATCAATATATATGTATTTATGCAAAATATAGTATCTACAAGATCTTTTTTTTTTTTAATTTCCAAAAAGGTCCTTAATATAGGACTACATTAATGGCCGAATACAATTCGGGCTTTTAAAATATCAAATGAATCCAAAAATTGCCCACATTAATTTTACTAAGTAAATAATATATATACATAATTATTAAACAGAGAAATATTTTTTTTGGTATTTTTCTGGGGTTTTTACATTTTTTTGATGGACTTTGGAGCTTTTTAATTTTTATGTTTTTCTTTTTCTTATTTTTAGGTTTTTTTTCATTTTCTGGACTCAATATATAGATATTTATACCATATATATTTTTTTGGAATTTTTTCAAAAACATTTTATAATTTTTTTGTATTTTATAAATTAGACAGTGAAGAAAATGCATGTTTTTGATTTTTAATAAATACCAAAATGCAACAAAATTCAAATCTAAAAATATAGCAAGCAAGGGTACCCTAACAGGAGCATATGCCTATTTTTTTCAAAATTTTCCAAAGAAATATAGAGCACAAAATAAATAGACAAAGCATCCCAAAATATATGGCCTGGCAGGGGCATTTTTGCAATTATAACATTTGTTCGGGGTGTCCATGCAAATATCACAGTACAAATAAACATTTCTTTTTATTTTACAGGCCATTTTACAATTATCAAAACCCGGCAGGGGTTATGTGCAAAAACTCATGTGCCTCACGTGGGACTACACGTGAGGCGCAGAGGGACCCATCTGCAAATAAAATTAAACTAAGGGATCAAACTGCAAATTATACAAGTTATTTACAACGTGACATTTTATTTTTGGAATCAAATATTAATTACAAAAAGGCGGGGGGGTGTATGTGAAGTTTACCCCCTCAGGCGCTTCATCCAACGGCTGATCCTCGCTCACTTGCCACGCGGCGCCTCCACGTGAGCCGATACCGCTTCGCCGATGGAGGGCTGAGATTAGATCACTTGAGGTGATCTGACGGTTGCTGCGGGGCTCCATCCAACGGCTCCCTTCTAATCTGGGACCTTCATCTTCATCCAACGGCGGAGAGGGCGCCTGGAAGAACAGGGAAGAACGCTCGCCTGAGCGAGCTTCTCCCGGCTGGATCTCGCACCTCCGCCGTCCATCACTGCTCCACGGTGTCCCAAAAGCTTCCTGGAAGGTTCCTCTGTCGTCCGGAGGTGTTGGATCGACCAGAGGTACACTGGAGCACCCTCGCGAGGTCGGAGAAGAAGTGGGGCTCCAGGAACCTCCGGCGTGACTTGATTTCGCCTCAGGGTGCTTATTTGCGCACCAGACCTGCGCAGGAAGATAGCATGGCTCGAGGGGATGCTCCTCGACCAAAAAGGTTGAAGCTGTGCAGCAAAATGAGGTGGAACGGAGGAGCTCCGACGAAGGGCGGAGGAGGAGCTCCGATTCGCCAAGACTTGGGGTCCTGGGTTGAACAAGTGTGTGCATTTGATGGAGAACTCGAAGGGGATGGAGATGAGGCGATTTAGGCGGTCGGAGACAGATAGGATCACAGTGGGGAAGTCGCCGGAGCTCAGCTCCGGCGAACTTCGAATTTCTGATTTTGGCCTAAGCTAATCATCTAAATGCTAACCTAAGGACTGGAATTAAAAGCTAATACTAAAATCTAACTACTAAGCAAGAAAGAACAGCTCTTATACCTGGGGGCCTCCAGGGAGCAGGGCGGACGCCGGAGCTCCGCCGCGTCAAAATTTTCCTCCCTCCGGCCGAGTCTCGATGCTGGCCGACTCCCCCTGTCACGAGGAACGATCCAGGCACAAGATCTAGGCTTTAGGTTGGAATGAAAGTGGCCAAATTCGAGGAAGGAGGGGGAGCTTTTTATTTATAAACATTGGCAGGAGGCCCTATTGACCGGCGATTATTGATCGATCCAACAAGTATCTAGTTGATCTATGATCTTGGCGGGCATCATGGATGATCAGAGGACAAATCTTGTGAAGGAAGCGAGTGCGATGGTTCACTGAGCCAGGCGGGAAAAATGGCGGAAATCGGGGAAAAGACAGGTTGCGTGAAGTCAGACGCCTGGAGGTCCAGTTGACCGGGGTCAACTTGCGGAGGGACTGGGTTGGTCCACCTCAGCCCGCTACAAGACAGAATAGGGAATATTTCGCGAAATTGAATTATTTGGCTTAGTAAATGATTTTATTATTTTTTTCCTATAAAATAAAAAATGTGTATTATTTCATGTAGTATTTATTTATGATTTTTATTTAATTTTTCGAGGTGTTTTATTGTGGTTTTATTTTAGTAATGTGTATATGTATGTATTTACACGTATTTTTGGATATTTTATTTTTAATTTATTTATTTTCTTTTATTATTTTCTTGGCTTATTTTATAAATTTATAACTTATTTTTGTGAGTATAAAGGTATTTTTGTTTGATTTTTATACGTTTATTTGTATTTTTAAATAAATAGGTCTATATATTTGTAAGTATATATATAGGTACTTTACCTGCATTTTATACACATTGTATTTATTTAAATAATTTTATGTGTTTTTATTAAGGAGTTGTATTTTTAATAGGACACATATACTATATACTTTATTACAAAAATATAAGAGATTTGGATAATTAAAGAATGTTTTTCCCCTTTTATTTGTGTATATACTCCATATAGGTATCTTGCCTATATATATTACATAGTTTTATTTTATTTTCCAAATTATTTTTGGTTTTATTCTAATGTCAATATGTACCTGAATTATATACATTATCTACAAAATTCTAAAAATATGAATTTGTAAAAAATAATGAATATTGAATAAAATGAATATTTTAATCAGGTATTGTGTACAAGAAGGGCCAAAAACCTAACTTCTACAGATGGACTCCAGAAATTATGAAACCAATTTTATAAAATAGTTTATGAAATGCTATATACAATTAAAGGTGAGTTTGGGTGATTTGGAGTTTTTATTTGCAAGATATGGGTCTGTGAAGTTGAGATTTTGGCTTTTTATTCTGTGTATAAAACGTACACTGAGTGTTATTTTTACACAAACTCAATTTTGTATTTTTATTTACATTATTATCTACAACTTTCATGAACAAAGTTTCTTTATTTGAGGAATAAATAGTTATGTACAAAATAGGTGTCAAAAATGCATAAATGGATGAATGAATAACTGAGATATTTATTGTATATCAGCCCTTATCTCCCCCTACTTTATTCCTTGTCGACCAATACCATGCTGGCCTTGGTCTCGGGGTTAGGGTCATAAAATATTTACAATATTTTATTCCTTTTTCTTTTCTCTCTTTATTCTATAATTTTGGCATTAAAAACTTTATTTAATGTACAATTAATACAATGAATAATGAATGCTATTATGTACAAATTATTGTTGTTTACATGCATTTGCTGGGGTTTTTGAGGCCAAAATGATAGAATAAAGGTGATGAAATGGAGATTCATCAGGATTCCTACCCTTAAGACATGGTATCCACCTGTCTAAAGGAATGGCTCCTCAAACTGTTGAGGAAAAGAAGGCCATGGCTGGATGTCCTTATGCATCAGCCGTAGGAAGCTTAATGTATGCCATGATGTGTACTAGGCCAGATATCTGCCATGCAGTGGGAGTGGTAAGTCGTTACCAATCCTGCTATGGAGAACAACACTGGAATGCAGTGAAGAACATATTCAAATATCTAAGACGGACGCAAGATTACATCTTGGTCTATGGGGATGGTGATCTCCAAGTCTTGGGATATACAGATTCTGACTTCCAATCGGATGTAGATGATCGAAAGTCAACATCAGGGTTCGTGTTCTTGTTGAATGGTGGTGCTGTGAGCTGGAGAAGCAAGAAGCAGGACACTACTGCAGATTCAACAACGGAAGCCGAATACATTGCCGCATCAGATGCTGCAAAGGAGGCGGTGTGGTTGCGCAAGTTCGTGCTGGAGCTTGGCGTAGTTTCCTCTGATACTCCCATCCCGTTACTCTGTGATAACACGGGAGCCATTGCCCAGGCAAAGGAACCCAGATGGCATCAAAAGAGCAAGCACGTGGAAAGGAAATACCACATCATTCGGGAGATACAAAAGCGTGGTGGCATCATCATCACCAAGGTGGCCTCTGCCGACAACGTTGCTGATCCTCTTACCAAACCTCTGACACAGAAGGTTTTCGACCAGCATGTAATGAGTATGGGTTTAAAGATTGTACCTGAATGGTTCTGAGGGCTAGTGGGAGATTGTTAGCAATGTGAGCCCCGGGCGAACCATTTCTACAATAAATGTTATTGTAATGAATAAATTATCAATGAAAATTATTGATTATTTTTCACTCCCCTTTCTGAGATTAATGAATGAATGCACTATAGGGTCCCTCTGTACAATAAGGGTTATGTACCATGGCCAACTTGATGATCATACAGCTGTTGATTCATTGGATGGATCATAGAGGCTGATGCTTGGATGAATATCTAAGGAGTTAGATAGAGGACTCATCAAGCATCAACAAATGATCATTAAGTGATGATCTCCAGTCTGAGTAGGAGATGGCAATCCTATCTCATATGACTGATATCTGACTGACCTCTTGATGCAGGTCCTCTGCATGGGAATAGTGATTCAGAGGTGTCAGGTTAGTCAAGTCAATGGGTTGACTTGACGAGATCGAGATAACCAAAGACCTACGTTGAATACTGTCACAACATAGGCATGCATCCTCTGACTAGAGACAGATGTATTGCTATATGTTTGAGTATGTACATTTGGCAGACCAATAGGTTGATGACCTAATCAAGGTCTATATACCGGCGAGCTGGTGTGCATGTAAGGACATATGAGTAATGCGATCTCTCAAAGGGATCATACAGGTTCACTTGTGAACCGGGAGACATGAGCTCACTCATGAGGTATTGGGACTGAACAAATTCCATGCATGGTCGTCGTGCTTTGGAAGCATGACATGAATTTGAAGGTAAGATATATGCTTTGTGAAAGCATATGATCTATACCAAATCCCAATGACCAAGATTGAGAAACTTAATGATCTGACCCTGAAGATGACAGTGTAAAAGTGATCTTTATCTTCAGGATGATCATGAGTCTTCCAGTATGTAGGATGTGCAGGTATTAGGAATACCTGAAGGGTGATTTGATCATATACGATTGTATAACCATGACGCTTCCATTCCAAGGGAGTGATGAAACAGGTTTGGATTTTAGTGACTCCTCTCATTAGAGAAGTGACCTAATCTTAGTCCATGAACTAGACATTGATCTGAATGAGATTCAGATGCAATGAGAAGATTAAGTCTACGGTCTTGATTTGATCAAGCATCAGTGGGAGGTCCATAGGATCTGGATTTGAGATACGATCTCAACATCCAAGTCACTATACGTGGAACAATACAATCGCCATGTCCTTATCTCCAAGTATCTGAGGAGAAATAACATTGTTCTTAAATGGTTTAAGAACAATTCCATAAGATCTAAGCAAAGAGAATTTGATAATTAAAAGTGTTTTAATTATCATGATGTATGAGAAATTATCCAATATGATTAAATGCGATTTAATTAGTTTGGATAAGAATAATGTGGATAGAGATATCCAATTATTCATAATATATTATAAATGTGATTTATAATGTATTAGAGAGAGTTAATTATAATTTATATGTGTTGATTAATTATGATGTGTATTGGATACACATTGTGTAATTAATTAACAATATGAATTACATGTTGTTTTGGGTTGTGAATATGATTCACAATTTTTCCATGGCAAGATTGCAATATTCTCAAAGATAATTGTGAATTATTTTTGAGAAATAAAACCCAAATAAATTTGTTGCAAATAAATAAGAGAGATTTCATGGAGATATGCAATCTCATGGATTTCCATGAGATTGCAATCTCCATGCATCTCATGGACGGCACACCACTCCTAATTGGAGTGGGTGTGCGCCCAATTGGAAGGCACATGGAGATGAAATCTCCATGTGTCTTCTCTCCTTATTTGTTGGGTTAATTTAGGAGTAAATTATATTTGATTTTTTCAAATATATTTTAACCTAAATTTGTTGCTTTTGACAACAACAATCTCAGCCATTGGATGAACATAAATCAATCTCATCCATTGATTTTATGTGTCCCATGGATTGAGATCCATGGATCCCAAAACCCTATAAATAGAGAGGCATGCTTGGCTCTCTCTTTACACATGCTATTGTAGCACAAACTCTCTCTCTCTTTCTCATATACACGACAGCCCTCTCTCCCTCTCTTCTTGGTGGCCGTCCACCTTGGTGGAGAGAAACGTCGACGCCCGCGCCATCGTGCTGCCGCTTCGACTCTCTGCGGTTCTTTGTCTTCTTGGAGTGCTTCACTCACGAAGGAGACGTTTGATCTCGTGCGACGAGATCAGGAGCAACCGCGCTTGGATCAACTTGGATTGCGAGGACACCGCGACTCATCTCCGCGCTCGCAAGCCGTTACTCCGACGATCGGACTTGAGACAGGAGGTCTCTTTTCGTAGAGACTCGATCAACCACGCTTCAAGAGGTATTGCATTATACTTGTTGTGGTTATAGATGAAACGATTTGAGAATGGTTCTCGGATCATGTGGTTTCATCGGTTTAAATTTTTTAAATTCCGCTGCACCGAACAACTAGTACGACTAGTCGTTCTTCGTCGTATTCGATACGACGATCACGCTTCCGTGATGCGCTTGAGGATTTCTCCATATCCTTCAGATGCATCTTCCCTTTTTATCCTGTCGCCTAAGATACCGCCGGTCCTTCCCTTCTTCGCTCCTATCCCACTTTGAGGGCTCAAAGACCATGCCCCTATCTACCTGCAAGCAGGCGGAGGCTGACAAGGCTGGAACTTTGCCCCGAAGGATTACTAGCAACTTGTTGCGAAGTACCGCTGGTTCACCCCTGACTACCCGCGAACAGGCGGAGGCTACTTGGAACTAGTCAGTGAATCTGAAAGTATCAAACTTGTGATATTTGCTAGGATCAGTTGGCCCGTGATATGGAAGGCGGGGATTTTGGCTCTGCCTTAAGGTGTTCACACAAACTCAAGTACCCTCACTCAGCCTGAAAATACGGTCGGGGATTAGTCTCTCGCAAACAATTTTCTAATTTTATTGATTTTTTTGGTCAATAATGTTAGCAGTCCCAGTTTTAAGTTAAGTTCTCACTTGTTAGTCCAACCACACAGCACGCCTATTGTCAATCCCAATTTCTGTTTAATTAAGTGTGAAAAACAGAGGGGGAAATCGAGAAAAGCCGATGCATGAAAAACGATGATGCGTATGCTGAGTTAAGAAGACTTACAGTGATCCCTTCGCTTGTATGCAGGATGCAAAAAGAATTGAAATTTTTACACTATATGCAAATGCAGACGACAAAATCTGCTCTTAGACGGGCAGTTCTATTAGCGAGTGAAGAACATGTTGATTTGACTAGATATGCGGTCTAAGTACGTCTTTTAAGTGTATGTGTGGTCCTAAAAATTACGAGCACAAGCAATTCCTAAAGTGGCTTGAGGAGCCGCTAGTGCAAGCCTAAATTACAATTCAAACCACACAGCACACGGGGACACGGTTCCACTATTTCTACACACACGAGAACCCAAACGGGAACCACTGGAAATGATGCGAAAAAATATGGAAATAAATAAAAGTACAAGTTCTCTCAAATCACTCAAAGAATTAAAATGTCGATTCCTCGAAGTGTCTTCGACTCCTCGCGTTCCTCGCACAAAAATAATTTGAGGTCAGATAAAAAAAGACTCGAAAAATACAAAAAATAAAGGATGGAAAATATTCACAAGAAAAAACAAGGGTCAGACTACCCGGGGATAGAAAATCAAACAATCAAGATTTCACTACAAATTAACCTAAGCCGTGCCTCCCCGGCAACGACGCCATTTTGATAACCGCCTCCCACTACCCTTGTTAACAGGGGTCAGACTACCCGGGGATAGAAAATCAAACAATCAGAATTTCACTGCAAATTAACCTAAGCCGTGCCTCCCCGGCAACGACGCCATTTTGATAACCGCCTCCCACTACCCTTGTTAATTCGAGCAAATTAATGTTCAATTTAATTGATATTGTTCGTTGCATTCGGATAATGAGGGCAGATCAAAAACCACTTTCAATTATATTCAAGTTAATATCGAGCGGCAATTTTTTTTACTTGGTGGAAGTCCAAGGTCGAACTCAGGGAGGCAACTGTCTCCTTACGTAGATTCGAAGCAAATTTCTAATGTTCAATTTTCAGAGGGAATATTTTTGGTCTTTTTCGATTTTTTATGCAAGACACATGCAAGATCAGGCCAGTTTTAAAGTTAAATCAGATAAGTAATCAAATGAAGTCCAAAATTGATGAAACTTGGCCAGATGATGAAATATAATGAAATTAAGCTACCCTAATTTTTTTAGATTTTTCTAACACTAAATGAATTAACAGTGAATTAAAAATGAATGCAAGGTGATTTTGACTAATTTAATTTTAATAAATACCAAATCACACTATTTCCAGATATCAACATTATCCTAGATAGATCTAAGTATGAGGAATCCAGGAAAATTAATGAACTTAAATTTTCTTGTGAACTGGACCTAAGAAAAATCAATTAATCAAATCAGTAGATGATTTATTTAGGCCTTGATATGCGTGCATTTATGATGAAATTTTTTATGCAAGGTAAAGCTAATTATCGAAGCTCTACTAGATTTTTGGGGAATTTTTGGAGCTACAAAAAAATTACAATCAATTAAGAGGTGAAATTGGGCAAAATATAGCAAAAATGAACCAATTAATTAATAGAAAATTCTGTTGATATTCCAAAAACATTCCACATGTCACATAATGAGGAGGACAATGTAAGATACACAATGCAATTTTTAAAACTCAAAAATGATTAAGTTGAATGCCTAAATATGCGTGCAAAGGCAAGGGTATAAATGCAATACAGGAATTAGAAATTGCTCAAAATAAAATATGCTGACAGGGACTATTATGCAATTACCTAGAATGCAGGGGGGTAGATGCAATTTCTCCACAGACGCACAGCTCCTCACGTGGGGTCGCTTCGCAGGGACTGAGTTGTAATATAAGAAACCTTCCTGGGCCTCAATGCAAATTTCCCAGGCTGCACGTGCAGATCACGTGGGGTGCCCTAGGCTCGGTGGACGTCAGAGGCTCGGGCGTTGGCTCGGCTGCTCTGGAGGTTCGGATGGAGGCTCGGAGAAGCTTCGGGTGATCTGAGCCTAGAGGTCGGGGAAGAGGCTCGGATCGGGGAGACGTGGAGAGATCTGGACCGTTGGATCAAAGATGATCCAACGGTTGCGGAATGATGACACGTGGCGTGTCTGAGTCCGTCAGATCATCGATCGATCCAACGGCGGTGGGCTCACTCCTACTGATGGCGACGTGGTTGATTAGTGACCGTTGGATCTAGATTGATCCAACGGCACCTGGAGCACGATGAAGCGGTGACGTGGCTGATCTATCGCCGCTGGATCCTGATAAATCCAACGGCTCTCTGCTGCTCCAGCGCTTGGCGACGTGGCTTGTTCCTGATCATCTGATCAAAGAGATCGGACGGTTGCTGCTTTTCGTCCCCGATAGCCCTCCGCCTCCTACGGAGGAGAAGGCGGGGCTTCGGTGTTGCTGAGCTTGCTCCGCCCTTCCCTCCTGTCGTTGGTGAAGGTCGATGGGGGGTCGGAGTTATCTCAGAGGATCAACGGATGGCCGGCGAAGCATCTGGTGGACTCAAGGGGGAAGGAGGTGGTCTGGAGCTCGGTGGCGGAGGAGCTCACACACAGCTCCGGCGAGCCTCCGGCCAATCAAGAAGTGAGTACCTACAAGGGGTTAGGGATACGGCCCAAGCGTGCGCGTGCTTGTGGAGTTGTGCTGGGTGAAAGGCGAGGCCTATGACGGAGTGAGGATGGCCGGTGAGCGAGCTCCATCGAGGTGGCAGAGCTGGGGTCGAGCGAAGGTGGAATACGGTGTTTAAGGGAAGTAATGGTAGCACGAAGATCGGAGCTCTGTCGTGGAGCACGGCGAGATGATGGTGGAGCGAGAAAATGATTGCGGAGGGCTAATTAAATCGAAGAAAACTCAAGAAAGAGAAGAGGAAGACCGGAGGGAGGATGGAGGATGATACCTGGGGAATGGAGCTCGGATCTGAGCTCCTGGTCGTCGCTCGATGGTCGGTAGTAGGCCTGAGCTCATGCAGATCGCGGAGGAGGCTGCAGCACGGCGTAGATGACCGTGGATCTCGCCGGAGAAGACGCCCCTTCTTCGCTCAACGTTTCATCTAATCGCTATCACCAATTGGAAGGTCGGAGCTCAGGGAACCTCTCTGGAATGGCGGATGGTCGTGAATGGGGAGTGGGTAATTTATAGGGTAAGGGTGACGGCAGGGATGGAGGGGAGGCGAAGTTCGTGGACTTCGTGGTTCGATTCCGGTGGAAGTTGTGGGAAGAGAGGGAGCTGGCAAGGATGAGGGAAGAATGGGCTCCATCGTGGTGGTGTTGGCTGTCGGAGAAGGTGGCTGGAGTGGGGCCGAGAATAGAAAGGGGCAGCCCCCTTGCGCAAGATCGAGATCGTGGGAGAGAGGGGGGAGCCAGAGGTAGAAGACAAGGTCCTGGCCGTTGGATCTTGTGATCCAACAGCGGAGAATAAAGCGCTAAGGATCGGCTTGGATTTGATCTGAGGCGAGGCGATCTAAGGGTTAGCGGTGCGCCACGTGGCGAGTTGTGGGAGCGGCGCTAACGAGCGGTGGGGATCACTTCTGGAGAGCAATCGAATGGCTGAGAATACGGGCTAAGTGAAAGGTTGAGATGGAATAGATCGGATGGTTCATAAGCTGTCATGTGGCGCACAGAGGAGAAGGCGGCGACAGATGGCTCTGATGCACTCAAGGGAATGATCGGAGGGTCGACGACAGTTATGGAGCTAGCGGCTCAGATGGAACAGCCTGGGGATGATCGTGGGGTACACAAGCCGATACGTGGCGCGATATGGTTGAGGCCCGAATGGAGGGTGATGATGAGAGGCGGGAAATGATCAGACGGTGGGAATAAAGGGCGTATGTGGAGGGCAGCTGGTTGTTGGATCAAGAAGAGATCCAATGGCTAGAGATGGAGACGGGAAAGACAAAGGGAAGAGGGCCGCATGGCGCAATCAGAGGGCGCCATGTGGCCAGCTGTGAGTGGCTGCGGGAAAAAATGAGATTAGAGAGAGAAGGATGCTGAATTTGGAAAAACTCAAAACATGAAAGTTGTAGATCTTGATGAGATCTACAAGTTTCATGTTGACTAAAGATGGAGATGAGGTCAAATATGATACAAAAATATAGGAATACGAATATACACATATATAGTATACATAGATGCCCAAAAACCCAACTTCTTCCTACGAGCTTCGAATTGGATGAAATTAGTCTCATTTTAAAGGTCTTTGAATGTGTATTACTCTGAAAGTGAGTAGACCTATTTTGGAGGTTGTATGAGGGAGTTATGGGCCTCCAAAAGTTCTAGGGCTTTATTGGGTGCTTTTACAAGGGAGATCTCTGACCTTCTTCCTGATATTATTAACTAAAGGTGTTTTATTCTTGAGGAGATAATAGGTGGATTTTTTTACAGTGGAACTGCTTTCTTATTTAATGCAATTATGAGTGCTAAAATGCATATATTATGAATGCATGTATGAATGCTAATTGTGCAAGATAAAGGGAAATATGTTGCTATTTACTCGGGGACAAGAGTCTATTTTCAACTTTTAGAGTGATGAATCACAGATCCATCAACGTCTCCCACATGCAATCCCTGGCGACAGAACCCTTCGCCTTGACGGGAGACCATGGATGTCACTTATGTGATCCTCCACCTCATATTCAAATTTTAATTAATTATCATGAATCACATTCACATAATTAATTCTTCCAAGGGAAATAATAACTCTATTCATAATAGAGTGTCTCAATTGGACATAATCAATTTAATCACATTAAATTAATTATCAATCCAATTCAATCAACAAACTTGATTATTTTACTTGAATATATATATATGGTAATATCTCAAAATACATGTTAATTCGAATTTTAATAATTAGAAAATACACCTTGATTTTCTCCGGCATTATACAGTCCCTACCCGCTGTCATGGCTAGTACCGACGAGAGTGGGACGGACCACATACGTTGCAACCCGCAACCCCAATGCTCTCCGACTAGACACCATATCCACCTCGGGAAAGCATAATACCAGATATATCAATTTGTACTTGAGATGATCATCGGTTTTTCAACCGAAATTATACCATATAGTAATAATCCAAACATTTTTTATTATAAGGAAATTTGCTACACAAATTCCCAATCCTATTCAAGCATCAAGTTTGAAGATTGTGTTTCCAATTATGATTTAGATCAAATCTAATCAATTAATTGGTTGAGGCCAAGTCAATTAAGTAAATAATCATCTTCTAATATTTCACAAATATTTTTCATGATTATTTCATGAAATTAATAATTAATTTCACTAATTGACAATCACTTGGTTCTAGATTAGGACTGCAATTTTAGTAGTGACCCCTACTCACTAAAATTAACATATCTCAATCAATTTAAATCCAAATTAGACAAACTCAATTTTCAAATATTGCTAACTTGATTTAGGACAGAAGACAAGTAATTTTTTACGCATTTCGAGGCGGATCAAAACAGTAATTAACTCTTTAATCATGTTAAGATCTACAGTTCCCGCAACAGTGCATACATGTTCATTAAAACAACCATATCTCGAGCATACGAAATCCGATTTACGCAAACTCAGATCCTATGGTTTCCTTATTTAATGAGGAACAAAATATGTGCTTAAACATTTTAAACATAGCCGAAATTATTTACTAAACAGATCTGCGAAATCAAATGCGATAAAAACTTTCGTGACCTTCACGAACCCAAGTCATCCTCGGTTTGCGAATCATATTCGAAACCGTCGACCTACGGCCCTGATACCACTTGAAGGATATGGAATTTATCCTCAAGCGCATCACGGAAGCGTGATCGTCGTATCGGATACGACGAAGAACGACTAGTCGTACTAGTTATTCTGAGCAGCGGAATTTAAAAATTTTCATTCGATGAAACCACATGATCCGAGAACGATTCTCGGATCGTTTCATCACAGAAGTGGCGGCGCGGTGGTGAGAGCATCGATGAGTCTCTCCTCTAGGGTTTGGTGGACGACCACCAAGAAGAGGGAGAGAGGGTTGGCGTGTGAGAAGAAAATGAGAGAGAGAGAGCTTCAATATTTCATGTAAATAGAGAGCATGGTATGCCTCTCTATTTATAGGGTTTTGGGATCCATGGATCTCAATCCATGTGACATATAAAATCAATGGATGAGATTGATTTATGTCAATCCAATGGTCAAGATTGTTGTTGGTAAAACCAACAAATTTAGATTAAAATATATTTGAAAAAATCAAATATAAATCAATACTAAATTAAACCAATAAATAAGGAGAGAATATACATGGAGATCAACATATACCATGTATATCCAAGTGGACGGCCACTCATTCCAATTAGGAATTGGGTGCCGCCACTTTGAGATCTCAAAGAGACAATCTCATGGATTTCCATGAGATTGCATGTCTCCTTGAATTTCTCCATTATTTATTTGCAACAAATTTTGTTGGGTTTTATTCTTCAAAAATAATTCACAATTATATTTGAGAATATTGCAATCTTGCCATGTAAAAATTGTGAATCATATTCACAACCCAAAACAACATATAATTTACATTGTCAATTAATTACACAATGTGTATCCAATACACATCATAATTAATCAGAACATATAAATTATAATTAGCTCTCTCTAATACATTATAAATCACATTTATAATATATCATGAATAATTGAATATTTCTATCCACATTATTCTTATCCATAATAATTAAATCACATTTAATTATATTGGATAATTTCTTCACACATCAATATGATTAAATCACATTTATCATTTCTTCATTTCTTAGATCTTATGGAATTATTCTCGAACCCTTCAAGAATAATGCGATCTCTCCTTAGATACTTGGAGATAAGGACAGGGTGATTGCATTGTTCCACGTATAGTGACTTGGATGTTGAGATCACATCTCAAATCCAGATCCCATGGACCTCTCACTGATGCTTGATCAAATCAAGACCGTAGACCTAATCTTCTCATTGCATCTGAATCTCACTCAGATCAATGTCCAGTTCATGGACTAAGATTAGGTCACTTCTCTAATGAGAGGAGTCACTAAAATCCAGACCTGTTTCATCACTCCCTCGGAATGGAAGCGGCATGGTTATACAATCATTTATGATCACATCACCCTCAGGTATTCCCAATACATGTACATCCTACACACTGAAAGACCTATGATCATTATGAAGATAAAGATCACTTTTTCACTGTCATCTTCAGGGTTTGATCATTAAGTTTCTCAATCTTGGTCACTGGGAATTGGTATAGATCATATGCTTTCACAAAGCATATATCTTACCTTCAAATTCATGTCATGCTTCCAAAGCACGATGACCATGCATGGAATTTGATCAGTCCCAATACCTCATGAGTGAGCTCATGTCTCCCGGTTCACAAGTGAACCTGTATGATCCCTTTGAGAGATCGTATTACTCATATGTCCTTACATGCACACCAGTTTGCCTGTGTATAGACCTTGGTTAGGTCATCAACCTATTGGTCTGCCAAATGTACACACTCAGACATATAGCAACACATCTGTCTCCGGTCAGAGGTTGCATGCCTATGCTGTGACAGTATTCAACATAGGTCCTTGGTTATCTCGATCTCGTTAAGTCAACTCATTGACTCAACTAACCTGACACCTCCGAATCACTATTCCCATGCAGAGGAACTGCATCAAGAGGTCAGTCAGATATCAGCCATCTGAGAGAGGATTGCCATCTCCTACTCAGGCTGGAGATCATCACTTAATAATCATTTTACGATTCTTGATGAGTCCTATATCTAACTCCTTAGATATTCATCCAAGCATCAGCCTCTATGATTCATCCAATGAATCAACAGCTGTATGATCATCAAGTTGGCCATGGTACATAACCCTTATTGTATAGAGGGACCCTATAGTGCATTCATTTATTTAATCTCAAAAAGGGAGTGAAAAATAATCAATAACTTTCATTGATAATTTATTCATTACAATAACATTTATTGTAGAAATGGTTCGCCCGGGGCTCACATTGCTAACATCTTTTGGTTGGGAGAATTTGGGGATGCGGCATGTGTGCATTGTTTTCTATTTTTTTCATTTCATTTCTATTCTTAATGAAACACTCAAACTATCACAACTGTCACCTCATATATTTGATTCAGATGTGTAAAGATCCATTTTGATCGTCTTACAGTGATGATAAATGAGTCCAATATACATATTTTTCTGACATTGGATGAGTCTAGAATTGAGAGAATACATGTTCTGATTTCCTTATTAAATTTTACGATTATCGATCGAAAGACATCCGATCGACAAACATCCGATTCCATTGGTTTCGGTTCATCGAGACGAATCCAATAATGGTCTCTGTACCCCTTCATTGTCTGAATTGCATCGTGGGCTTTTCGATGATACGAGGAACAATGCAATCAACTTTGGTCAATTACCCCTAGACGGGACCCGATCTGCGATTTGCATATTGATCCGAGCTTGTTTGACATTAATTGGATTTTTATCGAGACACGGGGACCCAAATCAGGTCAGATTCGGGTTCAACATCGGATGGTTTGGCCCTGAGCATTACATTATGAGTCGGACGGGCATGATAAAAGGGCTCCACATCATTAGTGATACAAGTATGGGTGTTGAAAGTAGGATAGATACTTAAAAGAGACATATTCTGGTGCATTCCAGAAAAAAATACAAACGACTCAACATTCTTGACAGATATACGGATTAACACCAAAAAACAAGTATATGTTAATAAGGCATGATAATCGAGCCTGACTGACTAGGGTTAAGTTAAGCAATTAATAGTGTCATTGTTACCCCAGAAATCCGACTAGATATCCATAAATTATTCAACCACAAAAAGAATCAAGCAAGTAAAGCAAGTGATCGAAGCTACTTTTATTAACCTGGTATAGAGATCAGGGTCGAACACAAGGAGGCAATTGTTATAAAACGAGGGTCAATCAATTCAGTGAAAAATCAAAGAAATGAAAGAGGAAAATCAAGGCAAACTACTCATGGATTTTTGGGAATTTTATCTGTTTAAATTTTATGGGTTTTTAATTTATATATTTTTTATGTTTTTTATTTTGAGTTTTTTAATGATTTTTTATTTTGCAAATTTTATATTTTAAAAATTTCAAACAAACTAATAAAAACAATGAATAAAGGGTGCACAAACAATCTTTCTGTATTTTTCAAATAAAGGAAAATTGTCCAAAAAATAAAAAAACATTTTTCGTTTTTGATATTTTTTATTTTTGTATTTTTAAAAGATGTTTAGATTTTTTAGGATTTTCAAAAACAAAAAAGAATGTAAACAGTGCACAACCAGCAGTCTTTTTCAAATTTTAAATTGAAAACATGTTCAAAACTCCTGCTTGTTAATTTTAATAAAACTAGTTGGAAATATCTAGAAACATAGACTAATTGGGTTTTGAAATAATTTATATGATTTTTATGGTATTTTTAGAATTTTGCAAATTTTTAGATTTTTATAAAAGATATAAAAGTGAAAATTGGATAGAAAATCAAACGAATAAAAATAAAGTTAACAGAATTTTAAAGAATTTTTAGGGGTATTTTCGAATTTTTATGGATTTTATAAAGCAAGCATGGAATTTTTAGTTGATTTTTGAATTTTATATTATAACAAATAAAAGAAAATCTCAATGAAAATCACCATGCAAAGAATATGTTAGCATGAATTACAATGATCTTTTATGGGATTTTTGGACCAAATTAATATTTATTGCAACAAATATAAGAACACAAAAATAATCTAGATTTGAAGGACTAAAGTGCAAATATTTGAAGTTTAGGGTCAAACAATAACAACAAGAAAAACCTAGGGACAATGCACAAAAGTACCAGCAAAATCGTGCTTCACACGTGATTCAGGGTATAAGTGTAAATTTCAAAAAGCTTTTCTGATTCTAATAACATGTAAATATCATGATGAAAGATGCAAATAACCCAGTAGTGCACGTGTGCAGGCACGTGAGTTCAGTTCGGTAGGACTGAAGTGCAAATAAGAAAACTATAAGTTCCTTACTACAAATGTTTACAACTACTTTTACATTTATTATACTAAAATGAAATAACAGAAATGGTGGGGGAAGTGAAATATACCTCTGCAGGTGAGTACGATGCATGTGGCTCTGAAAAACGACTCTAATGTCTGTGGTAGCGCAGATTTGATGGTCAGAAACCACCAGATTTGATGGTCAGAACAAAAAGGTGTGACGTGTGGTTAGATATAACCTAGATCTGATCAGACCATTGCTATTTGGGTGTGCTCGTACGGTCTAAATCAGATCTGGGAGGAGGGCTTCTTATCTAACGGATATGAAGGGTACTCGAAGAACATGGAGAAGGTGGTGCTGACTGAACTTCAATCCAGGGTATCTGGCGCTACACGGCTCAGATCAGTTGGCTGAGGGGTCCATCACATCGCTAAAGTGTGTCCACGTTGGGTGGAGAGCTTTGATGAGTCAAAGGAAGGTTGGGTGAAGATCTGGAACTGGAGGTGCCTGGAGCAACTCTACCACTGAAGTTGAGAATTAATTCGACAATCAAGGCTCGGAGGCGACACTCTGGTTGTGGTTATTTGCGTACAAAAATAAAATAAGCAGAGGGGAATGGTGTTCAACTTCCAACGTATGTGATGGAAGGAAGTCAGACCTCAAATCCGATCTTAGGATTGAAACTAAGGGTGATTAGGCTACGCTGGATGATGAATGGTGATGTAGCAAGCATATTGATGCGGATGGATATGGGATATGAGACTTCGACACGGTGGCCGAAGCATTGATGATGGACGATGAAGGTGATGATTAAATTGGAGAGAAATAGTGAAATGTAAAATCTGGATGGTACGTGATGATATAGCGATCGGAAGCAAAGAATGACGAAGTGGACGGCACTGTAATGGACTCAACTCTGATGCGAGCGGCAGAGGAGGTTGGTCGTGACGGAGGTCTAAGGCCATGAGGTGGTTCGGCTTAAACGACCACCAATCCAAGATCCAAACGAGTCCTCTAGGGTCATGTCACTACCTTAGGGATTCAGGTGGAGGAAGAAGAAGCGTGAAGCGAACTAGGGCATTGCGGAGGGGAATGAGATGTACTTATAAGGTCCCCAACTGTATGGAAGGATTGAGAGATTTTGCATGAACCGAGGGGGGTTTGGACCCTCCTAGCGATCCGCGAAGACCATGGATCTTTAGGGAGCACATGACCTGCAATATATAAGGCACAAATCGATCGGAGTCGGGCGGAAGAATTTTTAAAAAAGAGATCCAGCAACGCCTTGCTCGGATCTGACCTGAGAGAGGAAGCGGTTCACCTGGATCAATGGACCCAGTTGACCAATAGGAAAATTCTATTTACAAAAAGAAAAAAAAAATCAAATTAAAATAGTAAATGGCCTTAAAATAAAAAAAAGTGTCAAAATTAAAAATGCTAGTTAGTTTAAAAACTATTTTTTTTATTTTTAATAATTTTATTTTATATATACAATATTATATACAATATACATTAATATGCATGGGAATAATATACCTATATATTATATACATATTTTTATATTATTATTTTTTATAAATGTACGATATTTTCTATTTTATTTATTTACACAATAATTAAGGATTTTAATTGGATTTTTATTTTATTTTTGTGAGTTAATTTAACAGGTTAACTAAGTAAATATATTTACAATATAGATACATGATACATATGTATGATAATTAGATTATTAAATAATTTTATTTAATTTGATTTTTATTATTTTTGTTTGCATTTTATATAAATTAAATACAATATGTACAAATATTTTAAAATACAATATGTGCAAAATTAAATAAAAATAAATATCAATAAATATATATACAAGTATAAATATAATACATTATACAGACAACCCTACCAAAAAGATGAATTTCAACTGTAACTCCAAAAATTATGAAACCACCTTCATTTTAAAGATAATTTTATTAAGAATACAATGAAAGTGAGTTTGGTTTAATTTGAGTTTATATGGAGAAGGTATTGATCTTTTTATTCTTGTTTTGCAGCCTTTTATGAATGTTGTATCTTCTATTCTATACAAAATTTATTTTTACAATTATTTGTATTATTTAAGACACATTAAGTTCTACTGAGGAAATAAATTATTTTGTGATCTTTTTATTGATGAATAAAATAATACAAGGTTTATACATAATGAACACTGATAGCCATGTATATAAAGAATAAATACATAATAAATATCAAATAGTATTTACAAGATTTTTTGGATTTTATGAATATTAATAAATAAAGAACATATGTCTCCCTACTTTATTCCTTGTCGATCATGTCGTACTTGACCTTTTTCGGGATTTGGGTCAGTCTATACTTATTATATGATTACAACCTTCTTTTATTTCTTTGCTTTTTCTTGTCTTCTTTATTATTTTATTTTGAATAAATAAGTGCTAATTACACAATATTAACAAAAGCATGCATAATGTTAATTTATTGGATTTAACATATAGTTACATGTATTTTGCATAGGGATTTCTCCTAAAAGAAAAGAATAAAGGATGTGAATTATGGATTTATCAAGGCACTTGAGTGATCCTTGTTCCTGTGTGAGGAGAAAAGAAATGACACACACACTTATATCATCCATACTTGGCTATTCCATCTCACTCTTTTTAGTCTGACAACTAAAGAGACGAAAAATGAAGTGAGGCTCAATTTATTCCTTAGTGTTGAGGATTAGGTCCTAAGGAAGACATTTTAGGCGAGAACCTCATGTGAAGCTTTGACTCTACACTTTGTACATGTATCTACACTAAATGTCATACCTCATATATGTGTATGTGTGTGTGTGTGCGTAGACACACACACAAACACACACACACACACAGAGAGAGAGAGAGATAGAGATAGAGATAATTACGGCAGTTAAGTTCATTTCGACTAAGACTTGATTAGACTTAGAGTTTGGGAGTCACATGAAACTGAAGTCCTGAATGTCAAGTTTTACACATCACATGCACAGTCAGGGATTCAACTAACTTATTCGTTCCTTATATGCTCAAGGATGAGTAAGGTTTAAGTATAGGGGGTGATGAAACCCTGATTCATTACCTTTATTTATATTATTTATCCCTCTATCTTAAACTTATTAATTCATCTAAAAATTTATTATTATATTTAATACCTTGTAAAAAATTAAGGATAATTATTATTTATAAATATATATATTATGTGTATTATGGTTCCTTTTATTTTATGTGTTCTCCTTTAACTAAAAAAATCCAAAAATAATATAATATTACATATAATATATTGTAAATTATTCATTATAAAAAAATAAACATTAGATAACAAAAGAAGTAAAAGAAGTATTTTAAATACTCTAAAGATACTTATAAAAATAATAATTATGTACATATGAGGTATTTTGACGTTGAGTTCCACAGAAAACTTAGATCTTGAAAAGATGGGCATTTTTTAGGTTGACCACTTTTATTTTGATTTTATCTGTTATTTCTTTTTAATTTTATACTGATTTCTTTATTTCCTTTTGTTGTGATTGGACCATGTGGCCCAATCCCCTTACTCCGAGTGCACGTCTCTTTATAAGAGCCCCTCTCCTTCTTAGGCCATCTAATTATTTAATCAAACAATCTTGATGATACCACTAACGCTCTAATCAAGAGCATCTGATATGATCAGATGCTTACTATTCCCCCCTGCATGCCCAACATTGGACAGTTAGATCTCATGATCCAACGACTTGGGTTTATCATCCACATGTAGTTGCAACACCCACAAGGGATGCAACTCTTCACCGACATGCATTCTCCATTTTCTTCCAGCTGAATGGTGTTTCCTTCTCCCTTGATTCCTATACCACTACGAAGACCTAACATTCCTAACCTTTACCCTAACCTCCATATGCAATATCCCTCCCATGTGTTTCAACCATGAGCGGTTGAATCCCCTCCATCAACCACCTCCTATGCCACATAAAATCTTCGCTCCGACCAACTACCACCCCTATCCACCCTTGTGTGAGTTTCCTCCAGGCCTAAACCTACCTTCGGTGACAATACGAGCGAGTAAGGGTGAATAAAGAGGGTCTAACTCATGCAAGATTCACGGACTTCGGTTGTGTTGCAACCATCAAAATAGTGCTGCTGGAGCTTTTGCATCGTTGTCATGTGCATTAAGTAAAGACCATGAGCAAGTAAGAGCTCTGTCCCATGCTCCCTTATGCTTCCAATCATCTTCTTCACACTTGAGGTAATCCTTCATAACCATTCTTGTTCATCTTCTCCAAATTATCGCAAAGCACACACACATCCTCGCATCCATTTGAACACTCAATCACCTTCACCAGCACACACTAGTCTTCACTTACCAATTCAACTTCGTCCTTATCTTCTCCATGATACTCTCTACCTCGACCTTTTCTTCTCCTCGCAAAGGAGGATAACTCACTTAGGTCTCCGCCTTTGACCACCTTTGAAGCCCTGCATTCTGCTTATCTTACCCCCAAGTTCCCCTATTTTGCTTCGACTATGGGTTAACACTTGCAGGTCTTCAATGACCAGAATTTGATCGATGCTATGTTGAAGCTTTCTACCTCCGATGAACCTACATTATCTGACCAGCTAAGAGAGCTCCAACCTCTTTCCTACCCTTCACCATCTTCACTAGGTCGTCATGCATCTTCCTTGGCCCTCAGTTGAGAAGAAAGCCAATGGAGGAGGTGCACGGGCCCGTCGGAGTACCACCTCACAACCATTATATGCGATAGAGGAGGAGATATGCCCAAATAACAGTTGTCGTTGGATCTTTTGATCCTACGGTCGTGATTACGCATTGAGCCACCACTTCAAGCTGCAACCTTAGGCGATCCTAAACCAATTTCGAGGCTCCAGATCACGCCAAGTGGCATAAACCTTCCATGTGCTTCAAACCTCCAATCGAAGCATCCCTCGTGTGATGCACGTGTAGCAATTGGGGAATTTTGCATCCGCACCCCGTCGAGTTCTTCTATTTGCAAATATATCCGATGTGGTATTTTATGAGATAAGGTCCAACAATTTATTTTATTTGCATTGTAGTCCACGTTGATCCTTTTCATGTCGATTTTTATTATTTTCAATTCTTGTTTATTTACAGATTTGCCCCTGAATTGAACCCTTCATATCTTGAGAATTTTATTGAAATTGGTGTTGTTTAAAAGCTTTGATAATAAATCATTAATTTGTAACATAATCCTTGCTTATTATATGTCTAATAATGTACCTTGAGTTTTCAACCTGCTTTAAAATTAATTAAGTGTCTTAGGTAAATTAAATCTTCATCACATTACTTCATGTTTTGATGATTTTAATGTATTTGCTTCATGGAATTATTTATGATTAACTATGATGAATGAATCGTAAGATCTAAGACTTGATTTGCATATTTGTTCAATTTGATCCTTAATCAACATAAGAGACTCTTAATTTGGATTTGACATTTAACAATTAGTGAACTTATTCAACTAAGTTAACAATTAATCTCATGAGTATTAATTGTGCATTTATTTGTATTGTAGTACATTTCATTTTGTGGCGTCATATATTAAATTGACTTACACATAACACCAATGAAATCATGCATGCATATTGGTGTTTAGTATACTTGACTTGAGTATCATTTTATTTCACTTAACCTAGGTATTTAGGTTAAATTTAATAGATTAATTAATTGTGTCCTTGTGTTCAACTCTGGACTTATCCAGGTTATTTAGACTCGATCTCTTCATAGAGATTTAATTATCGAGTTCTGATAAGTTGTTAATCGGCCACATTACTACGAATTATTATTAACTTTTCCGATTAGTGATTATCAACTATTTCTTCAACGTAATCCAAGAAGTATCATTATTATACTGGTCTATGTTGACAATATCATTGTTACATGAGATGATGTGCATGCTATTAGTATGTCTAAGGAATTCCTTGAACAACAATTTGCCACCAAGGGCATTCGTGGTTTATGATACTTCATAGGTCTTGAGTTCGCTAGGAACCAATAGGGTCTTGTAACCCAGAGGAAGCATGCTAATGATCTCCTCTCAGAGACATGCATGGCATATTGCAGACTTGCCACTACTCTCATAGATCCTAGCATGAAGCTATACGATGACGATGCATAGGAGGTGGACTAGGAGATACATGGAGTTTGTTGGAAATCTTCTCTATGTGACCATTACCAGTCCAAACATCTTCTTTGTTGGGAGAAAAGTTAGCCAGTTTATGGAGCAACCAAGACAAGCACATATGGATGTGATTCACATGATTCTGAGGTATCTGAAGTCCTCTTCAGATATTCGCTTACTATTTAGCATAGGGACATCCCTTGCCATCACGACATATGCAGATGCAAACTATATATGATGCCCCAAGGACAAGAAATCTATCTCTGCCTTTGCAGTGTTCATAACAAGTTCTTTAGTGTCATGCAAGAGTAAGAAACAAACTGTGGTTTCTAGATCTAGTGCAGAGTCAGAGTACTGAGACATGGTGTAGGGGAGAACTAAGATGATATGGTTAGATCCTTTCTGAATGACCTATCTATTAACGTGTCTCCTCCTATGCATCTATAATGGGGTAACCAAGCTTCTCTTTTCATTGCCAACAACCATGCCTTCCATGAGAGGACCAAGCACATTGAGGTATATGGTCAATATACACGTGACATGATTAAGATGAGATTTATCTATACTTCCCACTCCATCTTAGGGGAATAAACAATAGATGTTTTTACCAAGGATTTAACTAGAGGGTCATTTCGGAGATGTTCCATCCTTGATTGGTATATATGCTACATCGCGAGGGGGAGGGCTAAAAGATATATTTATCTTTTCCTATTTTATGTGTTCTATTTTCTTTTTATCTCTATTATGTATTTTACCTAACATGGTTTCTCCTCTCTATGTAAAAGAACCCTAAGGCCTCTTGAATAATCCATTAAGTATTCTCTTTCCACAGAAATGAAAGAACCTTCTTCCACCTCCAAAAGGTCCGGCTTGAGCTTTATGTCTTGACCTTGTATACACCTGTATATATAAGCTTTATCTGCAGTGCCATAAAGGCTCCTGCACACTAGTTCAAAAGATGCAGGAACTCCACAAAACGCTAATATGACAACTCACTACGAAAGAGAGAAAGGCAGCTACTACCCTTGCTACAAATCCTCATTGCACAACCAATGTAGGATAGCAAAGCAAATAGGAGAGGGAAACTAGCCCGAAGCGTTCCTTGCCCCATCCAGTCGTTAGTACAAAAAAAATAAATCGGAACCATAATAATGAATAATTATAATTAGTTAAACCATACAAGAGAGAATTAAGCAAATGTTTTTCTAGAAAGACACATCAACAACCTGTGCAGAGGGATCCATATAAACCCCATAAAATTAAGCATATAGTCCCAGAGAACAAATCAAGCCCTGCACCCATATACAGGTTGCCCACCTCGCCTACAATGCACCAAACTCGTAGCCTCCAAACTCAAGATCCACATGTCACCATCCTCCTCCAACATATTAGGGTCTTCCACCTCATCAAAGGCATCCCTTGTGCTGTCCCTGGAGGCGGTCTAGAAGAAATGTCTTATACACACCTTCTCAAAGGAGGCTTAAAAGAAATGTCCATAAGCACCTCCCCATAGGAGGCATAGAAGAAGCATCTCATTACAGTCTTCTACCCACTAAAGGCATCCCCATGCCTCTCGAGAGGAGAAGCCATAATCAATGTTGATGAACTCCCCCACTCCCATTGTGCTCTCTACGAACATTAACTTGTCCTTCGTCATTCACCCTCCTAGCTCACGTTGCCCTCTATGTCCGTTCACCCTCTCTCTAACCCATGTTTCCCTCTATGTCATGATGTGCATTGTGGACCTCCATTTGCATCACCCATGAAAAAAGTATATCCCAAACCTACATTAAAAGAACTCAATGTCCAAAAGTTGCACCACCATGTGACAAGTGACCAACAACCATTGACCTCCTCTATCTCAAGTAATTCGCAAGGACTTACGTGCAATGAACAATGCTCGTGGACTTTATCCAATTGTTGTTGTGTGTGTGGAAAACTTTGAGGCTAATGATAGCCCTTGCACCTTTGCACTAATGATCCCCCTCATGTTGCATGAACTCATAAGCCTCTTACAAATAGGAGTGTTCAAGTATATACGGATCAGTGAGTACCCTGCTTGAACCACTCATTTTAACCTTAAACTCACGGACACCCATTTGAAAATGATGTGTTTCTTGGTATCCATTGTACCATGACCTGTGTCACATATGAAAAAGCTACTTGAATTAACGACTCCTCGCATGTACCCGATTTAAAGCTTTTACTAGTCAATTTATTCAAAAAGATGCAAATGGTTACATACAAATACCGATATATAAATAATCTTCATACAACTTTTAAAATATAAACATGGATGCAAATACATGTATTGGTAAATACAGAAAGTGTGTTACCAAATTGCTAACAAGATACATACATGAAATGGATAGAAATGGGATATAGAAAATAATAGAAATTAATATAATATATATTAGATCAAATTCATATGCATTTGATGGATCACATCCGATGTATATATATATATCCATTTTATTGGTGTAGCAAACAAAATCATAACTCAAAATTTTGCAAAATTTTGGCATCACTGAAATATCGATTTTGTTGATGTGGCGAAATGCCACCAAAATAGCGAATTTCACCCTATACCTTTTTTCGTGCTCACTATTAATTTAGGGTTAGATACATCAAAATGTTGGCGATATTTCACCGACATATCGCCAATATGTCATTTCCCCAGCCGATATATTGATAAGCCAACATTTCAGTCCATAAAAAATACATTCTATATGGTTCAATTTCCATTTTGGATTTGGATAAAAAAGATGAGAGCACATTAGCGACATCAAAAACATATCGCGAATTTCAAGGTTGATAAATAGTGTTTATGAAAAAAATATAATTTTTAGTTTTGTCCCTTGATTAATATCTAATAACTTAGTAACTCCTTTTTAATAAAGGCGGTATTTGCACTGGTATCTATATGTATCCATTACCCGTAATCGAGTCCTCCTGTTGGAATGGGGCGAGTTGACCCTGACTCGATAACAACAGATCGGTGCATGTCACAATCAAATAGGCCAGGTATCCATCCTATGGACACCCCTACCTAGGGATTGTTGCACGGGCATAGATGGATGGGAGAGATGATGTTGCATGATGTGTGTAATTAGCTTTTTGCAGCTATTTACTTTCCTTTTTAGTTTTTACTGTCGACCTATGATAGTTTAACTAACGAGCGTTAACGGCCTAGATCAGCAACGCAAAATGGAGTAGAATTACATGGGCCATAATGCAAATTCTGTGATTATAAGAGTAGTGGTGCAATTGAATCCTCCAAAATTAAAGTATCGCACGGAAGCTTTTCATCTGAAACCCGTTTCCAACTAAATTTCCTCTCACTCCCAACACACAACCCAAAACCCAATCCGAGCCGTCCAAAAAAAAGTGCACCCCTTCCTCTTTCGAGCTGCAAACCAAGCGGAAAGTGCTACTGGATCACGCTGTCTATCCAAATTCCATAGATTAGGAGACAACGCGAGTCGGCAACTCTCTTATCATCCACCGAAGGCCGCCGAGCATTACCAGGAGAGGAGCCGCTCGTCTGCTTCTCCAACCCACAAGGTCACGTCGGTCGAGTGGAGGCGAGGTGAGTTGAGTTCGCTCCCTTTTTCACATATAAATGGTGTTTTGATGACTCTCTTTTAAACTTTGTCTTGTTTTTGTTCTCGAGGTCGTTTCGATTTCTTCTTCTTTATCCTAACTTGGACGGAATTTCTACTCGACATTTACGGTTTAAGACAATTCAACACAATTCAAGATCAAAGTTATAATTCCTTGCTTTGTTCATGCAATTCAAAAGTTAAGAGATAGACAATGCTGGGAGGGTCTTTTCTAGTTGCAGGCGTCTTCAACCTACAGCCCTCTAAAAATTGCAAGGAATCTGCTATCTAAGTTTGTCAACAAATTGGTGGTCCGTGGACATGACTGGCTTTATTACGCGTTTCTCTCTGTGGCCTTTAGATAGCAGATATTCTTGAATTTCTGAACTTTGGTAGGGAGGAATTGGGTCCTTAAATTGGCAGTTCAGGAATATGCAAATTTTATGCTGGGGGTGTTACATGTTTTGCTGCCTCAAAAAATACTTGCCATTGGTAAGACGTCCCAACTCTAGGAGTTTATATAACATCCCCTTACTGGTTAATCCCTCCAAATGGGGGGATGCACAACCCCAAATGATTAGTAACCCGATAACAGAATGTTGTTCAACCAGCTTTGTAAGGAACTTAGGAGATTTTGTCTCTTTTTCATACTCAAGCTTAAGCCGTCATATTTTGATCTTAAGAGTAGGGGTATACTCGAAAAATGGTTAGACTTATTTTCTGACCTCATCGAAGATCCAACCAAAAATATCATGGCTGCCAATTTCACCTTCACTTTTCTAGCAAGGACATGGTGTTTCCCAACTTATGTTGCTGCTTTGTGTCTATTAATAAATGCAGACAAGAACCCATTTGCAGGGGTTGTGGTGAATACTGATTGTTTCTTCACGGTAAATGGATATATCATGGAAAATTCAAAAGATCCCAGACTAATTGGTTATGATTGTTATTATACTCCATGGTATTTTGTGAATATATAATGCAAACCTTTCATCATCTGCAGAAGACAAAAAGAAATACGTTGGAGTGACAATTTCTCATATGCTAATCATATAGGGACATATGAGTTCATATGTTAGGAGTGGTGAGTCTGTTCAAATATTGAGGTTTCAATTATGCGACAATGGATAATGACGTCGTTTTGTAGCACTTTAGGTGTTTTTATTTTCTTTCTTGTCCCTTCGACCTTGCAATTGGTGTTGCAAGTACTTGACAAGCTTGTAAAAGTTGGTAGTTGATATTCGATCTATCGGGTCACTTACTCAGATGATCAGTTGAATTTAGTCGGATATTAGTCAATTTTGTATTTTTTATTAGTTTGAAATAAATCAAATTTTTACATATCTTCTTACGTATTTACACAAATTTGTACATTCTATATTATCATAATGAAATAGGAAAGAAATAGTAAAATTAAACATCAAGCATTTAGTTTGTTTTTTAAAAGAGAAAAACCATCGAGAAAAAATAGCCGATTAGTCAGCCAAACGACTATTGGTCGAGTAGTCAATATGTTGATATGCCTTGAATCCTAACCATTTGACTCAGGTTGAAGAACCCTGTATGCACCCCCTCCTGTCGTACCATACCCTAACAAGATGAGGGTCTCGTTGTCCGGTCAATGTGCTTGGGGGGTGGGGTTTGGGGGAGCAGGTGCGCTCCTTCCATACCGACGAAATTTTTTAAGAGCGATTCTATTTGTATTCGAGTATGGATTCATTTGTTTTAGGGATCCGTCTGTACAAGAGTAGCTCCATAGGGTTGGGGATATGCATCCTATGTACTCTCTTCTTTCCTACATAGTGAAAATCGATTGCCATCCCCCAGAACGTATCCTAGTTCTGTGTGAACCTTGTAAATCCGTGTGTTTGTGTCTTACTTGTTCGATCGTGTTTGTGTGTGTCTGCTTCAGTGATCCGCAACAAATTGGTATCAAAGCTTTGGAATCTGTTAGGATCATCCAGCAAGATGGCGTCGTACGATCTGAAGATTGAGAAGTTCACTATTAAGTCTATGACATATCAAAATGCATACCCTTTCTGAAGCATCAGTGCATCTAGGAGCCGTTGGACAAGGAACATACAAAGGCACTCAAGTCCTCTGGGTTGATGGTATAGGAAGAGAAGGTGCTCTCGACGATCATGCTATGTTTGACGGACAAAATTATTGCAGAGGTTGCCGATGAGGATTAAGCGAGCGGTCTATGGTTGAGACTCAAAAGTTGGTACATGATGAAGTCTCTAACCAACAAGTTGCTCTTGAAGCAGTATCTATTCTCTCTCATGCATGAAGATACATCTCTTAAAGAATATCTGGATCGCTTAAATACATTGTTGATGGATTTAAGAAACGTAGATGTTAAGATTGAAGTTGAGAATGTTGCCTTGATTTTGTTGGTTTCTCTTCCATTATCGTATAAGAAATTTGTTCAATCATTTATTATGAGAAGAGAATCGATAACCCTAAAGGAAGTTCACGCGAGTCTGCATACATGTGAAAAGTGTTCAGAAAAACGGCATATGTGGCCGCATCTGCGGAGGAGGGCCATAGAGCGCACCGCATATGTTCTAGACGTTGAATATGCATCAAGCCTGTGTACTTGGGTCGAGTATTCTGCATATGTGTCCGCATATGCGACCGCTTTTGTGATAGGATTCTCTGCAGTCGACCCGACCCAAATAGGGAAATAAAATCCCTTCGGCCCTTCCCCACTCGAGCAGAGCATGAGACTTTCGATGAATCTACAAAGCCCTAAAATCTACTGTTGACGACGCTCTGCCACCTCCACCTCCAACGATTCTCCTCCGACGCTCCTCATCTCCGCCAGTGGGAGCTCCTCCGCATGGACCTCCTCCGTCATGGACCCCCTCCACCTGGGCCCCGGACCTTGCCTTAATGCTTGGACTCCCTCCGCCAGTGGGGGCTCCTCCGCGTGGACCTCCTCTGCGAGGACCTCCTCCACCCTGAACCCCCTCCGCATAAACCTTGCCTTGACGCTTGGACCCCCTCTGCCCGGACCTCCTCCGCCCTGTTCTCCTCCACTTATCTGTAGGTAATCTTTATATGAATCCCTAATCGAATGTTAAGTTTTACCCATTATTAAGTACTTGAAATTTTTAAGTTAAATTTTGGAAAAAAACAGTAACATTGTTTACATATTGTTATGATCATATTTCTACATATTTTATTGTCAGTCCTCTTGTTATAACAGACCAATGTGATGTCCTCTTAGCTCATATCTTGGTATAATAACTCCTCCTGTTGTTTTTGATACTAACAACGATGATGAAATTCCTCCTGTTGTTTTTTGACGATTTAGATTAAGAGTTTGATTATTTGTGTATGAAATATGAACCTCTTTTGAGCTGTCATTCATTGATATTTTGTTGTGAATCTTATGATCCACTCTTTTATCTAAATAGACAACTTTGGAATGCTTTCGACCTTGGGTTGAAAATCTTCACATTATAATACTTACATTTGATGTTTTTTTTAAATATAAAACATCCCGTATTTGAATTTATTATTATATTGCTAATTATTTTAAATTAAAATAACAAAAACCGTATAGTCCGCATATACTTCTGCCTTCCCGCTTACTCGCTTCAGACCGCCTAACCGAACGAATACCGCATGCCAACTTTCTGAATCTTGCGCGCGAACTTCTACATATGACTACTGGGAAGTAGGACTCTAATGTTGTAGGTTTGGTTGTGACTCAGGAAAAGAGTCATGTCGGTTCTGGCTACGTGAAGAAGAGAAAACATGAGTTCAAGTCGAAGAATCACAATGCTAGGGACATACGCACTTACTGCAAGGAACCTGGACATTGGAAGAATGACCGCTTGAAGAAAAAAGGAAAAGCCACAGTTGTTGCCGTGACTCATGGAGGTGTAGATTATGAAGATGATCTGAGGAAAAAACATGACATCCCTTGGAGTCTCTAAAGGGTATAGGTACAACGTTGAAGATGGAGTCAAGCAGGTTGCCAATGGTGGGGTGATTGTCATCAAGGGCAACAAACAGATGACCCTATATATCATGCAGGATCTACAGTTACAAGTTCGGTTGCAGTGGCATCCCAAGATGTGAGATTAGAGTCAGAATCGTGACAAATGCGGTTGGGACACATGAGTCAGATGGAGATGAATATCCTCAGTCAGAAGGGTCTCATCAGGGATTTCAAGGGATCTAAGCTGGAGTTTTGTGAGCATTGCGTGTTCGGGAAACAATATAAGAAGCAATTCAGTAAAGCTATCTAGAGGAAGAATGAGATGTTCGGCTACATCCATGCTGATTGTAGGAGCCTTTCATAGGTCCCATCTTTGGGAGGTGCTAGATATTATATATCTATTATTGATGATTACTCCAAGATGGTGTGAATGTACATGATGAAGTACAAGAGTGAGGTATTTCAGACCTTTAGGTAGTGCAAAATCTTGGTGCAGAACCAGACTTCTAAGAAGGTAAAATGTCTTCATACAAATAATAGGCTGAGTTCTATTTGTTAGAATTCAATGAGTTCTACAATGAAGAGGGTGTTGCAAGACACCTCATCGTCAGAGATACGCCACGGTAGAACGGAGTTGCAAACGAATGAACGTGACACTTCTGAAGAGAGCAAGGTGCATGCTCTCTAATGCTGGACTTGGTAGAGCATTCTGTGCTGAAGTTGTGAATACAAGCTGTTACTTGGTGAATCAGAGTCCTGTGTCTGCCATTGATTGCAAAACACCCATGGAGGTATGGTCTAGTAATCATGCTGATTATTCTATTTTACGAGTCTTTGGTCGTGTTGCCTTATTATCATGTTAGTGAAGGAAAGTTATAACCAAAGGCAAAGAACGGGGTATTTACATGCTAGGGTGTAGGGCATGAGTAAAGTGGTACAAAATATGGTCCCCTTATGAGCATAAAATTATAGTTAGTAGGAATGATACTTTGATGAGTATTCCATGCTTCACTCGAGTAGTGAGCCTGTTGATGCAGGGACACGTGATGATGTGCTTGAACATGTGGAGTTCGGATTGGCACCAAAGTAGTGATCATGCAATTGATCACACCACTCTTGATCAGACTGTTGTTGAACAGTCTGAAGCTGAATAACCAGAGGAGAAGCAACCGAGTGTTGCTACTGATCGAGTCCTTAGAGGGATACATCCGTTGCAGAGATACTGATTTGAAGACATGGTTGCATTTGTACTACATGTTGCGGAGGAGGCATAGTCTTTAGAGCCCTCCACTTACAGGGAGGTAATAGTGTTGAGATATTTATATCTCTTTATATATATTCTTATTTCTCTTTCTTTCATGTACCTCTCTTGTAATTAACCCAAGGCTTTTCTCCTATATAAGAGAGCCATAGGATCTCAATAATGATATCACACTTCTATATTCCATACCACATGGTATCGGAACAACGGTCCTAGGACCGGGGTTCCATATCCCACCAAACCCTAACCCTACCCGTCGTCCCCCCCCCTCTACACGCCGTTGGACTCTACTCTGTCATTGACGTGCAGGTCGCTGGTCGGGCATCTACGTGCCACCCCAACTGTCGGCCAACCACCCCAGCAGGCCCCTCCGACCGCCTTGGCCGCCCCATCCTTGCAACCTTGCCGCCTGCTGTTGCTTGCTAACTGCAGTTCGTACGCTTTTGTAAGTCTATACGGTTTGATGTTGATCATAATACGTGATTTCAGACATACAAATCACGTTTTCCAGTCCTAGACTACAACAAGGATTGAAGAGGATGGTTGTATGAGTCTACACGTACAACCATTTCTTCATATGATTGTGTAGACTTTCTCAAAGATGTCTACTCCCCAATTTAGGTCCGGATTTTTGACAATTTTTCCATCTTGTCAGAGAACAAGGGTGGTATTTTTTTGTCGTCCGGTGCCTTCAAGGGCTCGGCTCCTATTGTGAAGAAAAAAAAACTACGAGTTGTGGTCCATGCAGTTTCACACCCTTATGCAATGCCATAGCAAGGAGCACATTTTGACCGATTCACAACCGACAAACAAACCAGGGGATAATGCTTCATGGAAGCAAGATGATGCATATGCACAAAGTTAGCTCTCCAGGACGCTCACCACGATGATTGCCAATGACATCATCAATTAACCCACATCAAAGGCTATGTGGGATATCCTAGCCAGTACATATGGGCAAGCGAAGAATGAGAGCAAAATCCTCTACTTGCAGAATGACATTTCTCGTCCAGGCATAATGATCGGCCTCTTCATGCCTACTTCTCGCAACTCCGAGGCATGTTTGAGTGTCTTCGTAGCTTTATGCCCATTACTAACAGTGCTGAACAACAACAGGCATAAAGGAAGGCCACTATGACTGGAGTCTTCGGTCATCCCTTGACTCAGAGTACAATGCAACATGTACTCAACTACTTACTAGAGAGATGATAACTTTGATGGAGGATGTCTACAAGAGGCTGAGTAAGATCATTACTTCGTCTACTATCGTGGCCCAAACTCCCTCTGCGATGACAGCTTCTCGTGGCAGAGGGGGTACTTCACAGTTTCACAGGTGCGAGTCCCATAGTCGAGGAAGAGGATGTCACCGTGGCCCATGCTCACATTGCCACCATCCATGACATTCGAAAGAGAGACATGCTATCTGAAGCATGAGAATCTATCGTATGCCCGTGTAGATGAGCAGACAGAGACTACTCCAACTCCTTCTCATTATGTGAGGCTTGATTGATGATATTGTCTCTAGATTGAGAGAGATGATGACCACACTGCCAGCCCTTGCAGCAGGATCTTCAGATGTTGCAGTTGCTATCAGAGCTTCTACGAGTTTGTTAGGTATTGCTTACGCACTTACCAGTTGTAGCAGTTCAGATTTTGTTGATTGGATCATGGACTCTAGAGCTTCTTATCATATGTGTAGAGATTGGTCTCAATTTACTTCTTACAGATCTATCCCTCCTGGTAAATCAATGGTGATTGCTAGTGGAGTTCATCTACCCATTGTTGGTTAGGGGGAGATTGTTCTAACCCCATCAATGTACCTGCAGAATGTCTTTCATGCTCCAATATTTCGAATAGTGAGATCACAAAAGATTTACATTTTTGTATCATATTTGATCCTTCTTCTTTTGTATTTCAAGATATACTCACGGGCAGGTGATTGGATGTGGTCGTGAATAGAAAGGACTTTACATATTAGTCCAACCTCCGCATGTTGGTGCTGCTACAATTCCGTCCGGATCTGTCTCTCCTTTCGTGTGGCATCTTCTCTTTGGACACCTTATCTGCAGAAGCTGTGTCATGTTCTCCCTCATATCTTTACCTGTTAAGCACCATCGTTCTTCTTTTCCGAGTCGTCAGAGTCGTGACAATAGTCAGTTGTTTGAGTTGCTTCATTTTGATAACTGGGGTCCTAGTCGTGTTCCTTATCATCAAGGACATCCGTTCTATATAGTTGAGGTGGATGATTTCTCTAGACTATCTTGGGTTTTCTTGTTTAAAAATAAGTCTGAAGGTTCATTTATTAAATCGTTTCTTATTGAAATTAAGAATATTTTTTCTGCTAATGTGAAGTTTATTCGCACTAACAATGCCTTGGAGTTTTCTATTTTCTGACTTTCTCAATTCTCTTGGTATTGTTCATCAGACTTCTTGCGCTTACACTTCTCAACAGAATGATGTTGCTGAACGCAAACACCGTCATCTTTTGGATGTAATAAGGACTCTTCTGATTTAGAGTCAAGCTTCTCATTCATCTAGGGGTGATGCGGTCCTCACTGCATGTTACTCGGTGAACCGCATGCCTTCTACTATCCTTGAAGAAAAGATTCCTTTCTTCATTACATTTCCCGTGAAGGACCTATTCTCCCTTACTCTCAGGGTCTTTGGGTCTATGGTTTTTGTCCACAATTTTACTCCTGGTCATGACAAGCTCTCTCCTAGAGTTGTCAAATGTGTGTTCGTTGGTTATTCTCATAACCAAAAAGGGTACATATGTTTTGATCTTGTAGGGAGAAAATATTATGTGAGTGCTGATGTCACATTTTTTGTATGTAATTTTCTCCTACATGTGACAGGTTGTCTAATGCTTACTCTGATGAGGATGTCTTTGTTCCACCACCTCCGTTATCTCCACCAATAACACACCATGTTGAGTCTCAGTCATCTCCACCTCCACATCCATCTACCCTTACAAAATTCCTACCACGATTTTATGTTCGCAGATCCTCTACTCGCTCTTCTTCTCATGCACCTAGGAGGAGATACATGGAGCTTGCTGGGAAGCTCCTATATGCTAACATCACCCTGCCAAACGTATCCTTTGTTGTGAGCAAGGTGAGCCAGTTTATGGAGCAACCCAGGAAGGTTCATATGGATGTGTTGTATATGATTTTGAGACATTTGAAGACTTCACCTGACACTGGTCTTATATTCAACAGAGGTACGTCATTTGAGATGACAACTTGTGCAGATGCAGATTATGCAGGATGCCCCAAAGACAAGAAGTCTACTTCTGGTTTTACTATTTTTGTTGGGAGCTCTCTCGTGTCATGGAAAAACAAGAAGCAGAGAATGGTTGCTAGATCTAGTGCAGAATCCGAGTACAAGGCCATGGTGTTAGCCATGTGAGCCCGAGGCGAACCATTCCTACAATAAATGTTATTGTGATATTTGATTTATCAATAAAAGTTATTGATTCTTTTCACTCCCTTTCTGAGATTAAATGAATGAATACACTATAAGGTTCCTCTGTACAATTAGGGTTATGTACCATGGCCATCTTAATAATCATACAACTGTTGATTCAATGATAGAATCATAGAGGCTGGTGTTTGGATGAATATCTAAGGAGTTAGATTGATAACTCATCAAGCACCGTCAAATGATTATTAAGAGATGATCTCTAGCCTGAGTAGGAGATGCCAATCCCTTCTCACATAGGTTGATATCTGACCGACCTCTTTATGCGGGTCCTCTGCATAGAAATTGAGATTCAGAGGTGTCAGATTAGTTAGGCCAAGGAGTTGACTTAACGAGATCGAGATAACCTAAGTTCTATGTTGAATACTATCACAATATAGGCACACATCCTCTGACCGGAGACAAATGTGTTACTATATGTATGAGTGTGTAAATTTGGCAGACCAATAGGTTGATGACCTAACCAAGGTTTATACACCGACATGCTGCGTGCATGCAAGGCTATATGAGTAATACGATCTCTCAAAGGGATCATACATGTTCACTTGTGAATCGGAAGACATGAGCTCACTCATAAGGTATTGGGATCAAATTCCATGCATGATCGTCATGCTTCGGAATCATGACAAGAATTTGAAGGTATGATATATGCTTTGGGAAAGCATATGATCGATACTAAATCCCAATGACCAAGAATGAGAAACTTGATGATCAAACCCTGAAGATGACAGTGTAATTATCTTTGGGTTGATTATAAGTCTTCCAGTATGCATGATGTACATGTATTAGGAATACCTGGGGGTGATGTGATCATAAACGATTGTATAACCACGACACTTCCATTCCGAGGGAGTGATGAAACATATCTGGATTTTAGTGACTCCTCTCAGTAGAGAAGTAATCTGATCTTGGTCCAAATGTTAGACATTGATCTGAATGAGATTCAGATGCAATGGGAAGATTAATTTGCAGCCTTGATTGAATCAAGCATCTATGAGAGGTCCATGGGATTTAGATTTGAGATGTAAACTCAATATCCAAGTCACTATATATGTACCAATACAAACGCCCTATCTTTATCTCCAAGTATCTGCGGAGAAAGCGTATTATTTTTGAAAGCGTTCAATGAAAATTCCGAAGTTGAATTATATCTAAGCATTGAGAAATGGATAATCAAATGTGATTCAATTATCATGAATAATGTGAATTTGATTCACATTATCTGTATGTATGCATGAGAATGATTATCCAATGTAATTAAACATGATTTAATTATTGTGGCTATGGATAATGTGGATAGCATTATCCAATTATCCATGTATATTATAAATGTAATTTATAATATATTAGAGAAAGGGAACTTTTTGTGATTTATATTTGTTGATTAATTGTTACTGTGGATTGGATTCACATTGGATGATTAATTAAAAATCTAATTACATTTTGTTTTGGGTTGTAAATATGATTCACATAATTTCAATGGCTTGATTGAAATTTTTCATAAGATAATTTTGAATTATTTTTTGTAAAAATATTTACGACAATAATCATAGGAGATATCATGAGATAATGGGATCTTATGATAAATAAAGGAGATTGACTCATTCCACTAAAGAGGAGCGGACGGCTACTACTCTCCATGTGAAGAAGAGTAGCCGTCCTCCCTCTTTTAGGGAAAGATGTTAGTCTCCTCATAGTGGTTTAATTTGAAATTAATTATGTTGATTTACCAATATAGATTAATTTAAATTAAATCATTTGTTGTTGTGTTTTCACAACAACATCTTGGCCATTGAAAGAAACACAAATCAATCTCATTCGTGATTGTGTGTTGTCCATGGATTGGGATCCATGGACTCCCAAAACCCTATATGAGAAGAGGCAACCCTTGCTCTTCGAGTTACGCAATCTAGACGACGTCTCTCTCTCATTCTCACGCATACTCTCTCCCTTCTCTTCTTGAGTGGCCGTCCACTTTCATAAAGAGAAGGTCGTCTTTGTCGTCGCCTTGCTATTGTGCTCTCGCTTCGATGACTATTGGCTCTCCGTCTTCTTTGGTGCATGGCACTCGTGAAGAAGGCGTAGGATCTCGTGAGACGAAATAGGAAATCTATTGCTTGGATCGTCAGCTTGGATTGCGAGAAGCACACGACTCATTCCCGCGCTCGTAAACGTCTCCTCTGACGGATCGGACTTGAGACAGGAGGTCTCTTCCCTTAGAGGCTCGATTGCAACCACGCTTCACGAGGTATTCTTATATCTTTGTTAAGGTTAGATGAAACGATCCAAAAAATGTTCTTGGCTCATGTGGTTTCATCATTTGAAAATATTTGAAAATTCCACTGCATCAAGCAACTAGTGCGACTAGTCGCTCTTGATCGTATATGATACGATCATTACGCTTTCGTGATGCGCTTGAGGATTATTCCATATCCTTCGCACGGCACATGGGAGCACATAGATGATGTATGTTAGATCGGCTTTGACTGATCTTGGCCGTTGAGGTTCTGCCCCATGCAACTTTTATGTGGCAATCAAGCATCTCTAATTATTGCCAATAATCCTGCATTTCATGAACGGACCAAGCACATAGATGTGGATTGCCACTATACTAGAGACATGATCCAGAAGGGTCTCATATACACATCCCATGTTTCTATTGGAGATTAGACGACTGATATTTTCACCTAGGCCCTTGCTGGAGGTCCTTTTCAAAGATGTTGTTCCAAGATGAGCTTGATAGACATATATGCTCTAGCTTGAGGGGAGTGTTGAGATATTTATCTCTTTATATTATTTCTTATTTCTCTTTCTTTCATGTACCTCTCTTGTAATTAACCCAGACCTTTTCTCCTATATAAGAGAGCCCTAGGGTCTCAATAATGATATCACAATTCCATTTTTTTCCTCCAACAAATAGTTGGAGCAGAATCTGAGCAATGAATTGCTGTTATGGGTGAGGAGATGGAGTCTCTTCACAAGAATCAGACATGGAAACTTGTCAAATTGTTAAAGAGGAGGAAGATCATTGGATGCAAATGGGTCTTCAAGAAAAAGACATGAATCTCAGGCAGTGAAGACATCATATGCAAGGCATGCTTACTTGCGGAGGTTTACAGGAAGAAGAAATGTACGGATTACAACGAGATGTTCTCTCCTGTTATAAGACATACATCCATTAGGGTGCTACTAACTCTTGTAGCACATCGAGACTTGGAGCTGGAACTGTTAGATGTGACATTAGATTTCTTGTATAGTGAACTCAAAGAAGACATTCTTATGAGCTAGCCAGAGGAATTCACATCTTAGGGTAAGGAAGATAATGTGTGCAGATTGAAGAAGTCCTTGTATGGGCTTACAGGAAGTTTGATGGTTTCATGACTGATCATGGCTTCAACATGAGCCTTTACGATTGTTTTGTTTACCACAACAGGTGGAGGATGACTCCTTCATCTATTTGTTACTGTACGTTAATGACATGCTGATTGCTGCCAAGCAGAATAGTACCATAGATGATCTGAAGAAGCTCGTTAGTTTAAAGTTTGACATGAAGGACCTTGGTGCATTGAAGAACGTGTAGAATTGATACTTTTCCGATCTCAGAAGAACTACATTGAGAAATTTCTAATGATATTTGGGATTTCTACAACCAAACCTCTAGGTACACCATCCACTGCAAATATTCATCTCTCAGTTTCTCACCCTCAGTCAGACACTGAGAAGGAACACATGTCATGTGTTTCCTATGACAACACAATTGGGAGTCTTATGTATGCAATGATATGCACACGACCTAATATCGCTCATGATGTGGGTATTGTTAGCAGATTTATGGACAACTCAGGAAAGGAGCATTGACGGACAGTCAAGTTGATTTTCCGTTATTTGAGAGAAACATCAGACATTGACCCCATCTATTGACCCCATCTACAGAAGTGATTCATATTGTTTGATTGTCGGATATTCATATTCAAACTATGCTGCAGATGTCGATGGGAGGAGATCAATGACATGCCATGTATTCTCTTTGGGGAACTCGATCTTCAGTTGGAAGCTACCTTATGGCCATCAGTTACTTTGTCTACCATAGACACATAGTACATGGCTTTGATAGAGGCTGTAAAGGAAGGTATCTGGCAAAAGGGCTTAGTTGGAGATCTTGATTTACAACAGAATCAAGCTGTAGTATATTGCGACCGTTTTAGGGATCCGTCTATACCAGAGTAGTATATAAACTCCCTAGGGTTATGGCTCTATGCATCCTCTGTACTCTCTTCTTTCTCTACATAGTGAAAACTGATCGTCAATGTCCAAGGACATATCTCAGTTACATGCGAACCCTGTAAATCTGTGTGCTTGTGTCTTGCTTGTTTGATCGTGTTTGTGCATATTTACTTCTGTGATATGCAACACAATAACCCGTCGACTACCTAATCGAGTTGACTAGTCGGATTGGCTAGTCAGGTTGGTCGGTCGATTTTTACAACTACGATTCACGAGAGTTATTTTGGCTTTGAGGGCAAGGTCAATTTGGGGGGGGGGGAGGGGTTGGAGTTGATACAACACTTCAGTTGTAATCGGGTCACATCATACTATGGCATGACATGGGTGACACTTCTCATATCTATATATGCTGAGAGAAAATAATCAATATCCTATTCGTGAGACCCCAAGTTCTCTTATATAAGAGAGTAACTTGTTGGCTAAAATACATACAACATACAAAAAGAATAGATAATATATAAATGACACAAAATATAACAAATACTTTAAAACTCCCCTTCAAGCTGGAGCGTAGATATCTATCATGCTTAGCTTGGAACAATATCTCTGGTAAGACCCTCTGGCTAGGGCCTTGGTAAATACATCTGTTGTCTGATCTTCTGAGCTCACATGAACAGTAGAGATGAGACCTTTATGTATCATGTCTCGAGTGTAGTGACAGTCTACCTCGATATGCATGGCTCTCTCATGGAAGTTTGGGGTTGTTGGCGATGAAGTGAACATCCTGGTTGTTGCATCGGAGGTGCATGGGAAGATGCACCTTAACTGTTAGATCAATAAGAACATATCTGACCCACATCATCTCTATACTACCATGGCCGTGTACTCTAATTTTGCATTAGATATGGCAATCACCGTTTGCTTCTTTCTCTTCCATGACACCAAGGAACTCCTTATGAATACTGCAAAGTTAGAAGTGGACTTCCTATCCTTAGGACACCTCGCATAATCTACATCTGTACAAACTGTAAATAGCAATGGTTGTATCTCTGCCGAATAGAAGACTAGTGCTAGGTAAGGCTTTTAGATACCTTAGAATCATATGGACTGCATTCACATGTGCTTGTCTAGGTTGCTCCATGAACTAGCTCACTTTGCTTACTGCAAATGATAAATTTAGCCTGGTGATGATCACATAAAGGATCTTCCCAACAAGCTCCCTGTACCTCTTCTTGTCTACATTCTCAGTGTTATCGTCACATAACTTCATGCTCGGGTCCATGGGAGTACTGGTATGCTTGCAATATGTCATGCTTGTCTGAGAGATAAGATCTGTAACTTACTTTCTCTGGATCATCACAATACCTTTCTGGTTCCTGGAAAACTCCAATCCAATGAAGTAGTATAGACTACCAAGGTCCTTAGTCAGAAACTGCTGATCTAGATTATCCTTAGCAGCATGGATGTCCTGCTCATCATCCCCTGTAACAATGTTATCATCAACATAAACAAGTATGGAAAATGTACCTCTCTGAGTCCTCTCAACAAACAGTAAATAATTAGCAATCGATCTCACGAACCCTTGTCGCTCTATCAAGTCTAAAAGCTTCTGTAACCATGCTCTTAGACTCTAATAAGGCCATAGATTGCCTTGTAAAGCATGCGAACCTTCTGGCACTCACCCTCAACGGCGAACCCATGTGGCTGCTGCATGTAGACCTCCTCCTGTAGGTCACCATAGAGAAAAGTGTTCTTCACTTCTAGCTAGTAGAGGGGCCAATCCCATGTCACTGCAATAGAAAGAAGTATACTCATAGTAGAATGCCTAGCCACTGAAGAGAATGTATCCTGATAGTCCATCCCATACGTCTGGGTGAACCCACGTGCTACAAGTCTCACCTTGTAGCGATCTACACTGCCGTCTGCTCGGTGCTTTACCCACTTGCATCCAACAACAAATTCTCCAACATGAGCTGTAATAAGGCTTCAAGTGTCACGCGAATCGTGACCATCTCCTCCTTCATAGCAAGACACCATTAATTATCCTGTATGGCATCCTGATACGTCTATGGAATCTCCACGAAGATAGTGCCACAACCAATCTCCTAAAGTCCTCTAAGAGTCTGCTCAAGGAGACTTGGGCTGCAAGAGGATATGCAGCACAAGTACGCCTCTGCTTACACAAAGCAATAGGCACATCTAGACCATCTGCCAAACTCCCGAAGCTGTAAACTATCCTCTTGAGAATGTACCTGCTTATCCTATAAAGAATGATGATGCATAGATAACTCAATAGTGCCATTGGTAGAAATAATGTGCTCATTACATACCCGAGGCGTGAGGGATGATGGGGAATGCCCATGAAAAAGAGGAATAGTGTGAGACCCATGAGTAAACACACATGGCAATTACCGAGTCAAGGTATTAGGTGGCGGTCCAGAGGCAACTATAGAAGCATGTGTAGGTAATGGAGGAGGTGGTGGTGGTGGTGGAGGTGGTGGTTCATGTACTAGAGGTGGTGCAACCATAAGAGTATGCATGTATACCTCCTTAGATCAGATGGGGTCACTCTGTCACCTGCAGGAGAGAAATACATAACAGACTGAAAGAATGTGACATCAGCATTGACGAATTATTTCCGCCGAAGTGACTCAAAACAACGATACCCCTTCTGGGTACGAGAGTAGCCAACAAAGACACACTTGACATATCTAGGGGAGAGCTTGTCACGACCAGGCATCAAATTGTGAACAAAGGCCACACACTGAAACACTCGGTGTGTAAGGAAGAATAGATCCTTCTCGAAAAATGCAATCAAGAAAGGAACCTTTTCTTCCAAAACATAAGATGACATACGGTTCACCAAGTAGCAAGCTGTGAGGATCGCATCACCCCAGTAAGAGAGAGGAGCATGATTCTGAATCAAAAGTGTTTGGATCATGTTAGAATACTTCGATGTGTTTATTCCATAGAGCCCTCGGGTCTCTTATATAGGGAGAAAACCCTTGGGTAAATTACAGAGTCTTACAAAATATAAATAGAAATTAGGAAACAATAAAACGTAACATATATATAAGTCTCTACACTCCCCCTCAAGATGGAGCATAGATATCTATCATGCTCAGCTTGGAAGAACATCTCTGGAAAGGTCCTCTGAGCAGTGGTTTGGTGAATATGTCAGCCGCCTGATCCTCTGAACTGACATGAGAGGTGGAGATGAAGCCCTTCTGAATCATGTCTCTAGTAAAATGACAATCCACCTCGATGTGCTTTGTTCTCTCGTGAAAAGCTGGATTATTGGCAATAAATAATGCTGCCTGATTGTCACATTGGAGATTCATAGGCAAGGGGACATCTACAGTCAGATCTTCTAAGACTGCTCTAACCCACATCATTTCTGCAGTTGCTTGTGCCATGGCTCTGTACTCGGATTCCGCACTGGACCTCGCCACAACAGTCTGTTTCTTGCTTTTCCAAGAAACTAAAGAGCTTCCTATAAAGATAGCAAATCCAGAAGTGGATTTACGATCCTTTGGACATCCTGCATAATCTGCATCTGCACAAGCTGAAATAGATAGATCCGTATCTTTCCTAAATAGCAACCCTGTGCCTGGGGAAGACTTTAGATATCTCAATATCATATACAAGGCATCCATATGAACTTGCCTTGGCTGCTCCACAAATTGACTCACCCGGTTTACTGCAAAGGCAATATCCGGTCGAGTTATAGTAATATATAAGAGCTTACCCACCATCTCTCTGTACCTTCTTTTGTCCACCTCCTCGGTATCATCATCGTACAACTTCATGCTTGGGTCCATAGGTGTACTTGAAGGTCTGCATCCAGTCATTCCTGCTTCAGCTAGCAAGTCCGTGACATATTTTCTTTGAGTCATCACCATTCCTTGTGCATTTCGTGCAAACTCTATCCCCAGAAAATATCGTATCGTGCCCAGATCCTTCGTAATGAACTGGTTTCCCAACAGGGACTTGGTTATCTCAATCCCCTGAGCATCATCTCCTGTGACCAAGATGTCATCAACATATATCATAACAACAACTGTACCTCTAGGGGTCTTCTGGATGAACAATGAATGGTCCGCATTTGATCTCCTGAACCCCTGTTTTTCAATTAGCTGAGACAACTTCTGGAACCATGCTCGGGGACTTTGTTTAAGGCCATAGATAGCCTTATGAAGTCTGCACACCATCTGAGTCTCCCCCTCAGCAGCAAATCCTGGTGGCTGCTGCATGTAGACTTCCTCCTGTAGGTCTCCATACAAAAAAGCATTCTTGACATCAAACTGAAAAATGGTCCAGTTACGTACCACAGCAACAGATAGGAGGATGCGAAGAGTGGAGTGTCTAGCCACCGGTGAAAAAGTATCCATGTAATCTACCCCATATGTCTGGGTAAATCCCCGTGCTACAAGTCTTGCCTTGTACCTATCAAGACGTCCATCCGCATGATATTTCACCGTAAAGATCCACTTGCAACTCACCACAGGAGCACCTGAAGGAATGGGAACAACAGACCAAGTCCCTCGAGACTGCAGAGCACGCATCTCCTCTTCCATGGCTAGACGCCAACAATCAATCTTCATGGCATCTTGATAGGTCCGTGGAATCTCAACAGACGAGACAGCAGCTACAAACTTCTGGAAGTCCCCATTGAGACGATGAAATGAGACTTGAGAAGCAAGCGGGTACGAAGCACACTGTCGCCTTGGCTTCCTTTGAGCTATAGGCCGATCAAGATCGTCTATGACTGGCGGATCCTCCTCCTGTTGTAAAGACTCCTGCATCGGTGCATTGGCTAATCCATCATTAGCGGTAACATCAGAACATACCTGAGGCGTGCTGGATGGTTGGCATGTAGCTTGAGCTGGCCCTGTTCGCCTTGTATAGAACTTAGGAAATGGTATAATTGGAGGTGGTGGTGGTGGTGGAGGTGGATTAGAGGATTGACTCAGACTTGGAGGTGGAGGCACATAGACATGAGAGTCCGTGGATGTGGAGGAGATCAGTCTGTCACCTGCAGGGGAGAAGTGCATGACTGGTTCGAAAAAGGTAACGTCAGCACTCACATAGTATTTGTTATGAATGGGATCATAACAACGATATCCTTTCTGTGTCCTGGAGTAGCCCACAAAAACACACTTGATAGCCCTAGGAGAGAGCTTATCAAGTCCTGGAGATAACCGATGGACAAACGCAACAGTACCAAAGACCCGAGGTGTAAGTGTAAACAAATCTTTGTCAGGAAATAGAAGAGAGAAAGGAGACTTTTCGCCAAGTACAGTTGTAGGCATGCGGTTGACCAGATAGCATGCTGTAAGGATAGCATCCCCCCAAAAAGATAAGGGTGCGGAACTTTGAATAAGTAATGTGCGAGCAATGTCAAGAAAGTGTCTATGCTTTCGTTCTGCAACACCATTTTGTTGAGATGTGTATGCACATGTGGTTTGGTGAATAATGCCTTTAGAAGAAAGAAAGCGAGCAAGAGAACGAGTGCAAAATTCCAAGGCATTGTCAGTACGCACATACTTAACAATAGACGAAAAAACATTTTGAACCTCATTGATAAGATTTTGAATAACACTTCCTGCTTCTGATTTATTTTTGAGAAGAAAAGTCCAGTACACTCTAGAAAAATCATCAACAACAACTAAATAAAACCTATGCCCCTGATGATCTGGGACACGACTGGGACCCCAAATATCTATGTAAAATAACTCAAATGGGGAGCGACTGCTCCGACCCTGACGACTGGGGAAGCTGGACCGATGGTGCTTCCCTAACTGACATGCTTCACAACGAAAAGACGAACCCGGAGATATCTGAGGCAGGAGGTGGCGCATTTTCTGTAGTGGCAGGTGACCAAATCGAAGATGCCAGGTATATGGTGAGACAGAGCTCTGAGAATGTAGTGAGACTCCAGCATACGAGGTCCGTACAAGACGATAGAGGCCATTGTGCTCAGAACCACAGCCAATCACCCTGCCCGTTAGTATGTCCTGAAAAATGACAGAAGATGGATCAAATATAGCACGACAATGCAAATCTCTAGTAATCTGACTAATGGATAATAGATTCATAGAGAATTCTGGTGCATGCAAAACATTCTGTAAGTGCATAGAGGGCAGCAAATCCGTCTCCCCCTGACCGATGATCGGGGGAATGAGTACCATCAACAATCCAACCTGTGAGATCATGGTTATGATATGAGACCGGAGGACTACCTGAGGCAGTAGCAGAGGCGGATGTACTGGCAGATGCCGAAGCGGCAATCTCAGAGGTGTCAGCACCCTCTGACGATGACTGTGGCATGATATCACGAAGCCGTGCCACTAGCTCCTCGAACCTGTGATCTGGAGTAGATGCTGGTGGACCCTGAACATGATCAGCGACACGTGCAGAAGGAGGGAAGCCATGCTTGGAATAACACGTATCCTCTGAGTGACCAGTACGGCGGCAGAATGAACACGTGGAACGTATGCGACCTCCGCGACCACGTCCACCACTTCCTCTTCCACGAAATGAGGACGAACCACCACGTCCTTTGGAAACTGCCATTGCTGACGGAGTCGCAGTCGCTGTATTGGACGGAACAGGTACACGACTGAGCCTCCTGTATACCTCTTCCATCGGTGGGATGGTGGCATCTGCTAGGATTTGAGCGCGTGCTGCCTCGTACTCCGGGTCTAGGGCAGCGAGCAATACGCCAACCATAGTGGCGTTGCGGAACGTCTTCTGCTGTTCCGGCGTGGCTGTAAGCGGAATGGTGCTATAGAGCTTCTCGAAGATGCCACGAAGCGACGTGTACAAGGAATGAAGAGGCTTCCCATTCTGCTTCGTGGTAAATATATCATGCTGCAACTGGAGCATCTTCGTCTCATTGCGGACCTGAGAGTACGTCATAGACAAAATATCCCACATCGCCTTAGCGGTGGGCTGGTGAAGGACATCATTCGCTATTTCCGTCGTGAGCGTACCTGAGAGCCACACCTTGGCGTACGCATCATCAGCCTCCCATGAGGCATAGATCCCTGTCTTCTCCGGTGGTTCATCCTCGGTAAGAATATGCTTCTTACCACACGACTTCATGAGACTGAGGAACTGCATCGCCCACAGTTCGTAGTTTGTCCCGTCCATCTTGACGATTGGTGCCGAACCTTTGAAGGCACCTATGGTGGGCATATCGATCTTCTGGTCTGACATAATGCCGGAGAAGAACAACTACTGATAGACCAAGAAAACTGTCTACCAAGACCTTGTAGGATTCAAGTGCATAGGTAGACGATTATGCACTTGAATCGAACATGACGCCGAGTCCGAAGAACGCGGCACACCTGCAACGAGTAGAGGCTTTGAGAGCCTCTACTTGACAAAGACGGCGACTAGAAGGGGACGGCGGCGGCTGGACAGCAGGTGGGGCCCTGCGGCAGGGCTGGCGGTAGGTAGGGTGGGGCCCGACGGCGGTGGGAGGGCCCCGGCGGCAGGTGGAGGGGCCCGGCAGGGACCGGCGGCGGTGGAGGGGGCCCGACAGGGGCTGGCAGGAGGTGGGGAGGTCCCGGCGTCGGTGGGGAACCCGGCGGAGGAGAGAAGGCGGGAGGCTTGGCGCCCGGGGTTGGGCGGCGAAACCCTAGAGAGGGGGGGGGGGGCGGCGGTGGAAAACCCTAGGTTAGGGTCATGGATCTGATACCATGTTAGAATACTTCGATGTGTTTATTCCATAGAGCCCTCGGGTCTCTTATATAGGGAGAAAACCCTTGGGTAAATTACAGAGTCTTACAAAATATAAATAGAAATTAGGAAACAATAAAACGTAACATATATATAAGTCTCTACAGATCACATCGAGTAAATGATGGGGCGTTCGGCAATCCCGTTCTGCTAGGATGTATAGGCACATGAGGTATGGTGTACGATGTCAAGTGTCCTGAGAAATTAGGATAACTATAAAGTGAAAAACTCTAAGGCATTGTTAGAACGCAAATACTTGACAGTAACAGAGAAAATGTTCTTTATTTTATTAATAAAGGTTTTAATGACATACCCAGCCTCAAACTTATTCTTTAACAAAAAGATTCATGAAAGTCTAGAATAGTCATCTACAACAAGAAGATGAAAATGGTGTTTATGTTGATTAGGAACATGACTCGGACCCCAAATCTAAATAAAGGAGCTCAAATAACTGAAAGCTGCTCCAACTCTGATGAGATGGAAATGAAGAGCGGTAATGCTTCCTAAGCTAGCAAGCCTCATACTGAAAAGAAGATTGTGTAGGGATATGTAGGAGGACATGACACATCTTTTGCATAATAAGGTGGTCAAAATGAAGATGCCACATGTACGGTGAGACTGGTCCAATAGTAATAGTAGATGCACCATCATGAGGTGGTTGGACTAGTCTGTAGAGCCCTCGCCGCTCATGTCCACATCCAACCAACCTGCCCATGAGCATATCCTGAAACACAAGAGAAGAGGGGTTAAAAGCGGCACGATAATGCAGATCTTTTATGATTTGACTAATAGAAAGCAAATTCATCTGAAAATCAGGAGCATATAAAACATTTTATAAGCGCATGGATGGTGTCAAATGCACCTTCCCATGTCATGTGATGGGTAAATAAACCCCATTCGTAATGACGACCCATCTACTATGGGGGTGTGGATTGTAAGACCTGAACCTGACTCTATGTCCACAGAGATGATGAGAAGCACTAGAGTCCATGCTCCATTCTATCATATCTATCGTGCTACAACTGGTAAAAGCATATGCGATACCTGAGGAGCTTGAAAAGGCTCTAGCAGCAGCTGGAACATATGTGGAACATGTAGTGGTGATACCGGCAACATGAGTCATGATCACTCGTATACGAGAGACAATGTCATCAAGGTGTGGATTAGCCTGAGGAGCCGAATGTCTGCAGGCTCAATCTACTATGCCACTCAAGCATATGCGGGGTATCCATGCTTTTGATATCATGTGTTCTTAGAGTGTCCTGGACGGCGACAATAAGTGTCCACAGAGATGATGAGAAGCACTAGAGTCCATGCTCCATTCTATCATATCTATCGTGCTACAACTGGTAAAAGCATATGCGATACCTGAGGAGCTTGAAAAGGCTCTAGCAGCAGCTGGAACATATGTGGAACATGTAGTGGTGATACCGGCAACATGAGTCATGATCACTCGTATACGAGAGACAATGTCATCAAGGTGTGGATTAGCCTGAGGAGCCGAATGTCTGCAGGCTCAATCTACTATGCCACTCAAGCATATGCGGGGTATCCATGCTTTTGATATCATGTGTTCTTAGAGTGTCCTGGACGGCGACAATAAGTGCAACCGCCATACCGACGTCCACCCCCTTTGTCACGGGGACCACGCCTTATGAACTGCATTGAGCCTCCCCTGCCATGAGATGCAACCATCACCGAGGAGGTTTGTGTGGTGGCAATGTTTTTAATAAGAAGCATGCTGAGGCGACTGTAAGCCTCCTCCATGGGAGGTTTGGTCGCCCCAATAAGGATCTGTGCACATACCGCCTCATACTTTGGATCGAGCGTTGCCAAGAAAACTCCAACCATCATGGAGTTCCTGTAGGCCATCAGCTACTCCGTAGAAGTAGTAACGAGCATCAAGCTGTGAAGCTTCTCAAACATGCCTCGAAATGAAGAGTAGAAGGTATGCATCGGACGACCATTCTGCTTGGCCTTGTATATGTCAAACTGAAGCTGAAGGATCTTTACCTTGTTTATCGCTTGGGTATAGGTTGATGCCATAATATCCCACATCATCTTGGCGGTGGAATGGTTCACAATATCGTTAACAATCTCTATGGTGAGGGTCCTAAAGAGTCAAACACGTGCATATGCGTCATCTCGCTTCCACGAAGCATTGTCCCCAGTCTTGTCCGTCGGCTCTAGCCTTGTCAGAATGTGTTCCTTGTTATTGCACTGCATAAGGGTCAAAAAATGCATGAACCACAACTCATACTTGGTCTCATCCATCTTCACGATGAGAGCCGGGCCCTTGAAGGCACCAGATAAAGAGAAGACACCACGCTTGTTTTCTGACACGATGAATACAAACTGAAAAAGGAACTCGACTAGGGAAGTAAACTGATCCGAGCGAATCTACACGATCGTATAGGAGATTGGTTGTGCATGTAGACTCATACAACAATACTCGTTACTCTGCGATCTACGCTAGGGCTTGAGAACATGTTTTATAGATCTGAAATCACATTTTTCGATCAAAATCAGACCGTTTCAGACCACAATTTGGTAATGGAGGGGAGGAGGAACACCTACGAGGGCTGTCGGAGGTGCCGGAGGACGCTAGGCAGGGCCATGAAGTCCCACAATAACCCGTTGGAACGCGCGAGGTCTTGCGCTTGCTGTGGTGCACAACATCAAGGATGTGGCAAAATCAACACCGCACGTGGGGGGTGGGGGGGGGGTTGCTATCGTGCATGGCAACACACGTAGGGAGGGAGGGGTGGCGTGCATGGCGACTCAACCAGGCTGGGTGCCGTGTGTGGTGGTGTGTGGGGAAGAGGTAGGACAACGGCGTACAATGCGTGAAGGAGGGGCGGTGGCTAGCGCCTAGCGTTAGGGAACGTAGTACGAGAACTCCTGTCTAGGATAGTCGCTCTGATATCCCGTGGATAGAAAAGGCCCTAGATTTCTCTTATATTGGAGAGTAACTTGTTGGGCAAAATACATAAAGAATAAAAAGAATAGACACTACATAAAAGACCCAAAAGATAACGAATATATCTATAATATACATGTAATAGTGTTAGCAACGGGGAATTGTTAGCAAAATACGCCCTAGACCATTGATTTAATAATGATACACATCTATTTGTATTGTATGTACTTGTTTATTTATGCAACTTTGCATGATTGATCAAGATATTTGATACGTGCCTTAAAAGAAAAGACAAATATTGTTCAAGATTTACGTTCCATCTCTATTCTACTTGTAATTGTATTGGTAAAAAGCGCACAAAATATATGCTTGCATACAAGAACATTATAATACAAAATTTGAAGTTTTTTCATGTATGCACTTACTCTGATCAAACGTTAAATTAAATGCGATAGATCTGCCTTGCTGACTTCGATTGATCACCTTGAGATTATCTTATCGTTCACTTACACTCCCTGATTCATAATTGAATGGCATATTTTTGATAATGATCGATCGATTTTGATTACGATTTTAAAATTGATCTACCACCCTTACCAATTTGGTCTATCACATCAATCCACTTTCTTTGTTCTAAATCTTCTGATCGATCACTACTGTGTACCTGATCGATCACCATGGTTTAATGTTCACAAACTAACCAATCAGTTTTATGATCCGATTTATCAATATTTGAATTTTTAATATTTAATTCATAGTCTTTTGATTGATTAATTACTTGAAAAAACGATCGATCACTTTTTCTAACTGATCGATCACCATGATTGGCAAGCTATCTCTCGTCGCATGCCCCGGATGAAGGAATTGGAACGGTGTTTCTGGTGTGGCCAGTTCGGTCCTGCAACCAGTAGGGACATTTCGATGTGTACTGCTGCTGTAGGGGAGAGGACCATTGTCGGGATTCCTCCTTAAAGGGGGACTTCGGGTAGCGATTGCTGCGGAAAGAATCCGATGGAGAGGACGAGCCAACCAACCAGGGTGACTATTTGACCTATGGTACGCATGGCTATTTCTTTGGGAGGGACGAGGGCCGTTCGATTCGCGGAGGTGATGCACTCCCTTCAATCCAACTGAGGAGCCGAGGCGTGGAGACTGGAGAGGGCACTCCACGGTGTAGAAAATCAGACCGGACCGGGAATCGGCCCCGAATCGGTCGGTTTGGACGATTCTGTAAACAAAATTTAAAAACAAAATAAAACGAAACTGGTTTGATAGTTTAAAATAATTCCCCACGAGAATAAAAAAGATAAATTTTACATTTGCACCCGCTTTCCAAATTGACCCAATCGGCGCCTCATCTCAAATCTTAAATCCCTAGCCCTCTCGACCACCCAATTCCTTCCCCCACGCCGAACCCTCAAAGCTTTGATCACCTCCGATCAACTCCGTCGATGCCGCCAACAACTCTGTCGCGGCCACTATAAACTTCGGTTGCCGCTGCCAACAACTCTATCGCTGCCACCATAAACTTCGGTTGCCGCCGCCATCTCCTCCATTGCCGCCGCCGTAAACTCCTGTTGAGGTCTCCCTTTTGATCCCTTCTCTTGTATAACTGCTGAATTGTCACAGTTTGTTTTTCATGTCTGAACGAGTTATCCTGGATAAATCTTTAAATTTGATTCTCCCAATTCACCCTGCAAATAGAGACCTTTTCTTCGTTTGCTAAAGGCCTAGATGTCCACCTTGCCACTGATGGTTGAGATATCTAGTATGCAATGCAGTACTTCTAACATCATGCACCCATATACGTTTCAAGTTGTCCTTTGGTTTTACACAATATAGTATCTATGATGCTCATATGTTCTATTTCATCATATCATGGAAACTTGCTATTCTCCTCAAAAAAGGAACATTGCTATTCTAGAAAAGGATCATTGACCCTACATAGCTATAGCATTTGTATTGTAACCAGGATTAGTTTACATCTCAACATTTATTATCTAGTAGATGCAGTCACCCATTTTTTAGTTACTATGCTTATCATTGTTGGGAAAAGATCAAAATTCTATTCTCCAAAGAATCCTAAGGCTCTCTTATATAGAGGGGAGATCCATGGGTAAATTACATAAGATGGAAGAAATACACATAAACTGTATAAACAATACATAGAGTTAGTAATATCTCTGACCCCCCACCTCAAGATGGAGCATGAATGTCAATCATGCTCAACTTGGATGCGCACTTTTGAAAGGGCCATCTGAGTAAGGTCTTGATGAAAATTTCTGTAGTTTGTTCTCTTAAGTTTACATGGGAAGTAGAAATAAAACCTTTCTTAATCATCTCTCGTGTATAGTGACAATCTACTTTAATATGTTTAGTTCGCTCATGAAAATCGGGATTATTTGCAATGAATAAGACTTCCTAAGTATCACAATGTAACAACATAGGAAGTGACATGTCAATATATAAGTCAGCTAAAACAACTCGAACCCACATCATCTTTGTGCTCCCTTATGCCTATACGTGGCCAAAATGCAGGCCAGGGCCGAGTGGGCCGAGGTTAAAGAACCTCTGTCCAAAGACCGCCATGGGCCGACCTTTTTCCATTGAATTTTTTAATGGTATTTATTATGTATAAATAATTTTATTAATGTCATTTATACTTTATATAGCTAATATGAGTAGTTTACATGTTACTTGACTTGTAAACTATTAAATTTTATTTAAACTAGTGTCACATATGAAAAACTTGAAGTGTATCCTATTAATACATGTATTATTCAGCTTATATTATGTATTTTTATGTTTTGCAGGTCGAGCCGAGTTGAGCCATACACAAATCTCCTAGCCCATGCCCAAAATGCGGGCCGGGCCGGGCCGACCCATGAGCAGGCTAGGTGGGCGGGCCTCCAGCCTGTTGGTCAGGTCTACTTGTGCCATAGCTCTATATTCTGATTCAACACTAGACCTGGAAATCGTGGTCTGTTTTTTGCTTTTCCAAGACACCAAAGAGCCACCAACAATTACAACAAAGCATGAGGTAGACTTCATATCTTTAGGACACACTGCGCAACCTATATCTGCGCAAGCTGTGATAGTGAGAGATGTCACTTTTCTGCCTGCACATGGGGATGACTTCAAGTACCTCAAGATCATATGGACTGCATCCATATGTACTTGTCTGGGCTGCTCCATAATTGTCTGACCTAACTGACAATAAAGATGTCTGGCCTAGTGATGGTAAGATAAAGTAGCTTAAGCTTTCCCACAAATTCTCTGTATCTTCTCTTGTCTGCTTATTCTATATCATCATCGTATAACCTCATGCTTGGATCCATAGGTGTAGTGACAGGTCGACACCCAATCACTCATGTCTCGACTAGCATATCTGTAATATATCTTTGAGTCATCACAAGGCCTTGCAGATTTCTGGCAAACTCTAACCCCCAAAAGTACTGTTGGATGCCAAGATCCTTTGTGACAAATTGTTGACCGAGAAATGCCTTTGCCTTCTTGATCCCTTGCATATCATCTCCTGTAACAAGGATATCATCAACATAGATCATAATAGCAACTGTACCTCTATAGGTCCTCTGAACAATTTTTGACATCAAGTTGAAATAAAAAGACCAATCACGTACACAAATACTGCAAGGAGAACTCGAAGTGTGGAAACACCCACTTGCAACTGACAATAGACTCTCCAAAAGGAGCAGTGACCAAGCTCCAAGTATTACGCAACTGTAGTACGTCCATCTCTTTTTCCATGGCAAGACGCCACCGACTATCTCTCAAGGACTCTTGATAAGTCTCGGAATCTCTACGACAGATCGACCAACTACAAATCTCATGAAATCCCCTATTGGGCAATCTAAAGAAACATGGGAAGCGAGAGGATATAATGCACGCGTACGCTTCTGCTTCCGTAGTGCAATTGGTACATCTAGGTCATTGGGGATCTCCTCAATCTGTATGCCAGCCTCCTGCAAAGTTTCTTGCTTCGACATATCTCCAGACCCATAAGTAGAAATAATGTATTCGGAACAAACCTAAAGCATGTTGGATGACGAACGAGAACCATAAGCAGAAGCCGACCGACGAGTATAGTATCGTGGTAAGGGTGGAACAAGTGTAGTGGGTGGTGGTGGTATAGGAGGAGGTGGTAGAGGTAGTGGATGTGGAACAACATGCACAATGGGAGGTGGTGATGGGCATGCAGGAGGAGGTGACACGTAGACCTTATCATCTGAATAGATGAAATCAACCTATCACCTGTACGAGGAAAACACATTAACGACTCAAAAATTGTGACATCAGTACTAATATAATATTTCATATTCAATGGATCATAGCATTTATATCCCTTCTACGTCATGGAATACCCAACAAATGTATTTGACAACTTCAGGAGAGAGCTTGTCAAGACCAGGAGACAATTGATGTACAAAGGCAAAAGAGCCAAAAGCACGAGTGAGTGAGAACAAATCCTTCTTGAGAAAGGCAATGTAGAAAGGAACTTTCTCACCCGATACAGACGATGTCATGCAATCAACAAGATAACAAACAATAAGAACTTCATTACCCCTAAATAAATGTGGGGTACGACTCTGAATGAGAAGGGTTCGAGTAACCTGAAGTAACTGATGATGCTTATGTTTTGCAACACCATTCCGTTGAGACATGTATGGCACACGAAGCTTGATGAATGATACCACGAGATGAGAAGAACTGTGATGGTGTTAGAGTACAAAATTCCAATGCATTGTCAGTTCGTACAAATTTGACTGTAGAGGAAAAGATATTCTTCACTTCATTGATAAATATTTGATCAAATTACCCGCCTTTGATTTATTCTTTAATAAAAAAATCCATGACAAACGAGAGATCATCTACAACCACTAGATAAAATATGTGTCCTTGGTGATCGGGTACACGATTCAGACCCCAAATGTCTACATTAATCAATTCAAAAACAGAGCTACGGCTCCGACCCTGACGATAAGGAAAAGTAGACCGATGATGCTTTCCTAACTGATACGCCTCGCACTGGAAGGATGAGTAGAGTGAGATCCGAGGAAGAACTCGATACATCTTCTGAAGAGGGAGCTAACCAAAGCGCATGTGCCACAAAACGGAGAGAGTGATCCTATAAGATGAGAAGATAAACCATCGTATGGAGTACATACCGATCGATATATGTCGCCCTGCTCACTGCTACAACCAATCACCCTGTCCGTAAGAATGCCCTAAAATACAAGAGAAGATGGATCAAAAATAGCACGACAATGTAAGTCCTTTGTATTCTGACTAATAGACATTATATTCATAGAAAAATAAGGAGCATGCAACACATTCTTAAGACGTATTGAAGGCGTCAATCTAATCTCCTCCATGTCCTGCAATTGGGGAATGAGACTCATCGGCTATGACAATTGATCTCCCAGGGGAACCTTTCTGTATTCAGCACACTGACTCCTATCTCCATACATGTGATGGGACACCCTAGAATCCATAATCCATTTTGTAATATCAGTACTATGACAATTGGTAAGAGCGTAGGTGCTACTAGAGGTACTGGAAGAAGCATAGGTTGCAACATCTGAATAGCCTTCGAAGTTGACCGGGAAGCATGATAACCAACACGGGGCATAATCTCCCGTAGTCGAGCAACAAAATCATCAAACTGCTGATTAGATGTAGGTGCAATATGGGGCTTGCTGAGAACAATAAAAGAGTGAAAGAGCTTATTTTATTCAAGAGGTCTAGTGGTCCTTATATAGGACAAAACCCTAGAGAGATCAAAGGATAAAATACATAAATACCCCTTACGGGTTTACAAGAATATACATAGAATATTCTCCTAACAAGAATATACTCATAGAATATTCTTCAGTACATAGAATAATCTCCTAACACGCCCCCTCAAGTTGGAACATATTTATCAATCATGCCCAACTTGGAAACAATCCAGGAAAGTCGCTTCTTGGGTAGTGCCTTCTTAAATATATCTCTGCAAGCTGGATCTTAGTGCTGATGTGAGTAGTAATAATTCTTCCAGTTTTGATAGCATCATGAATGAAATGACAGTCAACTTCTATATGCTTGGTTCGCTCATGAAACACGAGATTCGTGGCAATATAAGTGGCAGATTTGTTGTCGCAGTATAGTGGAATAGAAATATTGACAACTATACCAAGTTCTTGTAGAAACGTTAATAGCCACATGATCTCACAAGTAGCTTGAGCCATCGTCCTGTATTCTGCTTCAGCATTGGATCTCGATACAACTGTCTGCTTCTTGCTTCTCCAAGTAACAAGATTTCCTCCAACCATCATGGCATAACCTGTTGTGGAGCGTCGATCCTCTGGTGAACTTGCATAATCAGCATCGGCATATGCAATAACATCGGTGTACCCATTTGCCCTATAGAAGAGGCCACATCCTGGTGATTCTCTTAAATATCGTAGAATATGAAGAACATCCTGCCAGTGATTGTAACAAGGCTGTTCCATGTGTTGGTTGGCTTTGCTTACTGCATAAGCAATATCTGGTCTGGTGACAGTAAGGTAGAGAAGTTTACCAACCATGCTCCCGTATCTAGTAACATCTTTGAAGATAGGATCTGAGGATGTGATGTGTTTCTTAGGATCTGCAGGAATACCAGCGGGCTTGCATCCAAGTAATCCGGCTTCAGTAAGAATGTCCAGACAATATTTCCTCTGTGAGAGATGAAGACCCTCCGTAGTGTGTAGTACTTCTATGCCCAGAAAGTAACGAAGTGGACCAAGGTCCTTGGTAACAAATACTTTCTGGAGGAAGACCTTGGTCTCTAGTATTCCTTTTGCATCATTACTTGTGATAATCATATTATCCACATAGACTGCAAGTATAACAGTACCAGTTGCTCGTCTTCTGACAAACACAGAGTAGTCAGACGTTGTTCTCTGAAAGCCAAGGGTGTTGATTTCTGTAGTAAGTCTGTCAAACCATGCCCTTGGACTCTGCTTTAGGCCATATATGACCTTGCGAAGTCGGCATACACACTCCCCCTCGACTTCATAACCTGAAGGCTGCATCATGTACACTTCTTTGTCAAGATCGCCATATAGGAACGCATTTTTCACTTCCAACTGAAAGATAGGATATGCCTAATTAGTTGCCACAGAAAGTATAGTCCTTATTGACCCCATGCGTGCAACCAGTGAGAATGTCTCAAAATAATCCACTCCATATGTCTGTGTGAAGCCCTTTGCTACAAGACGAGCTTTCAGTCTGTAAATCGACCCATCGGGTGACTGCTTAGCCGTGAAGACCCATTTGCACGCCACCGGTCTGGCCCCTTTAGGACATTGCACTAGATCCCATGTACCCCTGGAAAGAAGAGCACCCATCTCTTCATCCATGGCCTTTCACCATCCTGAATCCTGCAGAGCACTGTAGTGGTCTCTCGGAATGGAGATAGACATGAGAGCATCTGTATAACTTCTGTCAGCACAAGATAAACCAACAGTGGAAGTGAAATGAGTCATTGGATGAGGAGTACATTGCCTCTTAGTTCTGCGAAGAGCAATTGGTAGATCTTGGGGAGAATTCGGGACAATATTGGAGGGGATACTTGTAGAAGGCATATCATCCTGCAATAAAGAAACAGGTAAAGGGATATCTGGTGGTGAAGATCTACGTTTGTAGCCAATGGTTTGAGGTGGGACATCCAGAGGGATATCTGTAACATGTTGAATGAAGAAACCGGTCTGTTCAAAAAAGGTTACATCTGCAGAGATATAATAGCGATGTCCATTAGGATCATAACATCTGTAACCTTTTTGAGTACGAGAATAACCGAGGAAGACACACTTGATTGTACGAGGAGAAAGTTTGTATGTAGTGTGAAAGTTATGAGCAAAAGACACCCATCCAAAGATCTGTAGGGGAAGAGGGAAGGGAGACTCATTTGGGTAAAGTAGGGAGAAGGGGGTTGAGCCATTGAGGTTTGGAGATGGAATTCTATTGATAAGATGAACGACAATCAGTATAGGATCCCCCCAGTAGGTTTTGGGTACCTTCATCTGTGTAAGGAGAGAACGAGCAATATTTAAATGTTTGAGTTTTCTTTCTGCTATCCCGTTTTGTTGGGACGTATATGGACAAGAGGTTTGATGGATGGTTCCTTGGGAGACAAAGAAATCCGTTAGGTCATATTGGGTAAATTCCTGTGCATTATCAGAGCGAAAGTGTTGTATACCACGGGAGAAGATATTCTTGACATACTGAAAGAAATTTTTGACAATTTTATTAATGTCCGAACGCTCTTTTAGAAGATAGACCCATGACGACCTACTATAGTCATCAACAAAGACAGCAAAATACTCGTGTCCACTTAGAGTACAGACCGGACAGGGTCCCCAAATATCACAATGGACTAGAGAGAAAGGAACTTTACGACGAGGTTCATTACAAGCAGGAAAAGAAGCGCGATGATGTTTCCCGAACTGACATGCTTCACATTCAAATGGCTTCAGCGAAGAAAGTTCAGGGAACATCAGCGAGAGAGCTTTGGCGGACGGATGGCCGAGACAGAGATGCCAAAGAAGAGGATCAACAGAGATTGACGAAGCGCTAGCAAAACTAGAGTCAGACGGGATATCAAGATAATAAAGACCATTCTTCTCATGTCCCCCACCAAAATTTTGCCTCGTCCGGATGTCCTGAAAATAACAACAGAATTCATCAAATATAACTCGATAGTTAAGCTCAGTACACAGCTCGTGAACATATAATAAGCTGAGAGGGAAGTCAGGAGCACAACGAACACCAGTAAGTCGGAGTTTGGAGGAAAACTCCATGGTAACAACACTTGTAATAGGTGAATGAGCACCATTTGCAACTCGAACAGTCTTCACAATGGAAGATGGCCGTGAGAAGGTGAGAAGACTACCTTCTCCCGTGAGATGCGTAGATGCTCCCGAGTCAATGATCCATGCAATAGCAGATGTAGAGGTAGAGTTGGCAATATTACATGATGTAGTGGCCAAACTAGCAGTGGAGGCAGAAGTAGGAGTATCAGTAGCCGAGTTCTGTAATAGTTGCCGAAGGAGAGCATACTCATATGCAGTAAAGGACGACTGACTGTCACTGGAAGGCTGACCATGAGAGGTGTCTACAATATCATAGGTATCATCATTGGAGATAGTCTCGTAGGCGCTGTTACATTGGTGGGCATTTCAAACTTTTCCCAGCAGGGTTCTGACGGATGATTAAGGCGTCCACAATATCTACTTGGAGGATATCGAGCAGTAATAGTATCACGCCCACGGCCACGACCAGTCACGCCCCCGTCCAAACTCACGGTCTCTGCCACAACCGAAATCATGTCCACATCCCCCTTGGTAGGTCGGGCGTCCTCTAGCGAAATGTGTTGTTTTCTCAGCAGACAGAGGAGGTGAAGGAGACTCAAGTTCCTGTAGACGCCCGAAAATAGTCTCAAGAGAGGGTAGAGCTGCAGTAGTCAGAAATTGATCCTTAACCGACTTGTACAGTGGATGAAGTCATGATAAAAAACGGTACACTTGCCATTCCGCCCGTTCACGTATCTGTCTGTCACAACATGCAGGTTGAAAAATGAAAAGCTCTTCATACAAGCTTGTGAGGAGTCGGTAGTACTCGATCAAGGTTGTATCTCCTTAATTTGCAGACCGGATCCGTGTATATATGTCCGAGAGTCTGGACTTTGTTGTCTTCTGTGAGTATGTGTTCTCAAGACTCTTCCACATCGCCTTTGCTGTTTCCTTGTAGAGAAGATTGGAGGCTATATTTGGTTCGACACTGTTGGTCATCCAAGTAATCACTTGCAGTTGTCTACATACCAGGTATCGTAGTCCTTTTCCGTCTCCTTGGGCAGATCTTTTGTAAGAACATATTTCTTTCCCTGACCACCAAGAAAAACTTTGAAAGATCGAGACCACAGTACATAGTTCTCTGAACCCTTGAGCTTGATAGAAGTGCCCTGGATCATCATAGAAGTCGGATATAAGGGCTTTGATTATGCAGATGCCATAGTGGCCGCAAAGATCAAGAAAAAGTGACCTAGATAGTCCTCGTAGTGTTAGGAATCATATAGACCTAGCACAACATTAAACAGAGGCACGGTGTGTGGGACCGCAGGAGGCAGTGACGGAGGGCCATAGTTAGCGGTGTTGGCGGCGAGAGGCCGCAGGGGGGCGACGACGAGCTACAGGGCCACAGGAAGGGGCCAGAAGGGGGGGGGGGAGGGTGCACGGAGGGGCCGCAGGAAGCGGCTGGATTGCATCGAGAGAGGGCGACGGAAGCCCGCAGGGATGGTCGCCATAGGGAGGGGAGGTCGGGAGGCCGCACAGAGGGCTGCAGGGGGACGAGAGGCCGCACGGAGGGCTGCGGGCTGCAGAAGGCAGCGGGAAGCCGCAAGGGAAGGTGAGAGTGCCGCGGGAGGGAGGGAAGAAAGGGAAGGGGGGTGGCTGGCGGTGGGGTTAGGTCAGAGCACGGGTCTAGGACCGCCGCTCTGATACCGTGTTGAGAACATTGAAAGAATGAAAGAGCTTATTTTATTCAAGAGGTCTAGTGGTCCTTATATAGGACAAAACCCTAGAGAACTCGAAGGATAAAATACATAAATACCCCTTACGGTTATACAAGAATATACATAGAATATTCTCCTAACAAGAATATACTCATAGAATATTCTCCAGCACATAGAATATTCTCCTAACAGGGTACAACCTGCTCAGCAACACATGAAAATGCGAGAAAGCCATGTTTGGAGTGGCATGTATCCTCTGAGTGTCTTGGACGGTGGCAATATGTGCATGGCTGACAAATACGACCTCCTCTGCCATGAGATCCACGACCACGGAACTGAGAAAAGCCTCCCCTACAACAGGAGGTGGCCAATGCAAAAGAGGTCTGGCTAGAGACATACAAAGGTGCAGTGATCCTACTGAGTCTGCGGTAAGCCTCCTCCATGGGAGGAATGGTAGCATATGCAAAAATCTACGATCGAGCAACATCGTACTTTGAATCAAGTGTTGCTAGAAATACATCAACTATGGTGGCATTCCTGTATACCTTCTGCTGCTGGGGGGTAGCAACAAGAGGCATAAAACTGTGGAGCTTCTTGAACATGCCGCAGAGAGACATGTATAGAGAATGAATAGGGCACCCATTCTATTTGATTGTGAAAATGTCATGCTTTACTTGCATGATCTTCATGTCATTCCTTGCTTGGGAAGATGTGGTCGCGAGAATGTCCCACATCGTCTTGGCGGTGGGCTGATGTAAAACTTCATTGACGATCTCTATTGTCAATGTACCAAACAATCAAACACGTGCATATGCATCGTTCGCCTCCCACTAGGCATTCACCCCAGTTTTCTCAACTAGCTCTTCCTCGGTAAGAATATATTTCTTACTGGTACACTGCATGAGGCTCATGAACTACATGGCCCATGGTTCATAATTTGTCCCGTCCATCTTCACAATCAGTATGGACCTCGAAAGGCGCCTGTGGCGGGTGTCGACCTTGTTTTTTGACATACTGGAATGAGAACAACTAGGGTTTGTAGACCAAAAGAAGATTCGTCTACACGGACATACGTGGAAGTGGTTGCATGTGTAGACTTCGGAAGCAACCATTCCCATCAACGACCGTTGCTATGAAATGGAGTTGCAGGCAGCGGATGGTGACGAAAGCCGTAGGGAGCGGCAGAGGTGCAGAAGCCGCAACAGGCGACGGTGGGAGCTGCTGGCGGTGGCTGTGGCCGCTGCAGATGGCTGCCACGTGGATCCGCAAGCGGTGGCGGCAGGGGGAGCCGCTTGACGGCGGCACAATATAAACTGTAAAACAATGCATATAATTAATAATATATCTACAATCATGTCAATAGAAATGATGAATGCCAGCAGAAGATGCAATCTTTATTATTGACGAGGCAAAAACGATACTGCAGGAGGCATATACAAATTAAAAGGGTTTTTACAGGTTGTAAGTAAAGATCTGCAGTGTCAATATCTATTCACTTGCATTTAGGATTTTCTTGAATAGTTCTGTAGTGCAAACATGACATGAGCTGGCAATATACTTGTTTATGTCAGAAGTTGCTGAGCATTTCCTCAAACATACGTATATGTAGAAATGCCTGGTGGTTTCATATTATTTAATTTTATCTTATATTTCCATATCCAGTGGCTTCCTTTGTTTGGTTTGAATTCATTATTAACATATTACTTATCATTTGTAGTTGTATCGATCAAATACATATTAGTTATCATTAGTTTTATTTCTATTTTAGTATTTGAAGAGAAAATTATGGGTTAGCTATGACTTGATTTATGTTCAAACTGATATTACAAGTTTGGCAGTCTCATGCGTGCCTACTTCACCGTAACTACCGTGATAAACTTTTCTGTATAAATGCATGATTTGAAGTCTGAGCTTTAAAAAAATGATTTGAAGTCTGACAGTTGCATTTTCTTGGAGGGAGACAATACAATCACCAGACGTTGTTGATAAATCATAAAATACATAATATACTCCAATCTTACCCCATTTTTTTATAATTTTTGGGCTTCACGGTAATGTACTCTAATCTTTCTATAATTTTTGCGGTGACTCCCACCTTGGGGGTTCATCCTCTTTTCAAAAAAAAATAAAAATAAAAAATAAAATACATAATATATTCAGAAAAGCCTAGTTGGAAATGTAGGAAAACATTCATCATTTCATAATTGAGGAAGGAGTAAAAGCTGGCAGATTGCATAGATGGGTGTTGGAATTAAGTACCTAACTAGTGAATCTTGTAATTTGATGATATCTTAACCGTTGTTGAGTGAAGAAGATATAAAGTCACTTTCATTTCATGTTTGTCTTATTTATTAACTGGATATTGTGGTCATTATAATTCTCAAAGCAATTTAACAACATTCGACATTTTCCTTGTACCAGCTCTTACATTTTTTGTATGTTCCTATACATGTTTTATTGATTATGACCTAAAGAATATTTTTTAGATGGAAGATGATCAAAATGTGTATTCAAAGTCATCGAATATTGTTGCTGAAAATGGGTCATAATATGTAATCATAACATGTGTTAGGCAAAAAAGTGACATAGCATAGTAATATGTCACTTTAACGAGAGATGGATCAAAAAAGTATGTTTTTTGTTTGAAGGTTTTATAGGGAGGAGGGATCCATAGAGTGAAAGAGCACTTGGCAAAAAAGAACAAGTGGTAGGATGTAAAAAGTTCCCCATTACATTCAAGTTTTGACGCAGGAGAACTTGTATGAATTTAAACCAGAGAAGAGAAAAAATTCCTTCAATTGGATTATCCAAAAAATCTTATAGTGTGGAAATGAATGATATCGATCCTATATCAATGGAAGTTTTGCAAAGAAGTCTTGTAGCTGAGGATTCTACATCTAAGAAGCAAGGTTTGAAAATACAAAAGGCGGAACGAGACGTTTTCCCTGGAAGCGAGGCGAGGCGCAGCGTCGAGGTGTAGGCCTCAATATATATAGGAAAATAATTACAAAATGTATAATAAATATATTTATTGGTGAAATAATCTAATCTGACAGACATATAGTATATAAAAAATGTAATATATGATGACATTACGAAGATAAGAACATGAAAAAATGATATGTCAATACTACAAACCTTTCTACTAAATTTCTACCCAGTCAAAAGGAAATCATTGGCTATGACTATCACTAAAATATTTATTAAAAAGGGATTATCTATAGTTGTCATTACAAATATCCAAGTTGTTGATACAGATCATCTGATTTGAATCCTAACCGTATGTTCTATTGAACTCAGATGAGGAACCGTCTGATATCCCCCTATGATACCATATCCTGCTAGTACGGGGTTCTCGCTGTAATAATTGGACATATTAATGGTAAATATAAATATGAAAGAGGTCAAATTTAAGCATTCATTTTGCTTAAATATATACTCAACAACTAGACCTTTATAAATATCTGAAAAAACCAATAGGACTATATTTTCTTTTAAAAATGCTGAAAAAATCCCTAACACCTCACCTTGCACCTCGCCCTGCCTCGACTGCCTCACCTCACCTCAACTGCATTAGGCATCCGAGGCATACGCTCCAGCCAGAGGGTCCGATGCGGTCGCCTCGATGCATTTTCCCTCCGCCTCGTTTTGCCTCGATCGCCTTAGTGCCTCGAGGCATGTTTTTTCAAACCATACTAAGAAGTTGAAATCTTTATTCTCTTCTGGAACCACATCTAGTAGTCAACCTGGAATAAAGACTATTATGTAGAGGAATGATGAAAACGAAGAGGTGGATTTACTCATCTCGGATTGGATGTATGATGCTGACATTCCTTTTCATGGCGTTAGCATTCCTAGTTTACAGAAGATGATCGATGCTATTGCCTTCGTTGGATATGGTTATAAATCACCAACTGCACATGCATTTTGTGAGCCTCTTATGAAGAAAATTATGGTGAAAGCTAAGAAATATGTTGATACACATAGGAAAATCTGGAAAATGAATGGTTGTACAACTGTATATTATCTGGTTTTTCAGTTTAGAAAATCGATCTGACCGGTTCAACTAGTAATTTAAGCCTGATCTGATTTTTTTCCGAGTCGATACGAAGGATTACATCATGTTGATGTCATAACCTAATAGACCTATTCGAACCAATAGTAGACAAATCGATGGCTGACCAATCCAATGTCCGGTCCAATTTTTCAATCCTCGAAGTATTCTAGTGGGTGTTTTTGCCTCTGATCTTCTTGTCCTTACTGTGGTAATGAAAAAAATGTGAACTACTAGGGGAGGAATTGGGGGGGATGGGGCTTGGTTGTCCTCTAAGGAAGGGAGCTGTGCACGGGGGGGCTGTTTGTGAACCCCTCAGGATCCGGGTACCCGTTTACGCGCAATTCGCAAGATATCATTCATGTTTAATCGCACAAGTCGCAAATTAAAGGAAATTTTTTTTTCTCGCAACTATGACATTCATTCTCAATACATGACCACAAGTAAAAGAGACAATATGGCACCAAAATTCTTTTCATTAATATTCATATTAGTTTTCTACATGTACAAGGATCTTCCATTTCCAACATATATCCCAAAGGTTGATACAAAAGAGATAACATTTACATCATTATCTGAACAAAACTGAGACAAAGTAATTCATACTGTCGGGTATAAACTCGGTCTCCAGGAAGCATGTATAGCTACTGAGCTGCAGGCTGTTTGCCTGCCAAACATGTTAGGAAGGAAAAGGCGTCAGCGGTTGCTGGTACCTCCCAAAAACTTATATAAAATAACAGGCATTTATTATTTACAAAAGAAAGCAAGTAGAGAGGCAAGAACAACTCAAATTAAACTTTATTTCTACTTTGCAATGAAAAAGGTTTTTCAGGCTACTTGTAAGCATCTCAAATGTTTGTCCCATACCCCAGCATTTCCCACATATGACATATTTTATAGTATTTCAGTATTCATGAGTATCTGAGTGTAAGCACATATCTATTCAGAGATCACGTTGTTGAGTGATAATGGAAAAGTTATGATTGGAAAGATCTATTAATTTATTTAAATCATTGGGTAGAGAGAATGGTCATTTCCTACTAACCCTAACTGTTGATCGTAACTTCTCAACTCTTAATTCCAATGTTTCAGATACAACTCCAGATGGTGTAGATGCAGATATGGATGATCTAGATGTAAAATCGCCATGTCTGTTGGCGAAGTAACTCAAGCGGTGAAGAAGCCTACAAATGGCTCTTCCGTCTCGCCCTCTAATTGGAAGCGCGGTCCAATAGAGGGATAGGTCTACTCCCCAACTACGCCACTGAGACGGGTGAGAGAGACTCCCTAGAAAAGTCGCTCTAGAAACCAACCCGACTAGTACGGGCAACCGAGCTCGTACGTAAAGCTGAAAAAAAACCAGGATCCCCCGCCTGGGTATCCTAAAGCAGGGTCAGCGGAACCGGTCTAAAGTCGGGATCCCAACGAGGCGTAAAAACACTGCGAGCTCGCGTAAAAACCGAAAAGGGATTAGGATCCTAGACCCGCGCACTTGGCGGCCGCTGCCCTAACTGGGCTTCCTATTCTCCCGCCCAGTTGAGGGTCACCGCGCCCTCGCACGGTCAAGTGTAAAAGGTCACCATGACCGGACATATTATTTGTTAGATTTTATAGTTTTCTCACTCCTCTCTTGATCTCTTATATGATCAACTTAATAAATCTAACTATATTGGCAACAACTCTTCTTAATAATGATCAATATTTAGTAGGGTATGCTTAAAGGATGGTCTCATGAAGATTGTCATTGAAATCATTGATTGATTCGATCACTTCATAGCTATAGATAAAAAAAACGAGTCTTCTAGATATTGATACCCCAATCTTTTATCCATATTATTCTTGAACAATGGTCCTTTTGAGACTATAATTGAGGAACAAGTGTGGTCTTTTATTGTTTAAGTATCTTGAGTTTTATTTCACTGTGATAATTACTAAACATAAATATTTGAAGTGAATGATGGTATATTAAAAATCTGAATACCGAACCTCCTCCTCATTTTATCAAAGATTTATCCCCAACTCAATAGTTTGAACCTTGTACTTATTATCCTCTAATCATATTGTCGATACATACTTATAACTATATTATTTCATCTTATCTTATTTGGTGTTTAAAGTCAGTATATATGAAAAGTAACATATTATTATTATAAAATAAAATTTGGGAATTTAAAACTCGAAAATAGACTTTAGTATATATACACAGAGGTAAACATATCTACTCTTTAATATACCTTGACCAATCCGGACTCATAGTTATGTACAGCAATGTGATATAATTGACATTTCACTGGTTTTTTTTAAATTCCCAAATTAATGATTTCATAAATCAGTACCAGCTACCAATTTTTCAGAGAAAGTCTGTACTGTACTTATTAAGAGATAACTAAAAATACAGACCATTGTCCAAATTTCCTAATTTATATAACCGTAACTATTTAGAGATTCCAGAACATTTTCCTAATTTCTTGGTTTATATTACTGTAACTATTAAGAGATACTGACCTCCAGAAATTTTTCGTAATTTCATAATTAGTATATTTGTACCCAAAAAAAGAGAACTAAATTTCCAGGTAACTTTTCCTAATGCCTCATTTGTATACCCCCCACAGATATGCATACGATGGAACTACATGACAAGAAAAGATCGATCATTGACATCCAATTCAGAGGATAAATTATTGTCTATCATTAACCATTACAAGGAAATTAAATGAAATTTGAAATAAGCATGCCTGGCAGTAAACAGAAAGAAGGGGGTTGTACTGACAATGCTTCAATAATATAGTATATTTGAGGGTCATTTTTACTAGATCCAATCATTAGAGATAAATACTCATGCATGCAATAAGTGAATTCTAGTTCATATTGCAAAATACAGATTTCTGTTGATCTGAATATAAGAATAATTAGGATGGAATCAGATCTTTAAAGGGAAGAGGAAGAAAATTGGAAGAATGACATGCTTTGGCAGCAAAAGAAAGTGAGGATTGTACCTTGTAAATCTCCAAAAAAATGGGGATTTGATCTGAACTTGTAGCAGTAGGAGCTGCTACCACATGCAGAAATTCTTGCAAGCAACAACCAATTGAGGAGAAAGGAGATATCCAGCAGTTTGTTGGGCAGTGACTGGAGCAAAGAATAGAGGAAGCCACTCCTTCGTTGGGGAAAAAGTAGGGAACAAAAGAAAGGGATTTGAGAGGTTTATATAATCAAGGAGAGGGCTCTATGTTTTGACAAGTGGAGAGTAGGTTGGACCAAATGGAAAAGATAGAGAGAGAAAAATAACAAAACTCCACGACAGTCCTGGAAAAGTTCTGCTACAGTGACTGTTGCTGATTGATTTTTTTTTTCATTTTTTTTGCAGACTACTGCCTGCTGCTTACAGTTTTCTGTAGCAGCAGACATTAATTTTTATATATATATTACCAATTTCCTCCTTATTGGGCAGTCATAAAAATCGACTGTGTATGTGCCTCGGGCTTCGGATTTCGTCGTACAATATCTCGATTTGATCGTCTCAAAATGACGGTCAAAATGAGTATAATATTGATATACTTCCGGTCGAGTTTTGAATACCCGAAATTTTCGGATACCGATTTTGTTTAAGGTTAAATTTTATGATTTAAAAATATGAAACGACCTCCGATTGACGAACGGTCGATTCCGTTGGTCTTGTTTCGTCGAATCAGATATCATGACGGTCTCTGTTTATTTCGTGATTTCCGAATTTGCGTCGCGGCTTTTTGCGGCGCGCTCTACGATGCGACCGTTTTTCGGTCGATTTCGCCCGGACGACTTTTGATTCATAATAAATTGATCGTTTTAGGTTGTTTGGCATTGACCAACAACGTTTTTAGGTTCATTAGACCCAAAATCGGACGAGTTCGGGTTTGTTTGAATATGGATGTTACACTGTTCCAAGGTGCTCGAGTGAAACTTCTCACTGGAAAAGCTTGGACCCCTCTGAGCTGCTTCGTTGGAGGCTGATGTGGTTCTCGGATGGATCTTTACTGAGCGTTGATTTTTTTTTGCGAATGGTGTGGGTTCCCCTATTATCTCGAGACCTTACCTCAATTAGACGGGCCTTCATGGATATTGGTGAGGTGCGACAAATTTCCTTGGATGGGTGTACGCCTGGTACAGATATCAACGTGGCCACCTTGGATATTATTGATTCTCTTCTACCGCTGTTGAGATTTACACGAATCCTGATGGGAGGTCGTGCCACTTTTGTCTGGATATGGAGGTATTACTCCCGCCTTCACCGCCGGCCACTGACTCTACCCCTGAGATGGAGGACCATGAGCAGATGGCCTCGGGGGTTTCATCGGATCATGGATCACTGGAGGTGTTATCCCAGATGCTTCCAAAACGATGGAGGAAATCTCGACTCTCTTTACTTATGGGGTATCTGGAGAGTTTACTCGAACAAATGGTAAAGGACATGACTCCTAGTATGGTGACCTTTTAGACGATCCAAATGCTCTTTTCTAGGGATACCTTGTTGCATACATAGCGAGAATAGATGTTGCTTCAATAACAACTTGTTTAACTTGTTTTTTCAGAAACTTTGTCATGCATAAACTCTCCAACCTCAATAACAGGCCCACGACAGTCTTCTCATTGATGACCTATGCAACAATCCCATTAGCAGGATACATTATGATCATTGAATGTGCCTTTTCTTCTTGCACCAACAACGTCAAGGGCTTGACTGTCTTTGCAACTTCTTTATCCAATGGTGCCCATATGCCCTGTTTCCCGACAAGGACATGTTTCTTGACCTACTAAAGGACAAAATTACTATGGTGAACTTATCGATCTTCATATTGTGTGATGCCTTCTCCTCCTTGCTTTAGACGGAGCCGTCATCTATGATACCAATTCATCATGCGTTGCTGAAGTAGGGTATGGATCAAACAACAACCACACCACAAAATTTACAAGGTTCACTCGTAACTGGGCCATGTCAGGTCGACAGTAGATCTTTATTAATATGATAGAAGAACTACGGTATAGAAGATGATTCAAAACACTAACCTTGTGTGAGTTCATATAATACTATGTATAGACAAATCTTCTTAGAAGGACATATTCTAAATTCTCCTTAAACAAGCATATTTTCCACAACTCCTAAATATGGAGATCCGAAAACTCTCTATGGGAAGAATATACATATTATGAAACAATCAAAATCCATATGGATCCTTTAATCAACCAATATCCATACAGATTCCCTAGCCACTAATCAATTAGGATTGTTAGAAAACAGTGGCATCGACAAAGATGTGAGAAGAAAATAAAAAGGGAATATAAGAAATTAAATAAGCCGAGTTCATTTTTTTGGCTAATCTCATGTACAGTTTTTTTTATACGTGCCTCTTTTTTTTAAAGGAAAAAATTCTCAGCCCAAATCGGGCCCTAAGTTAAAGCATCCTTTTTTTTAAAACAACAACCCATTTTTTTCCTTTTTTTACTCACGTTTCCACTTTTTTCTTTTCTTTTTTTAACCGTAGCCCACTTGGACTTTTACATTTTTTTAACGACAAGGATTAAGTTAGGGTTCCCACTTGGGAACCCTTTCGTCGTAAGAAAGGCCGCCGCCCCTGAAAGGGTTCTTCGCCCTTGCGCGCTTCCCCTTATTAATGGGAGATCGAGGGCTCTGCCAAGAGGCGAGGTAAGGCGTGATGCACGCTGGGAAAGCTTGATGGAGGTGCCGTCAATGCATCGTGCGAGGAGGAGCGCTTGTTGGGGTACGCGTGAGGAGCTTCTTCGTGCCTGGAGTTCCGCCTAGGGTTAGAGGGCTGCGCCTGTTGGAAGGTGTGCCGGACCTTCACGAGGAGTCTCCACGAGCATCGATCTCCACCGATGGTGAGAGCGCTGGAGCTCTTCCTCACCGCTGGAGAACCGTCGTGATGGCGGAGGAGTCGGAGGCGGGAGCTCGTGATTGAAAGGGAGGTGCTGCCACCTCGCGAGTGCGCAACAAAGGGGAGGGCTTTGTCGCCTAGGTGTGATGCTACCTTATGAGAGGCGACATGGAGAGGAGGAGCTCACACTAGTGACATGGAGCAGGGGTAGCGCCGCATGCGCTCAAGAGGTGCTGCCGAGGAAGATGGACTTGGACCTAAAGGGCTCGCCTGGGGATCTGCCACCACAATGGATCTAGGGTTCCATCTCTGGAACCTTAATTTTTTTAGAAGGCACTTACGGCTGGACTGGAGAGTTTTGAATAAACCGTAGTTCCAGAAGTTGAACCGTGAACTTGAACATGCTAGACTGAAGCGAGGTGTTGATCAGGGCTGGAAGATGTCAACGAGGTGCTTGCAATGTCAAGAACTTGGAAGAGGCTATTTGCTTTCGATCGTGGAGATGCCCTGTATGAGGATCGGGCCTGCTTGATTTGCCTTTAGGGTTCCATCATCAGGAACCCTAGGCTTCTGTACTGTCACAACAATGGGGAATCAAGAACATGTTTAGGGTTTTGAAAAATGCTAGATCTCAAACAAGAATCATAAATCTTCAGAATTGAATCTTCATAATCAACTCCAACAAGAATCAAATGTTGAATAACATAACGAACGAAGATAAAATCCTTGAGAATCGAACCCTCTCTTGTACCATGTTGAAATCTAAGAAGCGGAAGCAGAATCGATAAAACAAAGAAAGAAAAACATGAAGAACAAAGATTTAATGTGGAACCCTACTCTCTAAGGAACGGGATGAAATCACGAGAGAAGCCCTCAAAGAGACTGGATATTCTATTAGAATTTTCAATGAGTACAGGGTTGAGGGGCTCCTTATATAGCCCCTCAGACAGACTGGAGTCCCACCGCTCATCCATGTGGGATTAAGCATGAGTGGGGTAATTAGATCTTGGTGAGATCCAATTACCCACCTATTATATTCTCTAACATGTTGAGTTACATGCCACATTGACAGATTCTTCAGATTCCAGATTCAGATATTTCAGGCCAGCTGCTTGTTCAGACACCAGAGACAGTTCAATTTTCAGATTCGATGTCACATTGGTTCCGAGTCTTCAGTTTCAGATATGAACATGTATGCGATCTTTTAAAATGTGCACATGTATGCCATTATTGTTTGTGGTTCCTATTTTTTGTGTTTTGACCAGGTTTTTCATGTGATCCATAAGGACTCCAGAGTAGAGATCCCATTCCCTATGCCATGTTGGCAAGGGTTTTCATGCGGTTCCATAGGGACTCCAGAGTAGAGATTTCATTCTCTGGGCCAGTATGGGAGAGACCCGGTTCTCCGACGAGGAAACTTTCAGACTCCATTCTCCAGTGTTCGTGAACTCCAATACGAGATCCTTCCGAGGTTCCTATGAGAGAGAACCTGCATTGAGGTCCCTATGAGAGAGACCCATCTTCAGAGATCTACGTATGGATAAATAGTGACATTCTTTATTTGGCCCTTTCAGAGATATAACAGTTGTCCACATGTCGCGGCAGACCAGAGTTCTCCTAGTGGGGACTCATTTTCAGTTGAAGTGACTCTGACAGGCATAATACAAAGCACATGCTCTCCAACGAGCAGATTCAGTTTGACTCATACTCCGACCCGTTCGTCCTCCTCACATGCACGACATGAGAAGCAACGTCCTCGACAACAACCGACAATTGTGCATGTTGATTTGATATTGTTTGTAGTGTCATGTAGCGTGAGTTGAGATTTCTTTCTGTTTGTCCAAGCTGAGCATTGCATGCTCCGGCTTGAGGGGGAGTGTTGGAGTATTGGTTATATGCGTCACATATGTGGGAGATAGGTAAACCCTCTAGGATCCATTTACCACACCCATGAGTTTAGTCCCACATCTACCAGTTATGGGGTATGGAGACTCAGTGAGGGCTATATAAGAAGCCCCTCACCTCTTGTATCCGGTGAGAAAGTGCAATGCATGCATCAACCCTTTGAGGCATTCTCTCATGGTTTCATCCCGCTCCTTAGGAGGTAGGGTTCCACGTTAAAATCCCGTGTTCATATTTCTTTATCTTTATTTCTGATTTCACTTCTGCATTCTCTTTTCTAACAGACCCAAATAAGAGATTTCTGCAGACTGTTAAATCCGAAAGCAACTTTCCCTTCATATTCAGGATAGTACAAACAAGTTTCCTGAATGAAATTGATATTTTAAATACACCAGGTTGAAGTACAGTCCTTCCATTACTTTGTCATGTTGGATTCCGAATGGCAGAGGCCCTTTTAGAGCTGTTTATTCAGATCATTTAATCAGTTATAGAATTAAATATATCATCAAAGAAGCTCCTTAGCCTCGTAAATCTGTTGGTCATTTTGTTAGTGCTTATCATGTACTATGTATTGAAAAAAAATGTCTTTGCGATAATTTCCTGGGTAATCATTTAATGACAATTTTCCAATGATATAAATAACTATAATCTTCTGTTAAAATATATAATCTTTGAGAAAAAAAATCAGGCCTCACAAATCGGCTGATATCTGATGCATATTAAATACACCTGAAAATTCTGAGGGGACTTTCGGACGCACCTGATTTGACATTTAATACACTATTGACTTTTAATAAGAACTTCAACAGTTTTGGAAAAAAAGTGGTGCTTGGATATATATCATTATATTTCTCCAAATTATCAGAGTATCCTTACAATCAAATAAGAATTTTGTTTTGTTACGACAGGTCTTCTAAGGGCGATTACCCTAAAAGTGCCAGTGGTATTGACTTAACATTTAGAATTAAGTGATTGCAAGTATGAATATTGCTGGGTCAGCCATGGCTGTTAATTTATGTGGAGTACCCCAAAGTAGATATCTGACCAATCAATCAGAAAGATGCAACTTTTCCGGGGAAGCCGAATGCAAAAGTATTCTTGGATTCAGTGGCAGTGATTCATTTGGCTCTCGCTTAAAAGCATCTAATGTCAGATGTGTAGCCACTAAAACAAGGCAGGAATTTGGTCCTGTGAAGGTATTCCCATCATTTATGTGTTGGTTATTGCATACCAGATGGAAGCCTTCATCAACATATATATTCAGGTTGTTTGCAAGGATTTTCCAAGACCTGATATAGATAATACTGCTAATTTTCTGGAAGCCGCTCTTCTGTCTTCCTCTTTTCGAACTTCAGCACGTCCAAGTAAACCTCTACAAGTTGTAGTTGCTGGTGCTGGTACGCATTGAGCTCGTTTTACTCAATTATTATTAATTCTGTCTAGCATTTAGAAAATGAGCTATCTACATTGTCAATGATTATCAAAGAATAACAAGCGCTTTATGTTGACATGGAGTTTACCTTTTGGTAGGTTTGGCTGGTCTATCAACTGCAAAATATCTTGCAGATGCAGGCCACAAACCGATTCTACTGGAGGCCAGGGATGTGTTAGGTGGCAAGGTCTTCATCTACTTTTAAAGAAGATGTTTTATCTTATCTCTATGAGTTAATATGTTCCATTCTCCTCTAGTTTTTGAATACCAATACCTTTTAACTCCATGAGAGCTATTTTGTAGAATTGGCAGCTATAACTTTCTGGTCACTTGACATCTTTGCATAGATATTGTCCGAGATTGGTGGTTTCAAAATTTTTTTGCTTTCATTCCTTTTCTAAAGAAGGGAATGTTATTTTTTGAGAGGAAGAAAAGGGTGGGATCCCCAGCTGGGATCCACCCTGGGGTACATTCTAAAGAAGATAATATAATCTAATGATGTAGTTTCTAATTTTTTGGAGATGCATGCCACGGTTTACACCTTCAATTTACATTTTCTAAGCCTCCAGTGGTCAACAAGGGGTAAGTATGACTTCAGTTTGGTTCTTATAAGGATTAGATAAGTCCCGTATGCTCAGACCCTTCGTAGGCAACAAAACTTGTGTAATTGGTTTACAAACACCTAGTTGCACTTTGTTTATGTACAATACACTTTGGATGCAGTCATATGTGGCCTCATGCACATTTGGAGATAACATATTTTAGCAAAGATAGATTCATAGTAATTCTGTCAGTATATTTTATTATTATCCACTCTGGAACTAAGAAGTTGTCCTCAATTCTTTAGTGATGGAGTATTTCTGTTGAAATGTTAGATCCGTTTGTAAGGTTCGGGAATTAACTTGATAGTATCTCTTTGACCAATTTTAATCTAAATAGAGCCTGATTATGAGTTTGTTCTCGATGTGCTAAAATTTCGTCCATATTCTTTGCAGATGGATGTGGATCAAGATCTGTGTTTTAGGTTCTAATTGGTATTTGTTATTCTCACATTGTTCTCATCAAGGTTGGGCATTGGACGTATGATGTTACACATTTTAGTCAAACGAGGGTCTGAAAAATATGAGTTTTCTACTGAAATCCCGTACTCTTTGCTGAGAGATAGATTATCTTTTCCTATTTTATGTAATTCTATTGCTTTCGTATTTATTATGTAATTTACCCAACATGAGTTATCTCCGTGTAAAAGAAGTCTAGGACCTATTGATAATATAAACCATTAATTTCCTTCCACATGATATCAGACCGACGGTCCTAGACCGGGACCTTATTGCCCTAATCCTTCCCTCACCTGTCAGCCTCCTCCTCGTCGCTGCCACTCACACGCGACCTCCTCTTTCGCCTCCGTCGGCCCGACGACCCTGCATGACAACCCTAATCTTCGCTCCCAACAGCCTCACAGGGACCAACCAGGTCACCGTTGTCGCCCAGGAAGCCCCTGCTGTGGCCACCACCAGCACCTAGGACTACCTAGGGCTCGTTTGGTTGCAGGGTTGGGAAGGGTTGGCTTGGCCCAACCCGGGTTGGCCCTGCAACCAAACAGGGTTCTCCTCCTCACAGTTTACTATTCACAGGGGTACCCCTGCCCAACCCAACCCTGTCTAACCCTGCAACCAAACGAACCCCTAGGGTCACCGCTGCTGTCAGCCCCTGCTGTGGTCACCGCTGCTGCCTCCAGTAGCCCCACACTAAACCCCCAGGTCACCGCTGCCACCCAGGCAGCCCCTGCTGCCGCTGCCAACATCACCTAGGACCACCTCGGGTTGCCACTGCTGCCTCTAGTGACAATCAGGCTCCCTGCAGCATTCACTATTGCCACTTAGGTGGTCGCCTACTTCCGTTCTCTCCTACACGTTTTTTCAAAATTTGAGGATTATTTGCAGTCTGATTTTGACTGGAGAAGGGTGATTTCAGACCGTTAAATCACCTTTCTAACCCTAGCGAGGGCCCGTTTTTAGGGGAATGGTTGTTGTATGAGCCTGCACCCACAACCAATTCTCATATGATTGTGTAGACACTCTCAGATTTGTCTACAACCCTAGTTGACAGTCTATTTATCATCATGTCATAAATCAAATGTGACATCTTCTCGTCCTATGCTTTTCAAGGGCCCAACACCCATCGTGAAGATGGATGCGACTAATTAGTAATTACAAGTTATGGTCCATGAAGCTTATGACCCTGATGCAATGCATTAACAAAGAGCACATTCTGACAAAGCCAAAGTTGATCGACAAGATTGAGACCGACGCTTCATGGTAGCAGGATGATGCACATGCACGTTTCTGGCTCTCTGGGACTCTCATCACAAAGATAGCCAATGATATTTTACATCCACCCACTGCCAATGCAATGTGTGGACATATTTGTTGCCACCTACGACTAGGCAAAGAATGAGATCGAGATTCTCCAATTACAGTTCGATATCTTCACAACCAAGCAGAATGGTCATCCTTTGCACAACTTCTATTCTTTACTTTGAGACATGTTCGAGAAGCTACACAACTTCATGCATGTGACCACATCTATTGGGCTACAAATGGCGTACGAGAACAACACGATGGTTGCTGCCCTAGATCCTGAGTATGAGAAAGCACATACCCAACTTCTCACAAGAGGAGCTATACCTTCGATCACTCTGTGCAACAGGCCATTTTGTCTGTGCACTGATTTTACTTCACATTTGTTTAGATCCCTCTCCTAGTTCTAGGTCTTCTATTGTTTTACAAAAAGACCCTAAGGTGTCTTGATAAAGCCTAGCATCTTTCTTGCTAACTTCTCTGCTACGATAGAGGGGACCTATACCCGTTTGAGCATGATCCCTGTACCATCCATTGCCACTACGTAGATCTCCTCAACGATGGCTACATCTTGTGGGACATGAGGTACTTCTTAGTTAAGAGGACATAGTGCTCGTGGCAGAAGAGGTGGATGCCAATGTGGTCCATGCACGTACTATCATTGGCTTGGTCTTTTTGATGAGACATGTAATCTGAAGCATGTATACATCGTGTCTGCTCGCGTGGCCAAGTTTTTTTTTGAGGCCAAAAACAGGGGGAAACACTCGTTGGTGTTTGTAGAGGTTTACGTTATGTTATGATGTACCGTTACGTATTTCTTATTTATCTCATGTACGTCTATGTATTTTACCCAAGGGTTTTCTCTCTATATAAGAGACCCTAGGGCTCTATGGAATAACACAACAGAGTATTTTGACTCTAACATGGTATCAGAGCCAAAACCCTAATCTGGGTTTTCTTTCCACTGCCCCCCCTTCGGCCGCCGCCCACCTCCTCTCTTCCAGCCGCCGCCGCTAGCCGGGAACCACTCCCGACTCCTCCTTCTCCGGTCGCCGCCTCCCCAGCCGAGGCCCCCCCAGCCGCCGCCCCCCCAGCCGAGGCCCCCCCTCTCCCGCTGGGGCTGCTGTAGCCCTCCCTCGGGCTCCTCTTCCTCGTCGGTCGGCACTTCTTTATCTATGGATTCAAGTGCATAACGTCTACATATCCACTTGAATCCGATCCAGTCTTTGTAGACAAACGTTCCTTTGTCTATCATCCCAAGGTCTTCTTCTCCGGCAACATGTCAGATCAAAAGGTTGATATGCCTTCCATAGGTGCCTTTAAAGGTTCGACACCAATAGTCAAAATGGACGGGACGAACTACGAACTATGGGCTATGCAGTTCCTGAGTCTTATGAAGTCATGTGGTAAGAAGCATATTCTTACCGAAGATGAGCCGACAGAGAAGAGGGAGATATATGCCTCATGGGAGACTGATGATGCGTATGCCAAGGTCTAGTTGTCAGGGCCGCTCACGATGGAGATCGCCAATGACGTCCTCCATCAACCCACCGCCAAAGCGATGTGGGCTATTCTGGCTACTACATATTCTCAAGTGCGGAACGAGACTAAGATGCTGCAGTTGCTGCATGATATTTTTATCATGAAGCAAAATGGGCGGCCTCTTCACTCTCTGTACACGTCCCTACGAGGGATGTTTGAGAAATTATATAGCACCATTGTTGGAGTATAAGTTGTATGCGCCTATTGTGTTGTAGCAGAGTAAATGGATCCTGGAGGAGATCCATTTACCCCATCCAGTGTTTAGTCCCACATCGTCCAGTGGTGGGACTTGGAGGCTCTGGAGATGCTATATAAGGAGCCCCAGACCTCCTGTACTTATTGAGAAAGTCAATAGAGAAACACACCCCTTTGAGGGCTTCTCCCGTGGTTTCATCCCGCTCCTCACGGAGTAGGGTTCCACGTTAAATCATGTGTTCCATGTTTTATCTTTCTTGTTCTTATGCTCTGTTTATCAATCGCTTCCGCATTCTTCATATTTTATAACATGGTATCAGAGCGGGTTCGATTCTTGCGGAGATAATTTTTAATTTTTCGAGATTCGAGTATGGTGATTTTATTTTTTGAAGATCTTTTCATGTTCAAAGTTTGAAGATCTAGGGTTTTGTTTAAACCCTGGATGTTTCTGTTCAAGTTAAAGCTGTGGCATACGCTAGGTCAACGGCCTCCACCTCCATATCCCATGAGCGCCCAGGCGGCGACTTCCAGATCGAGATCTCCAGGGAGCGCAGGCGGTGCTAGGGCCCCAGCTTCATCTCTTCGATGGTCCCGAAGAGTCTGACGTCATGGCCGCCGCCTCTCTCCAGATCACCACAAGTGGCTCCTGGCAGCGCACTGCGGTGCCACCATCCTTGCTATCTCCAGTGGCGACGCCATCCTCCAGCATCAAGGCAACGTCGAGGCGTGGGTGATCAGACATCCAGCCTCGCGCGCTAATGCAACATCCAGGACGAGGACCTTTCCAGCCTCGCGCGCTCAGACATCCATGCGCCTCGCGCGCTAGTGCAACATCGCGCGACTCCAGGGGGCCAACCGCGATCTTGCACGCGACTCTTCCCAACAGGCGATGGCGTGTCGTGCCATGTGCTCCAGGCGATGCCCCGAGCGTCGCGTCCTCCCCAAATCACATTGGCGGCGCACTTCTCCAAATCGAAGTCAGAAGGCGGCTCGATGGCAGCCCTCCTCAGCCGAAGACGATCTCCCAGGCGGCGCCGTGCACTCCTCGCCAGCCCAGCGACTCCCCTAATACATCGATCCCATCGGGCACGAGATCCCATCGGGCGCGCCTCCTCTGCATCGACCCAGGCGGCTCTCGAGCCCCTTGGCAGCGGCTTTTGAGATAGAGAGGGTTCCCAAACTGGGAACCCTAGTGACGCCTAGAAGAAGGGTTCGATGGCCCACTTAACGACGGTTCATTTAACGAGAGAGAGAGAGAGAGCGAGAGGGTGGCCTCATTACAAGTGAGTGAGAGTGTGAGGATTTCTGATTAAGCCCAAATGGGCTGACGGTTCATAAGAAAAAAAGGAGATTACAAGTTTTAAAAAAATTTCTAAAAAAAGCGCGTACAAGAGAAAGAGCCGTACGCTTAAAAAAATATATGTGAGAGCAATTGGGTCCATATTTGGGCCGAGATTCAAAAAAAAAGAGGGAGAGAAGTTTAAAAAAAAAGAAGAAGAAAAAGGAAAGGAAAAAAAAGGCGCGTACACGTGAAAAAGCCGTACGCGAGTATTTTTGAAAAAAATGCAAAAGTCGGAAAAAAAATCAACGGCTTAAAAACTGTTTAAAAAAATGATGAGATGGCTTTAAAAAAATGATGAAAAAGCCACAAGAAAGTTTTGGAATGTTCATGCTTTTCCCCCATTATCTTGTCTTCTCCCAACTTTATCGATGTCAATTTCCGACAAGTATGGGAGAAAGGGGGAGTGTTGTGTAGAGTCACAGGTCCGAGTCAGATCCAGATTCGAGATTCAGATATCAGTCTCCAGACCAGCCAGATGATCAGACCCTACAGTTCGATTTCAAACTCGACGATTGATTCCGAGTCCAGTTTCAGACACGTACGAGTTTGCGGTCATTTTCTGATGAGCATATGTTGCCATCATTTGTTCGAGGTCCCCATCATTATTCTTGTTTTGTCGGCCAGAGTTTTCATGTGAGCCATAGGGACTCCAGAGCAGAGGACCATTCCCTATGCCATTGAGGACAAGGGTTTTCATGTGGTATCATAGGTACACCAGAGCAGTGCACCATTCTCTGAGCCAGATGGGAGAGACCCAGTTCTCCGACGAGGAGACTTCAGGCGCAAGTTCTGACTCGATGGTCAGATTTTGAGTCTTCAGCTGACTTATACTCCAGCCCGTTCGTCCTCCTCACCTGCACGGCATGAGAAGCAACGTCCTCGACTGCAACAATGTACGCGTTGGGTTGATATTGTCCGTAGCATCCTGTAGTATTGAGTTGAGTATCTTTCTGTTTGTCCAAGCTGAGCATTGCATGCTCCAGCTTGAGGGGGAGTGTTGGAGTATAAGTTGTATGCGCCTATTATGTTGTAGCAGGGTAAATGGATCCTGGAGGAGATCTATTTACCCCATCCAGTGTTTAGTCCCACATCGTCCAGTGGTGGGACTTGGAGGCTCTGGAGAGGCTATATAAGGAGCCCCAGACCTCCTGTACTCATTGAGAAAGTCAATAGAGAAACACACCCCTTTGAGGGCTTCTCCCGTGGTTTCATCCCGCTCCTCACGGAGTAGGGTTCCACGTTAAATCCTGTGTTCCATGTTTTATCTTTCTTGTTCTCATGCTCTGTTTATCAATCGCTTCTGCATTCTTCATATTTTATAACAACCATTCCGCTCACATCCACTCCAGAGCAGCAGAAGACGTTTCGCAATGCCACTATGGTAGGTGTATTACTTGCTGCCCTTGATCCGGAGTACGAGGCGACCCGCTCTCAGATCCTCGCCGACGCCACTATTCCTCCGATGGAGAAGTCTACAGGAGACTCAGTTGTATCTCTGTTCCTTCCAGCGCGGTGACTCCACCTCCTTCGGCTATGGCGGTTTCCAGAGGACGAGGTAGTTCGTCTTCATTTCATGGCAGAGGAGGTAGCGCATGTGGCCGAGGAGGTCGTGTGCGTTCAACGTGCTCATTCTGTCGTCGCACTAGTCATTCGGAGGATACATGCTATTCCAAGCATGGATTTCCTCCTTCTGCACGTGTAGCTGATCATGTTCAGGCTCCGTCAGCATCTACCCCAGATCACAGGTTCGAGGAGCTTGTGGCATGGCTTCGTGATATTATGCCACAGTCATCATCAGAGGCTGCTGATACATCTGACATTGCGGCTTCTGCGTCAGCTAGTACCTCTGCTACTGCCAGTACCTCAGGTAGTACTTCTGTCGTTCGTCATAACCACAATCTATCGGGTTGGATTGTCGACTCTGGAGCCACCCATCATCTCTGCCGTGACAGAGATATACTGTAGTCCTACAAGGATATTCAGTTTGGTCGTTCCGTGCTCATAGCCGATGGCACTCATTCCCCTATTGCGGGTCAGGGGGAGACTTCCTTATTACCCTCCATGCACTTATAGAATATTTTACATGCACCTGAGTTCTCCATGAATTTATTATTAATTAGCCAGATTACAAAAGATTTGCACTGTCGTGCTATATTTGACCCATCTTCTGTCATTTTTCAGGACATACTAACGGGCAGGGTGATTGGCTGTGGTTCTGAGCACAATGGCCTCTACCGTCTAGTACAGAACTCCTATGCTGGTGTCTCACTTCACTCTCAGGGATCCGTTTCTCCGTATACATGGCATCTTCGCTTTGGTTACCTTCCGCTCTAGAAGATGCGTCACCTCCTGCCACAGATCTCTCCGAATTATTCATTTCGTTGTAAAGCTTGTCAGTTAGGGAAGCTTCATCGTTCTAGCTTCCCTGGTCGTCAAGGTCGGAGCAGTCGCTCCCCGTTTGAGTTATTTCATATAATATTTGGGGTCCTAGTCGTGTCCCGGATCATCAGGGACACAGGTTTTATCTCGTTGTGGTTGATGATTTCTCTCGTGTCTCTTGGACTTTTCTTCTTAAGAATAAATCTGAAGCAAGATGTGTTATCAAAAATCTTATCAATGAAGTGCAGAATGTTTTTTCATCTACTGTTAAATATGTGCGCACGGATAATGCATTGGAATTCTGCACTCATTCTCTTGCTCAGTTTCTTTCCGCTAAGGGCATTATTCACCAAACTATCTGTGCTTACACATCTCAACAAAATGGTGTCGCGGAGAGGAAACATCGACACTTTCTCGATATTGCTCGCACATTACTTATTCAAAGTTGTACACCATTAGCCTTTTGGGGAGATGCTATACTTACAACATGCTATCTGGTTAATCGCATGCCTTCTTCCGTTCTTGGGGAAAAGGCTCCAATCTCTGTTCTCTTTCTTGATAAGGACTTGTTTTCACTTACCCTTCGTGTCTTTGGAAACTGTCGCCTTTGTTCACCGCTTGTCTCCAGGACTTGACAAGCTCTCTCCTAGAGCTGTTAAGTGCGTATTTGTAGGTTACTCTTGGACACAAAAAGGATATCGCTGCTATGACCCTATTAACGACAAGTACTATGTTAGTGCTGGCGTTACATTTTTTGAGCCAGTTATGTACTCTACCTCGCTGCAGGTGACATGTTGGTTTCCTCCACATCTCCGGATGATAATGTCTATGTTCCTCTACCTCCAAGTCTGGGTCAATCTGAGTCCACTATACCACCACCACCACCACCGCCTCCATATCATCCCATTCCACCATTCCCTAAGTTCTACACTAGGCGGTCAGGGCCTGCTCAAGCTACACGTCAACCATCCAGCACGCCTCAGGTATGCTCCGATGCTATCACTAATGATGGGTTAGATAATGTACCGGTGCAGGAATCTTTGATACAGGGGAGGATCCGTCAGTCAGTACAGTGGATAACGATCTTGATCGTCCCATTGCTCATAGGAAGCAGAAGAGGCAATGTGCGTCCTATCCTCTTGCGTCTCAGCTGTCTTTTCATCGTCTTACTGGTGATTTCCAGAGGTTTGCTGCAGCTGTCTCGACGGTTGAGATCCCACGGACTTATTGAGAGGCCATGAAGATTAATAGCTGGCGTTTAGCTATGGAGGATGAGATGCGTGCCTTACAGTCTCGCGTAGACTTGGTCCCTAGTTCCTATTCAACCTGGTGCTTCTGTGGTTAGTAGCAAGTGGGTGTTCACAGTTAAATATCATGCAGATTGCCGTCTCTATCGGTACAAGGCCAGACTTGTTGCACGGGGCTTCACCCAAACCTATGGGGTAGATTACTTGGATACATTTTCACCAGTGGCTCGACACTCGACTCTTCGCATTCTACTATATGTTGCTGTCGTACGTGATTGGCCCATTTTCCAACTTGATGTCAAAAATGCATTTTTGTATGGTGATCTACATGAGGAAGTCTACATGCAACAGCCACCGGTTTTTACTGCTGAGGGGGAGACTCACATGGTGTGTAGACTTCATAAGGCAATCTATGGCCTTAAACAAAGTCCAAGGGCATGGTTCCAGAAGCTTTCCCAGCTAATTGAACGACAGGGGTTCAAAAGATCAAATGCGGACCATTCGTTGTTCATACAGACGACTCCGAGAGGTACAATTGTCGTCATGGTATATGTTGATGATATTCCGGTTACAGGAGATGATGCTCAGGGAATTGAGATGACTAAATCTCTTTTGGGAAGTCAGTTTATTACGAAGGATCTAGGTACAATACGATATTTTCTGAAGATAGAGTTTGCGAGAAATGCACACGGAATGGTAATGACCCAAAGAAAATATGTCACAGACTTGCTAGTTGAAACAGGAATGGTTGGATGCAGACCGTCAAGCACTCCTATGGACCCAAGTATGAGACTATACGACAATGATACTGAAGAGGTTGACAAATGAAGATACATAGAGATGGTGGGTAAGCTCCTATACATCACCATAATTCGACCGGATATTGCTTTTGCAGTAAACCGGGTGAGTCAATTTATGGAGCAGCCTAGGCAAGTCCATATGGAAGCCCTGTATATGATATTGTGATACCTAAAGTCTTCCCCAGGGACAGGATTATTATTTAGAAAGGACACAGATCTGTCCATTTCCGCTTGTGCAGATGCAGACTATACAGGGTGCCCAAAGGATCGTAAGTCTACTTCAGGATTTGCTATCTTTATAAGAAGCTCTTTGGTTTCTTGGAAAATCAAGAAACAAACCGTTGTGGTAAGATCTAGTGCTGAATCCGAATATAGAGCCATGGCACAAGCAAGCACATAAATAATATGGGTTCGAGCGGTCGTGGAAGATTTGAATGTAAATGTCTCTTTACCCATGCAGCTTCAATGTGACAACTAGGCATCATTGTTCATTGCCAATAATCCAGCTTTTCATGAAAGAACAAAGCACATCGAGGTAGATTGTCACTACACTAGAGACATGATACATAAGGGATTGATTTCCACTTCACACGTGAATTCAGAGGACCAGACTGCTGATATATTTACCAAGCCATTGCTCAGAAGACCTTTCCAGAGATGTTCTTTCAAGTTGAGCATGATCGATATCTATGCTCCATCTTGAGGGGGAGTGTAGAGATTTACGTTATGTTATGATGTACCGTTACGTATTTCTTATTTATCTCATGTACGTCTATGTAATTTACCCAAGGGTTTTCTCTCTATATAAGAGACCATAGGGCTCTATGGAATAACACAACATAGTATTTTGACTCTGACAGTGTTCGCCCCAAATACTATTTAATTAATAAAGCGAGAGAATACAAAGGGTAACAGGAATAGAGACAAACAACTACAGATCCCATTCATCAACCAACCTAGCAGACTATATCCCCACATGTTCCTTGTAGTTTCTCTGCCCATAAAAGAGGACCGCATTCCTGCCCAACCACAGGGCCCACAGAACCCAACCCGCCACTTCGGAGAAGGCACTCCTTCCGCCCCGAGGAAAGGCCATGCACACAGCAACGACGAGCATCTAGAGACACCATGTCCCCCGCAAACCGTGAACCAAGGCATCCCAACAGGTGTGCCTTCATCGCCTCAACAGAGATGTAGCCATGCAATGCGTCCCCGATCACTGCATGGGTATCGACGTCTTGCACGTCGACCTCCGCACCACCCGCAACCTTCGCAACATCCGCAACCATTGTATGACCCGCAATCTTCGTGTCATCCGCCACCTTCGTATCACCCGCAACCACAGCCGCGAAACTACGATGCCTTCGTCGATCACCGATCACACAGGACAAACGTTGCATGGGAAGCCCTTCAGAGCCATGCACCGCAACACCATTGGGATGACGAACGGAACCATACCAGCAGGTGGCACGACGATGGCCCTCCCTCCTGCAGGAAAAACACCTCGAAGGTGCAGGACAAAAAGACGCAACGTGGCCCCTAGTCCCACAACGGAAGCACCTCTTTCCCGGCTTCTTGTGGGAAACAAGCTCCCACTCCTCACCCCCCAACTCCATGCACCTCGCCGCCATCGACACCCCGCTGGCCCCAACCTCCCCGCACACCACCCGCTTCCCCTTCCCGACTTCACCGCAACTATCCCCAGCGAACAAGCCATCACCAACCTCCTCCGAAACCCCACCCTCCACTAGCACATCACGCCTCTCCGCAACGAGGGATCCCACACCCTCATCCCCTGACGAACTAGAGTCCTCCCCCCCCCCACCCGCAGCGACAGTGCCCCCCTCCTCGAAGAACCACCCTCCTGCGACGAACCTCCATGCACTCCCGAGCTTCGGACTCTCCACCACCGCTCCATCAACTTCAAAAGAAAAGTTTATTAGACAACTCTCAATTTTCTAATTCAGTTGGAATTTCATTTGAACCTCGCGTGGCCAAGTTGAGCCTACTGTGAAAGGAAAGAATGAAATTACTTATTGATCTCAGGTTTCTCTTATATAGGAGAATAACCTATTGGGCAAATTACATAAAGAAGACAAATAAAATAAATAATACATAAAAGATATTGAAGATAACTAATATCTCAACACTCCCCCTCAAGCTGGAGTATAGATATCAATTAGGCTCAGCTTGGAGCAACACCTCTGGTAAGGCCTTCTAGCTAGGGCCTTGGTATGTACATATGCTGTATGGTTCCAGAACTGACTTGAGTAGTGGTAGTGAGACCCTTTTGTATCATATCACGAGTGTAATAACAATTCACCTTGATGTGATTGGTCCTCTCATGGAAGGTAGGGTTTTTCTCTATGAAAAGAGTAGCCTGGTTGTCGCATTAGAGGTATATGGGAAGATGCACCTCAATAGTCAGGTCAGTAAGAATAGATCTGACCACATCATCTCTGTACTATCTTGCACCATGGACCTGTATTCTTATTAAACACTAGATCTGACAACCACAGTCTGCTTCTTTCTCTTTCATGACACCATGGAACTTCCTATGAACACTGCGATACCAGAAGTAGACTTCTTATCCTTGGGACATCCAACATAATCTGCATTTGCACATGCTGTAACTGCAAGGGATGTACCTCTATTAAATGGAAGATGAGTGCTATGTGCGGACTTTATATACCTCAGAATCATACGGACTACATCCATATGTACCTGTCCGGACTGCTCGATAAACTGGCTCACTTTGCTCACATCAGATATATTTGGCATGATGATCACAAACAGAAGCTTGCCAACAAGCTCCTTGTACTTCCTCTTATCGACCTCCTCAACGCCATCATCATAGAGCTTCATGCTTGGGTCCATAGGAGTAGTGACAGGTATGTAATCTGCCATACATGTCTCATAAAGAAGATTCGTAACGTACTTTCTCTGAGTCATCACAAGACCTCGTTGGTTCCTGACAAACTCCAGTCTAAGGAAGTAGCATAAACTACCAAGGTCCCTAAACTCCTTAGCAACCTAAATGCCCTTCCCGTTATCCACTGTAACAATGATATCATCAACATAGACAAGATTAACAATGGGAACTCTTTGGGTCATGCGAACAATAGAGAATGATCGACAATCAATCGCATAAACCTCTGTTGCTCTACTGAGTACTTTTGGAACCATGTTCTTGGACTCTGCTTAAGGTCATAAATCTCCATGTGAAGCCTGCAAACATTCTGACACTCCCCCTCAGTAGCGAACCCAGGTGGCTGCTGCATGTAAACCTCCTCCTGTAGGTCACTATATAGAAAAGCGTTCTTTACATCAAACCAATAGAGGAGCCAATCCTGTGTCACAACGACTGATAGAAGGATACACAAAGTAGAATGTCTGACCACTGGAGAGAATGTATCGTGATCGTCCACCTCATATGTCTGGGAGAACCCACGTGCCACAAGTCTCACCTTATAGTGATCTACACTGCCATCTGCTCGATGCTTCACTATGAACACCCACTTGTACCCAACAATGGATACGCCAATTGGAGCTGAAACAATGCTTCAATGCCACGCAACTGTAGCGCGGTAATCTCCTCCATAGCAAGATGCCACTGTCTGTCCTGAATAGTCTCCTGATATGTCCGTGGTATTTCCACGACTAATAATGCAAAGGTAAATCTCCTGAAATCCTCTGAAAGTCTACTTAAGTAAACATGTGCTGCCAGAGGATATGAAGCACAAGTACATCTTTGCTTTCGCAAAGCAGTCGTCACATCAAGATCATCTGCCATCTCTTGAACTTGTAAGTTTTCCTATTGAGAGAGTATCTGCTCATCTTGTAAGGAATCCTGCTGCACAGACAACTTAGTAGTGCCATCAGTAGAAATAATGTGCTCATTATATACGTGAGGTGTGCTGGATGATGGGAAAGACATGTGAGCAGGGGGAACAGAGCGAGACCTGCAAGTGAACACACATGGAAAAAACTGAGTCAAGGTGGGTGGCGGACTAGGGGCAACCACAAAAGCATGTGTAGGAGCAGGTGTAGGTACTGGAGATGGAGGTGGAGATGGCATCGACAATTGTGGTAAGGGAGGTAGTAGAGTAGGTGCAAGAGGTGGTAGAGCTGATACAGGAGGTGGTCGAACTGAAGGAGGTGGAGGCATGTAGATCTCCTCATGAGAGTCAGATGGGACCAATCTGTCACCTGTAGGAGAGAGATACATGATATACTCAAAGAACGTAAGCTCAACACTATTAAAGCATTTCCGTCGAAGAGGATCAAAGCAACGGTACCCTTTTTGGGCATGCGAGTAGCCAACAAAAACACACTTGATAGCTTTGGGGGAGAGCTTGTCACGACCAAACGAAAGATTATGAACAAAGGCCACCGATCCAAAAACATATGATGCAAGAGAGAATATATCCTTCTCGGAAACACAATCGAGAAATGGACCTTTCCTCCCAAAACAGAGGTAGGCATACAATTTACTAAGTAGCATGCAATGAGAACCGCATCACCTCAACAAGAGTGAGGAGCACGAGTCTGAATCAACATGATTTTGGTCACATCGACTAAATAATAATGTTTGCACTCGACAACACCATTTTGCTGAGATGTATAACCACACGAGGTCTGGTGTACAATGCCAACAGACCTGAGAAACTCAGATAGCTATGAAGTGCAAAACTCCAGGGCATTATCAAAACACAGATACCTGACAATAGCAGAAAAAATATTCTTTATCTCATTAATGAATGAGTTAATGACATATCCAACCTCGGACTTATTCCTTAACAGGAATTGAAGAAAGTTTAGAAAACTTGTCTACAACAACCAGATCAAACGGTGTTCTTGATGATCAATGACACAACTCGGATCTCATTATATCTAAATGAAGGAACTCCAACAACCGAGAACTACTCCGAATATGACGAGATGAAAATGAGGAACGATGATGCTTCCCAAGCTGGCATGCCTCACACTGGAAGGAAGATCACGTGGAGATCTCTGGGAGGACATGGCACAACTTCTGCAGAGGGAGGTGACCAAAACAAAGGTGCCACAAGTACGGTGAGACTGATCCAGTAGGAATAGTAGAGGCACTAGCATGAGGAGGCTGGAACAATCTATAGAACCCCCACTGCTCATGACCATATCCAATCACCTGCTCGTGAGTATGTCCTGAAATACAAGAGAAGAAGGATAAAAAAATGACACGATAATGCAGATTCTTAGTAATCTGACTAACAGAAAGTAAGTTGATCTGAAATTCATGGGCATCTAAAACATTCGGAAGGCGCATGGATGACGTCAAATGCACCTTCCCATGTCTTGTGATTGGTAAGTGAACCCCATTAGCAATAACGACTTATCTACCAGCAGGTATTTTCTTACAAGACTTGAACTAAGCTCTATCTCCACAAAGATGGTGGCATGCTCTAGAGTCCATGATCCACTCTGTCATATCTGCATTGCTATTAGCAGTAAAAGCGTATGCGATACCCAAGGAGCTCGAAGAAAATCTAGTTGCGGTTGCAATATCTATGGATCATGTAGTTTTAATGCCTGCCACTGGAGTCATGATCTTTCATATACGAGAGACAATGTCATCAACGTGTGTATCTGCATGACGAGTTGTAGTCTCTGAAGGCTTGATCTGCTCTGCCACGCAAGCAGATGCAGGGTATCCATGCTTCTGATAGCATGTGTCCTCAGAGTGTACTAGACGACGGCAGTCAGTGCAAGGACCACGGGATGTCCACCACCTCTGTCACGAGGACTTCACCCTCTGAATTAAGGTCTTAAATATCAGAATTCGATTTCGTTTCGGTAAGTTTGGAAAGAGAAATTCTGTAGAATTTCGGTGAAATGGCTAAAATTTGAAGAACTTACTTGAAAACTCATTTTTTCTAGAATTAAGATATCTAATTTTCTTTGACTCAACAAATGAGATAGAAATACACCGTTTTTTGCAAATAGTAAGATATTAACATGATATATTACATTATATTTCCATCATATCGCTCCAACAGTAAAAAAATAAGTATACTGCTTAAAATCAAAATCAGATTTGGAATCAAAATTAGAAGCCATTAGTTTCACCTCTTGAATAGAAGAGAATGGTGATATGTGCAATAATAACAAATAAAAACATATGCCAACAAAGAGTACTACCAAAATGATATCTTATGTAAGAAATAAAATATTGAAATGATAGATTAGAACATGTATCTAACTAAAATACTTTCAACATAGGAAAATATTTACTTTTAGAAATAAAATAAGGCACACACATACACTCACAAACACAAATCGTTGTAACATGTATGTCTAATGATTGCATTGTATAGCTTATGATCATAAAATATATACTATACAAGACACAAACATATCGACTAACACAAAGTAACTGCATAACATTCACAAGCACAATCTATATGCAACCTGATAGTAGGCAAATACCTACAATCACATGATTCTGAAGGTCGCTGACAACCAAGTCCTCACACAACCGTACATACACCTTATAGAAGAAAGAAACCACAAGAAAGAAAAGCTTTAAATTTTGAATTTCAGTTTCATTTCTCCATGTCAGGAAAGTGAATTTTCCGAGAATTTTGGTAAAAACGTCAGAAATCTTGAAAATGTCTCTAAAGTGGACTTTTTCCAAATATTAAGGTTTTTAGTATTCCTAAGTCAATAAATAAAATAGAAATACACATTTATTTGTAAAATAAAGTTGTAAATATAAGTTTGAAGTAATATTATTATCATAATCATCGCACATGTTGACATGGAGATTAACGTGTTGCCTAGAGTTAGAACCATATGCTAAACTGGAAGCAAAAGTCATGATAATCACTTTGTCAATAAGAATAAGATGACACATATAATAACTACTAATCAAAACACACATATATTAAAATAAATAAAAAATAAAAAATAAAACTCTTCAATTAAAAACGTGAATTTAACTCTTAAATCTTGCGGCTAACTGATTTGGTTTGGATTTAGATCTAAAATTTAGAAACCAACTAAAGAAACCTCTTCAAATAATATAAAGCACCCTAACAACTCAAGATGAATAAATAAGTGAAAATTCGTTAATATATGCAAATTTCAATGAAAGTGAAGGATAGATTCCCTTATTTTTGTTGTTTCGTTGAAACAACATGTAATTTCGATAAAATTTTGTTGACGTTTTGGTGATATTTCGTTAAAATCATGGAAAAAGAAATAAAGTATCATTTCGATTTCAGTAACCTAAAGAAATGGAAATTTCGGAGAAATTCGGTGGAATTTCGGAGAAGTTTGAGGCTATGCTCTGAATTGAGTAGAGCTTCCTCTGCCACGAGAAGCAACCATCGTAGAGGAGGGCTGTGTGGTGGCAATAGGTAGAATAAGAAGCCTGGTGAGACGACTGCAAACCTCCTCCATGGGAGATATGGCCACCTCAGTATGGAGCTGTGCTCGTGCTGCGTCATACTCTGCGTCGAGCCCATCCAAGAAAACTCCCACCATCGTAGAGATCCTGTATGCCATTTGTTGCTCTGTGGAGGTTGTAAGCGACATGAAACTATAAAGCCATTTTGGCCCCCATATAATTTCAGTAATTTCGATCTTTTTTTGTACTAGGGCCCCCATATTTTGGCCATTTCGTCGAATTTCAATTTGATATCAATATTCGATAAATTTGACTGAATTTCGCTGAAATTTGAGGCCATGGTCGACACCCAATCATGCATGTCTCAAGTAGCATGTCTGTAACATACTTCATTTGAGTCATCATGAGGCCTTGTTGAAACCTAGCAAACTCTAGCCTTAAGAAATACCGTAGGGTGTCAAGATTCTTGGTAACAAACTGTCGACCCAGGAATTCCTTTGTCCTCTTGATCCCCTGCGCATCATCTCCTATAACAAGTACATCACCAACATAGGCCATGATAACAACTGTACCTCTGGAGGCTCTGTACAAACAGTGATTGATCCGCATTTGATCTCTTGAATCCTACTTCTCAATTAGATATGAGAGCTTCTGAAACCATGCACTTGGACTCTGCTTCAAGCCATATATTTCCTTGTGAAGTCTATAAACCTGTTGACACCCTCCCTCAGCAGCAAACCCTGAAGGCTGCTGCATGTAGACTTTTTCTGGGATATCATCATGCAATAATGCATTTTTAACATCAAGCTGAAATAAAGGTCAATCACATACCATTGCAACTGAAAGAAGAAATTGTAGAGTGGAGTGGCGAGCAACATGGGAAAATGTATCCAAATAATCCACCCTATAAGTTTGAGTAAATCCTCGCGCAACTAATCTAGCCTTGTAATGATAAAGACTCCTATCTGCATGGTGTTTTATCGTAAACACCCATTTGTAACTGACTATAGCCACCCTATTGGGAGCAATGACCAAACTCCAGATACCACGTGACTGTAGTGCTCTCTCTTCCTCCATGGCTAGATGCCACCGGCTGTCTCTCAAGGCCTCCTGGTAATTCTGTGGGATTTCCACGACAGATAGAGCAACAAGGAATCTCCTGAAGTCCCCTGACAAGCGATCGAAGGAAACCTAGGAAGAAAGAGGATATGAGATACGTGTACATTTCTGCTTCCGAAGTACAATAGGTACATCCAACTCATTGGATATGATAAGCATTTTTATAAGTCTCTCAGAAATTGAAATGGTTAGGTCACTAGCATCCTACTTTCACTAGCCTCCTACTTTTACTAGCCTCCTACCTTTCAATTCTGAGCAATAAAACTCTTAGCCCCTGACAAATCTGTGATTTACCCTCTCTCCACCTATAAAGGTTCCTGCTCAAGCACATCTCCATACCCATCGTTAGAAACATTGTATTCAGAAGAAACCTGAGACGTATTGTATGACGGGCGATGGCCATGAGTAGGTGCGGGCCCATGAGTATAATATCGTGACAAGGGTAAAAGATGGACTATGGGAGGTGACAATACACAAGGAGATGATGGAGGTGGCGACGAAGGTGGAGTTGGTGAAGGTGGTGATGGACTCATAGGAGGAGGTGACATGTACACTTCATCATCTGAATTTGATGATAGTCAACTTGTCACCTATAGGAAGAAATACTTTACCGACTCAAAAAATGTGATATCAACGCTAGTCCGTTCTATTTGACAGTAAATATGTAGTGCTATAGTTGCGGAATTTTTGTCTCATTCCTTGCTGTGAATATGTGGCTGCGAGGATATCCCACATCGCCTTAGGGTGGGCTAATGTAACATATCATTGGCAATCCCTGACATTAATGTACCAGATAATCAGACATGTTCATAAGCATCATCTGCTTTACGTGAGGCATTGACCCCAGTTTTCTCAACTGGCTCTTCCTCGGTAAGAATGTTTCTTACCAATAGACTTCATGAGGCTTATGAATTGCATGGCCCATAACTTGTAATTCGTCTCGTCCATCTTGACAATTGGCGCTAGACCTATAAAAACGCATATGGTTGGGATATCGACTTTGTTCTTTGACATATTGCTGGATGAAGAAAACTATGGTTTGTAGACCAATAGAAATACGTCTACACATACATTTAGGGATTTGATGGCATATGTATACTACGGTTCAGGAAAGCGGTATGCGTATGCGTTCGGACATGTCACCGAATACTGAATAAGCGGTACGCGGGGGCATATGCGGGGTATATGCGGTTCTAAGCGGTTTTCTAATTTTTAATTTAGATATAAATAAATATCTATGAATAGCATTACCACTGAATTTATGTATCAAAGTGGAGTTAAAGAAGATCTAAGAAAAACAGTTGATGTTAGATGGATGTTTATATGCTTTTAATTGCCACATATTTAATCATAAAAAGCATTTACCATAAAAACATCAAATATTAAATGATTCATGATAACAAAACTTCAATACAGATACATACACTACAAGAGCAAAACCTCAATTGTCATATATAAAAATATTCGACGATATATTGCTTATACTCGTGAAAACAATAGATGAGGAAAACATAAAACATTGCATATACACAATGGCATAATGCATTGCAATTGTATACAAATGCATGCTATATTCTTACAATAAAATGAACGAAGAGGTAGAGTTACGGAATTAAGAACCTGAATGAGAAGATTGAAAAGTTGGAGCTGCTGGAGCAGTATGCGGGGCATATGCGATATATGCGGGGCATATGTGGGCCGCATATGCGGGAAGGGCGCATAATGCACTGATTCATATAAGCGTTGCGTTCTGCATGCTGCACGGGCATAAGCGGCGCATATGCGGCCCGTGCGACCGATTTCATGAACACTGATGTATACTTAAAATGCAATCAAATCCATCAACATGAGTGTACCTCGACCCGAGTAGAGAAGAGGACCGTAGAGAGGGTTGCTGTTGGAAGAGAGGGCCGACGACGACAAAAGAGGGGGCTGACAGTGGCAGAAGAGGGGATCGGTGGCAGGAGGCATCACCCGAATGTGTGAGAGAGAGAAAGCGAGCAACGGGTGGCGGCGCCCGAGAGAGAGAAGGCCAGTGGTGACAAGAGAGAGTAGGACTTGAAGGATATGGATTTATCCTCAAGCGCATCACGGAAGCGTGATCGTCGTATCGAATACGACGCAGAACGACTAGTCGTACTAGTTGTTCTGTGCAGCGGAATTTAAAAATTTTAATGCTATGAAACCACATGATCCAAGAACGATTCTCGGATTGTTTCATCTATAACCACAACAAGTATAAAGGAATACCTCTTGAAGCATGGTTGATCAAGTCTCTAAAGAAAGAGACCTCCTGTCTCAAGTCCGATCGTCGATGAGATCGCTTGCGAGCGCGGGGATGAACCGCGTAGTCCTCGCAATCGAAGAAGATGATCCAAGCACGGTTGCTCCAGATCTCGTCGTATGAGATCGAACGTCTCCTTCGTGAGCGCAACACTCCAAGAAGACGGAGAACCGAAGAACGTTGAAGCGGCGACGCGATGGCGAGAGCATTGACGAGAACCTCCCCTAGGGTTTGGTGGTCGGCCACCAAGTAGAGGGAGAGAGGGTTGACGTGTATGGAGAAAGAGAGAGAGAGAGAGAGAGCATCACTATTGCATAGCCTTAGAGAGCATGGTATGCCTCTCGATTTATAGGGTTTGGGATCCATGGATCTCAATCCGTGGGACATATAAAATCAATGGATGAGATTGATTTATGTTTAATCCAATGGTCAAGATTGTTGTTGGTGAAACCAACAAATTATGATTTAATTTAGATTAAAAGATATTTGACAAAATCAAATATAAATCAATCCTAAATTATACCAACAAATAAGGGGAGAATATAAATGGAGATCACATCTCCATGTACATTCCATGTGGACGGCCACCCATTCCAATTAGGAGTTGGGTGCCGCCCACTCCATTCCATATAGAGGCAATCTCATGAGATTTCATGAGATTGCATATCTCCATGGAATTCTCTCATTATTTATTTCCAACAATTTTTGTTGGGATTTATTCTTCAAAAACAATTCACAATTATATTTGAGAATATTGCAATCTTGCCATTGAAAAATTGTGAATCATATTCACAACCCAAAACAACATATAATTTACATTGTTAATTAATTACACAATGTGTATCCAATACACACAATAATTAATTAACAAATATAAATTATAATTGGCTCTCTCTAATACATTACAAATCACATTTATAATATATTATGAATAATTGGATATTTCTATCCACATTATTGTTATCCATAATAATTAAGTCACATTTAATTATATTGGATAATTTCTACACACATCAAGATGATTATATCACATTTAATCATTATTTCTTCATTGCTTAGATCTATGAAATTATTCTTGAACCCTTCAAGAATAATGCGATTTCTCCGCAGATACTTAAAGATAAGGACATGGCGATTGTATTGTTCTACGTATAGTGACTTGGATGTTGTGATCATATATCAAATCCAGATCCCATGGATCTCCCACTGATGCTTGATCATATCAAGACCGTATTCCTAATCTTCTCATTGCATCTGAATCTCATTCAGATCAATGTCCAGTTCATGGACTAAGATTAGGTTACTTCTCTAATGAGAGGAGTCACTAAAATACAAACCTGTTTCATCACTCCTTCGGAATGGAAGCGTCATGGTTATACAATCGTTTATGATCACATCACCCTCAGGTATTCCCAGTACCTGTACATCCTGCATACTGGAAGACCTATGATCATTCTGAAGATAAAGGTCACTTTTACACTGTCATATTCAGGGTTTGATCATTAAGTTTCTCAATCTTGGTCCCTGGGATTTGGTATAGATCATATGCTTTCCCAAAGCATATATCCTACGTTCAAATTCATGTCATGCTTCCAAAGCATGACGACCATGCATGGAATTTGATCAGTCCCAATACCTCATGAGAGAGCTCATGTCTCCCGGTTCATAAGTGAACCTGTATGATCCCTTTGAGAGATCATATTACTCATATGTCCTCACATGCACACCAGCTCGCCGGTGTATAGTCCTTGGTTAGGTCATCAACCTATTGGTCTGCCGAATGTATACACTCAGTCATATAGTAACACATCTGTCTCCGGTCAGAGGATGCATGCCTATGCTGTGACTGCATTCAACATAGGTCTTTGGTTATCTCGATCTCGTTAAGTCAACTCATTGACTCAACTAATCTGACACCTCCGAATCACTATTCCCATGCAGAGGACTTGCATCAAGAGGTCGGTCAGATATTAGTCATATGAGAAAGGATTGCCATCTTCTACTCAGACTGGAGATCATCACTTAACAATCATTTGACGATGCTTGATGAGTCCTCTATCTAACTTCTTAGATATCCATCCAAGCATCAGCCTCTATGATTCAATCAATGAATCAACACTTGTATGATTATCAAGTTGGCCATGGTACATAACCCTTATTGTACAGAGGGACCCTATAGTGCTTTCATTCATTCAATCTCAGAAAGGGAGTGAAAAATAATCAATAACTTTCATTGATAATTTCTTTATTACAATAACATTTATTGTAGGAATGGTTCGCCCGGGGCTCACATTGCTAACAATCTCCCACTAGCCCTCAGAACCATTAAGGTACAATCCTTAAACCCATATTCTTTACATGCTGGTCGAAAACCTTCTGTGTCAGAGGTTTGGTAAGAGGATTAGCAACGTTGTCGGCAAAGGCCACCTTGGTGATGATGATGTCACCACGCTTTTGTATCTCCCGAATGATGTGGTATTTCCTTTCCACGTGCTTGCTCTTCTGATGCCATCTGGGTTCCTTTGCCTGGGCAATGGCTCCCGTGTTATCGCAGAGTAACATGATGGGAGTATCAGAGGAAACTACGGCAAGCTCCAGGACGAACTTGCGCAACTACACCGCCTCCTTTGCAGCATCCGATGCGGCAATGTACTCGGCTTCTGTTGTTGAATCTGCAGTAGTGTCCTTCTTGCTTCTCCAGCTCACAACACCACCATTCAACAAGAACACAAACCCTGATGTCGACTTTCGATCATCTACATCCTATTGGAAGTCAGAATCTGGATATCCCAAGACTTGGAGATCACCATCTCCATAGACCAAGATGTAATCTTGCGTCCGTCTTAGATATTTGAATATGTTCTTTACTGCATTCCAGTGTTGTTCTCCACAGCAGGATTGGTAACGACTTACCACTCCCACTACATGGCAGATACCTGGCCTAGTACACATCATGGCATACATTAAGCTTCCTACAGCTGATGCATAAGGACATCCAGCCATGGCCTTCTTTTCCTCAACAGTTTGAGGAGCCATTCCTTTAGACAAGTGGATACCATGTCTTAAGGGTAGGAATCCTTTCTTAAAACTATCCATACGGAATCGTTCAAGAATCTTCTTAATGTATCCATGTTGTGACAATCCCAAAATCCTCTTTTCTCGATTTCTGAACAACTTCAGGCCTAAGATGTAAGAGGCTTCTCCAAGATCTTTCATCTCAAAGGTATGGGATAGCCAAATCTTCACACTGGTCATCATCTCTGTATCATTCCCAATGATAAGGATGTCATCTACGTAAAGCATAATGAACACAATGGCGCTCCCACTAAGCTTTTTGTACACACAATGTTCATCAGGATTCTGCACAAAATTATAACTCTTTGGTTTCGTCAAATCTGATGTTCCAGCTACGAGAAGCTTGCTTGAGCCCATAGATGGATTTCTTCAGCTTGCATACTTTGCCATCCTCAGTTGTGAAGCACTGGGGCTGCTCCATGTAGATATCCTCCTCGAGGTATCCATTGAGGAAAGCCGTCTTGACGTCCATCTGCCAGATGTTGTAGTCAAGATATACAACTATAGCTAGCAGTGTCATGATGGATTTAAGCATAGCCACAAGAGAGAACGTCTCATCGTAATCGATGCCTTCTCTCTGTGTGTAGCCCTTGGCTACGAGCCGTGCCTTGAAAGTCTCTACTTTTCCATCAGGTCCCCTCTTTCTCTTGAAGATCCATTTACACCCAATGGGTTTTACCCCTTTAGGTGGATCCTCTAGGGTCCATACACCATTCTTATGCATGGAGTCAATTTCTGACTTCATTGCTAGCATCCATTTATCCATGTCTTGATCCGCGAGTGCTTCATCAAATGAAGTAGGATCAATTTCAGTCTCACTTGACACATGGAATCCATACCTTTCAGGTGGTGCAACCACCCTCAAACTCTTTCGAAGAGGTATGGGTGTTTCATCTTTATTTATCTCTTCAGTTTCTGGTCTAGGAAGCTCAGAATCCTCAGGGGATTCAATGAGTTCCTCTACTTCATTTTTGTCTTGACCTTTGAGGAAATCATCCTCCAGAAACTTCACATCTCAAGAGATAAAAACCTTTTGGGTCTCAGGGTCATAGAGCTGGTATCCAATACCATCTTTAACATACCCAATGAAGTAACACTCACGAGTGCGAGATTCTAGCTTACTTGCATCCACGTTCTTTGCATGGACCAAGCAACCCCAAACCCTCAAGTGATTAATACTAGGTTTGGTTCCATACCAGAGCTCATGAGGAGTCTTAGGCACAGATTTGCTAGGAATATTATTCAGGATATATATTGCAGTCTCTACTGCATATCCCCATAAACTAAGAGGTAAATGTGCTTTACTCATCATTGAACGTACCATGTCCATGATGGTCCTGTTGCGTCTCTTAGCAACACCTTTAAGTTTGGGAATTTCAGGAGGAGTGAGATTGGAAATAATTCCATTCTCCTAAAGATATTCCTTGAATTCATCTGATAGGTACTCGCCACCTCGATCAGATCGAATCCGTTTAATCTTCCTATCGGTTTAGTTCTCAACCAAAGCCTTGAACTCTTTGAACTTTTCAAAGGTTTCAGATTTATGGCGTAATAGGAAGACAAACCCGTATCGCGAATGGTCATCGATAAACGTCAAATAATATCGATATTAATTTCGAGTCGCGGTACTAAAGGGACCACATGCATCGGTATGTATTAGGTCAATAATACCTTCGCATCTTGTAACCTTTTTACGGAAAGGCATCCTAGTCATTTTACCTCGAATACAATGTTCACAGGTAGGCAAAAATTGAACCTGTAGAAAATCTAAAGGTCCATCCTTTATCAATCTGTTGATCCTATCAACAGACAAATGACCAAGCCTTTGATGCCAAATCATATTCGAATGATTTTTATTCTCCTTGGATCACTTAGGGTTTTTATTAGTGGTTGTAACATTCATGACATGCTCATTAATGCACAATTCATAGAGTCCTCCAGAAGTTAAAATACCCTCTGCAATATATTTATCATAATGATTTATGACTAATTTATTACAGAACATGAATGAATATTCACTTCTAACTAGCTTAGATACAGATATTAAATTCCTTCTAACTTTAGGTACATAAAGAGACTCTTTAAGTACTAGGACTCTACCACTAGATAATGATAGTTGACAAGTCCCGACGGCGACTGCTGCAACACTTGCATCAGATCCCATCTGGATGACTATCTCCTCTTCCTCTAGATCTCTAGTTTCCTGAAACAAATGCAACAAATTGCATACATGAACAGAAGCACCAGAATCTACAACCCAACTTCCTTCTCGTCCAACAAGAAAGCTAGTTTCAATGATGAAAGTAGATTTCATACCTGTTGGGGCTTTAACTTTGTCTGACGACTTCTGGTATTCCGGGCAATTACGCCTCCAGTGCCCCGGCTTTTTGCAGTGGTGACAAACGTTGGATTTCTTCGACGCTATCAGTGCGGAGGCACTAGAAGGTGAGCCAACGCCTTGACTCTTCTTCTTTCTCTTCTAGGCCGGGCCCTTCCGAGAACATTGCTTCCGACCGCGCTTCCCTCGGACCTGTGCAACCATTGCACTGCCAGTTTGACCATCTTTCTTCATTACGTCTTCTGCAGACTTTAATGCAGCAAGAAGACCAACGTTCGACAAGTCCAACTTGTTCATGTGGAATGAAACCACAAAATTATTGAAAGACTTTGGCAAGGATAGAAGAATGAAGTCAGCTTGCATGTCTGCATCCATGTTGGCCCCAAGAGTCTCCAGTTCAGACAAGTACCCAAACATTTTGAGTACGTGCTCCCGAACCGAAGTTCCTTCCTGCATCTTGCAGCGAACGAGCTCTTTCATAATATTGTAACGCTGGGTGCGGTTGATGTCACCAAAAATATCTTTAAGATTCTGCATTATCTCTTGGCATGTGCTCATCTCCACATATTGCTTCTGCAGAACATTGGAGAGAGAACCCATGATATAACATCTAGCCAAGACATGATCTTCATCATACTTGTATTATATGCTTTTTCTTCCTTGGATTTAGGGTTCTCATGCTTGTCCTCGGAGAGCACATAACTTATGCGCTCTGCAGAGAGAACAAGCTCCAAATTACGGATCCAATCCCAGTAATTTGGGCCGGTCAGTTGGTTGACCTCAAGAAGCCTGCTTAGTGGGTTCAAGGACTTCATTTTCTGAAATTAAGAATGCGCTATATTAGAACATATAATCATATATTCATATTTATGATATTTGATTAAAGCATTTTAAATCAAAATGTTCTTGCTTTGTCAACCTTGAAAGTTTATTCCCTTAATCACTTTCAAAGTAAGAGATATGCTTACCATTATATCTCGAGCAAGAACTAGGATCTCCTCCTTATCTTTGTCATATCCCAATAATATGAGAACCTATGACTCCAATAAAGAAAAGAGGGAACACATTCCGCCTTGCAAGTCCAACTTGCATCTCCCAATTCGGTCTTTAATACTCGGGCCCACCACCCCTAAGATGATGTTGACCCGTCATTAATTGAACCAACCGTCAACAAGAATACAACTCGCTATGCGTAATCCAATATCGCCCCAATAATATGAGGACCCGATATTGGGGTCACTATGCATACGTCCTTACTCTTTTGAAAAGCGACGAGCCCGATCCAGATGCGCTTGCATACAGGAGCTGTCACTTCGGACAGGCGTCTCCCACATGCAATCCCTGGCGACGGAACTCTTCGCCTTGACGGGAGACCATGGATGTCACTTATGTGATCCTCCATCTCATATTCAAATTTTAATTAATTATCATGAATCACATTCATATAATCAATTCTTTCGAGGGAAATGACAACTCTCTTCATAATAGAATGTCTCAATTGGACATAATCAATTTAATCATATTAAATTAATTATCAATCCAATTCAATCAACAAACTTGATTATTTTACTTGAATATATATGGTAATATCTCAAAGTACGTATTAATTCGAATTTTAATAATTAGAAAATACACCTTGATTTTCTCCGGCATTATCGAGTCCCTACCCGCTGTCATGGCCAGTACCGACGAGAGTGGGACGAACCACATACGTTGCAACCCGCAACCCCAATGCTCTTTGATTAGACACCATATCCATCTCAGGAAAGGATAATGCCAAATATATCAATTTGTACTTGAGATGATCATCGGTTTTTCAACCGAAATTATACCATATGGTAATAATAAAAACATTTCTGATTTTAAGGAAATTTGCTACGTAAATTCCCAATCCTATTCAAGCATCAAGTTTGATGATTGTGTTTCCAATTATGATTTAGATCAAATCTAATCAATTAATTGGTTGAGGCCAAGTCAATTAAGGAAATAATCATCTTCCAATATTTCACAAATATTTTCCATAATTATTTCATGAAATTAACAATTAATTTCATTAATTGACAATCACTTGGTTCTTGATTAGGACTGCAATTTCAGTAGTGACCCCTACCCACTAAAATTAACATATCTCAATCAATTTAAATCCAAATTAGACAAACTCAATTTTCAAAGATTGCTAACTTGATTTAGGACAGAACTCAAGTAATGTTTCACGCATTTCGAGGCGGATCAAAACAGTAAAATTAACATATCTCAATCAATTTAAATCCAAATTAGACAAACTCAATTTTCAAAGATTGCTAACTTGATTTAGGACAGAACCCAAGTGATCTTTCACGCATTTCGAGGCGGATCAAAACAGTAATTAACTCTTTAATCATGTTAAGATCTACAGTTCCCGCAACAGTGCATACATGTTCATTAAAACAACCATATCTCGAGCATACGGAATCCGAATTATGCAAACTCAGATCCTATGGTTTCCTTATTTAATGGGGAACAAAATTCAATAATTAATTTGTGCTTAAACATTTTAAACATGGTCGAAATTATTTACTAATTAGATCTGCGAAATCAAATACGACAAAAACTTTTGCGACCTTAACGAACCCAAGTCGTCCTCGGTTTGCGAATCATATTCGAAATCGTCGACCTAAGGCTCTGATACCACTTGAAGGATATGGATTTATCCTCAAGCGCATCACGGAAGCGTGATCGTCGTATCGAATACGACGCAAAACGACTAGTCGTACTAGTTGTTATCTGCAGCGGAATTTAAAAATTTTTCATGCGATGAAACCACATGATCCAAGAACGATTCTCGGATCGTTTCATCTATAACCACTACAAGTATAAAGGAATACCTCTTGAAGCGTGGTTGATCAAGTCTCTAAAGAAAGAGACCTCCTGTCACAAGTCCGATCGTCGGTGAGATCGCTTGCGAGCGCGGGGATGAACCGTGTAGTCCTCGCAATCCAAGAAGATGATCCAAGCACGGTTGCTCCTGATCTCGTCGTACGAGATCGAACGTCTCCTTCGTGAGCGCAGCACTCCAAGAAGACGGAGAACCGAAGAACGTCGAAGCGGCGACGTGGTGGCGAGAGCATCGATGAGAACCTCCCCTAGGGTTTGGTAGTCGGCCACCAAGTAGAGGGAGAGAGGGTTGACGTGTATGGAGAAAGAGAGAGAGAGCATCAATATTGCATAGCCTTAGAGAGCATGGTATGCCTCTCTATTTATAGGGTTTTGGGATCCATGGATCTCAATCCATGGGACATATAAAATCAATGGATGAGATTGATTTATGTCTAATCCAATGGTCGAGATTGTTGTTGGTGAAACCAACAAATTATGATTTAATTTAGATTAAAAGATATTTGACAAAATCAAATATAAATCAATCCTAAATTATACCAACAAATAAGGAGAGAATATACATGGAGATAATGTACATTCCATGTGGACGGCCACCCATTCCAATTAGGAGTTGGGTGCTGCCCACTCCATTCCATATGGAGGAAATCTCATGAGATTTCATGAGATTGCATATCTCCATGGAATTCTCTCATTATTTATTTCCAACATTTTTTGTTGGGATTTATTCTTCAAAAATAATTCACAATTATATTTGAGAATATTGCAATCTTGCCATTGAAAAATTGTGAATCATATTCAGAACCCAAAACAACATATAATTTACATTGTCAATTAATTACAGAATGTGTATCCAATACATACAATATTTAATTAACAAATATAAATTCTAATTGGCTCTCTCTAATACATTATAAATCACATTTATAATATATTATGAATAATTGGATATTTCTATCCACATTATTCTTATTCATAATAATTAAATCACATTTAATTATATTGGATAATTTATACACACATCAAGATGATTAAGTCACATTTAATCATTATTTCTTCATTGCTTAGATCTATGGAATTATTCTTGAACCCTTCAAGAATAATGCGATTTCTCCGCAGATACTTGGAGATAAGGACAGGGCGATTGTATTGTTCCACGTATAGTGACTTGGATGTTGAGATCATATATCAAATCCAGATCCCATGGACCTCCCACTGATGCTTGATCAAATCAAGACCATAGACCTAATCTTCTCATTGCATCTGAATCTTATTCAGATCAATGTCCAGTTCATGGACTAAGATTAGGTTACTTCTCTAATGAGAGGAGTCACTAAAATACAAACCTGTTTCATCACTCCCTCGGAATGGAAGCGTCATGGTTATACAATCGTTTATGATGACATCACCCTCAGGTATTCTCAATACCTGTACATCCTACATACTGGAAGACCTATGATCATTCTGAAGATAAAGATCACTTTTACACTGTCATCTTTAGGGTTTGATCATTAAGTTTCTCAATCTTGGTCACTGGGAATTGGTATAGATCATATGCTTTCCCAAAGCATATATCTTACCTTCAAATTCATGTCATGCTTCCAAAGCATGACGACCATGCTTGGAATTTGATCAGTCCCAATACCTCATGAGTGAGCTCATGTCTCCCTGTTCATAAGTGAACCTGTATGATCCTTTTGAGAGATCGTATTACTCATATGTCCTCACATGCACACCAGCTCGCCGGTGTATAGACCTTGGTTAGGTCATCAACCTGTTGGTCTGCCAAATGTACAAACTCAGACATATAATAACACATCTGTCTCCGGTCAGAGGATGCATGCCTATGCTGTGACATCATTCAACATAGGTCTTTGGTTATCTCGATCTCGTTAAGTCAACTTATTGACTCAACTAATCTGACACCTCCGAATCACTATTCCCATGCAGAGGACCTGCATCAAGAGGTCGGTCAGATATTAGTCATATGAGAAAGGATTGCCATCTTCTACTCAGACTGGAGATCATCACTTAACAATCATTTGACGATGCTTGATGAGTCCTCTATCTAACTTCTTAGATATCCATCCAAGCATCAGCCTCTATGATTCAATCAATGAATCAACACTTGTATGATTATCAAGTTGGCCATGGTACATAACCCTTATTGTACAGAGGGACCCTATAGTGCTTTCATTCATTCAATCTCAGAAAGGGAGTGAAAAATAATCAATAACTTTCATTGATAATTTCTTTATTACAATAACATTTATTGTAGGAATGGTTCGCCCGGGGCTCACATTGCTAACAGGACTGGCTATGGGGTTAGGGTTTTCTCGTTTACGAGAGCTCCGGACTAGGATCGCCACTCTGATACCATGCTGGGAAAAGAATGAGAGTTGTTTTTTCCATGAATTGTTGGGCTCTCTTATATAGAGGAGAGACCTATGGGTAAATTACATAAGATAGACATACATAAAGTAACTAGAAAAACTATACAGAAATATAAATATATCTCTACAATAAATTCAGAAGAAACATTCTTCTAGATTTTTGGGATCTCTTTTGCAAATGATTGGGAAATCGATGTAGATGTAACTCATAAATAAATATAGTTTGGCTAAAACGGAGAGGAGCCTCTATTGTTCTATGTGATACGAAATTTCCTTTGATAATTAGAGGAAAGTGTTACAAAGTTGTGAGACCTGCTATGATCCATGGATCTAAATTTTGGCATGTGAACCATAGACATGTGCAGTGATTGGCAATAGTAGAAATGAAAATTCTACGGTTGATGTGCCATCATATATGAAAATGTTGGATTCAGAAGTTTGCTAAAGGAGATGCATGGCTAAAGAGGATCAATACTTCCCAAGAAGGATGCATCGCTGCAGTTAGGGGATTTTCGCCCGATTGCATTATCGAATGCACTTTATTTGATTATAGCGAAGGTGTTGGCTAATAGACTGAACATAGTCATGGACTATATTATCTCTCACCTATAGTCAACGTTTATACTAGTAGACAAATTGGTTATGCAATGACCACGCAGATCATTGCAGATTGGAAGAGGCGTAGGGTGAAGGGTTTGCTGTGGAAAGTGGATTTCTCCAAGGCCTATGACACGATCTACTGGTATTTCCTATGGGCGGCAATGGCGAAACGAGGTTTCCTAGATATCAGAATCTCTTGGATGAAGTATTACGTCACCACTGCTTCTTACTCGGTGTTTTTTAACGGTCGTTCTGAGGGTGGGTGGTTTCTACCAACCGTAAGAGGAGTGCATTGGCGGTGTCCTCTTGGACTCTTGCTTTTTGTTATCACATCCAATGTGCTACCATGTATGATTGAACATGTGTTGCATCAGGGGTCACTGCATGTTATACTCTTGGGGATATTCGTATCCCTCTTTTGCAATATGCAGACGACACCATTTTTCCATTGAACGAGGAAGAGAGGAAGCAAAGGGGATGGCTACAATGCTTGAGTTTTTTGGGGGAACTCTCTAGGCTTGTTCTCAACCATAGTAAATCTATTGTATTCCTTTTGGAATGAATTAATGGAGGATTGGGATTGTATTGTAGAACTTGGGACTGATAAAAGGTCTCTTCCTATTCGGTATCGTGGGTTGCCATTAGCGAGTGGCAATCTTAAGATGGTTGTCTGTCTTCGATTGATTGAGAAGATGGAAAGTATGTTGTCAGGTTGGGGGGAGAGATTTTATCCCTTGGGTGACTTCTTGTACTTATAAAGGCTATTCTCTATGTTATTCCATTGTTCTTTTTACTAGCGAAACTCCTTCCTGTGAGTATACATATGCTGGAGTTTCTTATGAAGAGATTTTTCTAGGGAAAGTCGGGCCAGGAGAGCTCAGGAGTTCATCTTGTGGACTGGGATAAGTTCACGCTCCCAAAGTCTGTAGGCAGCCATGGGATTCACTGGCTTGAGGCAATGAGTTAAGTTCTTCATCTGAAGCGGGTGAGCAAGATTTGTGGTAGAGATAAGGCCCACTATTGCCAACTTATTCGACACATTTATGACATCCTGACGGATGGGAACCTTTCGGAGCATGCTTCCTTTCCATCTGCCTTTTGGAAAGGAATTTAAGAAGTTATGCCATGGTTTCCAATTTTTTTTCGTCCAATTCTTGGTAAAGGTGAATCCTTTGCATTTTGGACCGATAACTGGGCAATTATCTGCACGCTTCCCCTGCCAATTTGCTTTGGATGCTAACCACAGTGCACATGTGGTGGACTGTTGGATTGATGGGAGCTAGATGCCTTCTTTCCTGACGGGGTTCATGGACCAACACTTGGTGGATTTTATCAGCATGTTAGATTTGAGCGGTTTTGCGGGCCTGACTGGTGGGAAGGACCATTGGGTCTTGAAAGATAACGTGTCTCAGTGAAAAGGGCTTACAGAGCAATGGATAAGACACCATCTACTGATGAGGGCAATATGATCCGAGATTGCAATTTTGTGTGGGGATTGAAGCTTTGTTGGGAAAATAAGAGAACTTGTTTATTCCATCAGCCCTAGGCTCTCTTATATAAGAGAGTAGCCTATGGGTAAATTACATAAAGAGTTCAACGGGAAAGAAAAATAACGAAAAGATACATAAGTGAATAATATATGTTCACACTCCCCCTCAAGATGAAGCATAGATATCAATCATGCTCAGCTTGGACGCACACTTCTGAAAGGGGCCTCGCAATAATGCCTTGGTAAAAATATCTGCCGTTTGATTCTCTGAACTAACATGGGATGTAGCAATGAATCCCTTCTGAATCATGTCACGTATAAAGTGACAGTCAACTTCAATGTGCTTGGTCCGTTCATGGAATGCTGGATTTATTTGCAATGAAGAAGGCCGCCTGATTGTCACATTCCAAAGCCATAGGAAGTGGGACTTCTATATGCAAATCTGTAAGTACAACCCTTACCCACATCATTTCTGTGCTAACCTGGGCCATAGCCCTATATTCAGATTCAACACTAGACCTTGCCACCACGGTTTTTTTCTTGCTCCTCTATGAGACTAGAGAATCTCCAACATATACAGCAAACCCAGAGGTGGACTTCCTGTCCTTGGGACACCCTGCATAATCTGCATCTGCACATGCTGAGATATTAATCACCTTGTCTTTCTTGAACAACAAACCTGCACCTGGAGATGACTTGAGATACCTGAGTATCATATGTATGGCATCCATGTGTACCTGACGTGGTTGCTCCATGAACTGGCTCACTCGATTCACAGCAAAGGCTATATCGGGCCTAGTAATAGTGACATAAAGAAGTTTCCCACCAGTTCTCTGTATCTTCTCCTATCCACCTTCTGAATCATGTCACGTATAAAGTGACAGTCAACTTCAATGTGCTTGGTCCGTTCATGGAATGCTGGATTTATTTGCAATGAAGAAGGCCGCCTGATTGTCACATTCCAAAGCCATAGGAAGTGGGACTTCTATATGCAAATCTGTAAGTACAACCCTTACCCACATCATTTCTGTGCTAACCTGGGCCATAGCCCTATATTCAGATTCAACACTAGACCTTGCCACCACGGTTTTTTTCTTGCTCCTCTATGAGACTAGAGAATCTCCAACATATACAGCAAACCCAGAGGTGGACTTCCTGTCCTTGGGACACCCTGCATAATCTGCATCTGCACATGCTGAGATATTAATCACCTTGTCTTTCTTGAACAACAAACCTGCACCTGGAGATGACTTGAGATACCTGAGTATCATATGTATGGCATCCATGTGTACCTGACGTGGTTGCTCCATGAACTGGCTCACTCGATTCACAACAAAGGCTATATCGGGCCTAGTAATAGTGACATAAAGAAGTTTCCCACCAGTTCTCTGTATCTTCTCCTATCCACCTCCTCTGTATCACCATCATATAGCTTCATACTAGGGTCCATAGGTGTGGTAGCAGGTCGGCAACCAAGCATTCCTGTTTCACTCAACAGGTCAGTGGCATATTTCCTCTGAGACATTACCAACCCATAAGGATTTCTGGCAAACTCCAGTCCCAGAAAATATCTAAGAACTCCAAGGTCCTTGGTAACAAATTCACGACCCAACATTTCTTTCGCCTCCTTTATTCCCCGTTCATCATCACCTGTAATCAGAATGTCGTCTACATAGACCATAATTGCAATAATACCTCTGGAAGTCTTTTGTACAAACAAGGAATGATCAGCATTAGAACGTTTGTATCCCTGTTTCTCAAAGAGATCTGAGAGCTTCTGGAACCATGCTCTGGGGTTCTGCTTAAGGCCATAGATAGCCTTATGAAGTCTGCACACCGTAGGATACTCCCCCTCAACAGCAAAACCAGGTGGCTGTTGCATGTAGACTTCCTCCTGTAAGTCACCATATAAGAACACATTCTTCACATCCAACTAGTATAGCGGCCACTAACGAGTGACCGCAAGCGACATCAAGATCCGTAGAGTGGAATGGCGGGCCAAGGGCGAGAATGTATCAAGATAATCCACCCCATATGTCTGTGTAAAACCACGAGCAACAAGTCGAGCCTTGTACCTGTCAATACTGCCATCTGCATTCTGCTTGACTGTAAATACCCACTTGCAGCTCACTGGTGACACATCAGCAGGTACAGGAACCAGACTCCAAGTTCCTCTAGACTAAAGAGCTGCCATTTCTTCCTCCATGGCTAGACGTCATCTACTATCCTTCAGTGCGTCTTTGTAATTCCGTGGAATAGCTACTGCTGACAATGCGACGACGAAATTCCTGAAATCTCCAGTTAGTCGATCAAATGACACAGAAGCTGCTAAAGGATATGATGCGCAACTCCGCTTCGACTTTCGCATAGCAATAGGAACAATCATTTGTGTCCTCGTTTGGCCTCTGTAACACATCCTGCTCAGAAAAATCATCAGATCCATCAATAGTAATATCTTCAGAACATACCTTAGGCGAGCTAGGTGATGAGCAATGACCATTAGCTGAAGTAGACCTGCGGGTATAATGAAATGGTAATGGTGAAACAGGTATATTGACAGGAGGTGTAGAAGATGGTAATGGTTCTGGTGTTGGTGTTGGTGGTGGTGGTGACATGTAAATGGCATCAGTATTAGCATGGGGTATCAACTGATAACCAGAGGCTGAGAAATACATAATAGATTCAAAAAATGTAACATCTGCACTGACAAGGTACCGCCTGCGCAAAGGATCATAACACTTGTACCCCTTCTGAGTTCTGGAGTACCCAACGAAGACACACTTGACAGCCCTAGGAGAGAGCTTGTCAGTCCCGGGAGACAACTGATGGACAAAAGCAACCGAACCGAACACACGAGGAGTAAGGGAGAATAATTCTTTTCCAGGGAAGATAAGAGAGAAAGGGATCTTCTCACCTAGAACAGATGACGGCATACGATTGATTAGGTAACATGCTGTAAGAACAATGTCACCCCAGAATGAATGAGAAGCATGACTCTGTATAAGAAGCGACCTGGTTACATCCAGTAAATGGCGATGTTTCCTTTCAGCGACCCCATTTTGTTGGGAAGTATATGCACAGGATGTCTGGTGGATGATCCCTTGGTATGAGAAATAACTGGATAGGACATGAGTACACAATTCCAGGGCATTATCACTTCTCATAATTTTAACAGATGCAGAAAAAACATTACGAATCTCATTAAGTAAATTGATGATAATATTCCCTGCTTCAGATTTATTTTTAACAAAAATACCCATGACACACGAGAGAAATCGTCCACAATAACTATATAAAACCTGTGTCCCTGATGATCGGGAACATGACTCGGACCCCAGATATCGACGTGAAACAACTCAAACTTGGAGGTAGTACTCCTACACTGACGACTAGGAAAGGTAGACCGATGATGCTTTTCCAACTGACAAGCCTCACATTGAATAGACGTGTGAGGCAAAACTTGAGGTAACACACGACGCAGTTTCTGAAGCGGTAGATGTCCAAAGCGCAGGTGCCATAGCAGAGGAGAGACGGGTCCAGGAGGTAGAGATGAGGTTCCAGCAAAGGGAGTCTGACTGAGGCGATAGAGGCCTCCTTATTCATAGCCACGCCCAATCACGTTGCCCGTAAGGATGTCCTGAAAAACAAGAGAAGATGGATCAAAAATCGCCCTACACTGAAAATCCGTTGTAATTTGACTGATAGACAACAAATTTATTGAGAAATCAGGTGCGTGTAATACATTCTTGAGCTGCATAGATGACGGTAGTCTAATCTCCCCCTGACCTGTAATCGGGGAATGTGTACCATTAGCAATGACCACTGTTCGACCTGGAGGGATCTGTCTGTACCCTGTAAGTAGACTTTGATCGCCACATAGATGATGAGTGGCGCCAGAGTCCATAATCCGTGCTAAAGTATCTGATCCACTACTAGTAAATGCATATGTGCTACCTGATGCACTGGTAGATGCAGAGGCGGATGCAGCAGCATCAGACTGGTTCTCAGTAGTGGGTGTTGGGCCAGATGGAGGAATAATGCCCCTTAGATGAGCAACAAGATCATCAAAGCGCTGATCCAAAGTGGCAGCAGATGGAGGCTCTATCTGCTCATCGACTCGTGCAGATGCACATGCTTAGAGTAGCATGTGTCTTCGGTATGTCCAGTGTGATGGCACTAGGTACACGTTGGCCGAACACGACCTCCTCTGTCACGAGGGCCACGGTCACGGGCCTGATGATGGTGACTTCCACAACCTCGGTTGGCAGCCATGGCTGAAGCAGTCTGATTCGTAGTTGTTGACGCATAGTCTATTTTGTATCTCTTTGTTATTTTATTTTCTTGTTAGTCTTCTTGTGTAATTTACCCATAGGCTACTCTCCTATATAAGAGAGCCTAGGGCTGTGGAATAGAACATCGCATTCACGTTTCCCCAACATGGTATCAGAGCGACGGTCCTAGACCGGAGTTCTCGAAACCCTAACCCTAACCCGCCCCACCCGCCGGCCTCTCTTCTCTCTCTCTCTCCTCCCGGCGATCGCTCCTCTCCGATCGCTCCTCTCCGATCGCTCATAGGCGCAACTCCGATCGCCTCTCGCCTGGCGTCGCCCTCTAGCGATCACCCATCGCCGAGCGCCCTCGCCAATCGCCCAGCGCTCATCTAGCGCTTCTCGCGGATCGCATAGCGCCTCTCACCGATCGCGCGCTGGATCCGATCGCCTAGCGCCTCTCGCGCTACTCGCCGATCGCTGCGCTACATAGAGCGTATCACGTGCACCTTCCAGTGCACCTTGCGCCTCTTCCCGTGCCTCCTGCTGTGCACCTCACGTGCACCTTGCGCCTCCTGCTGTGCGGCCTAGTGCGCCTCCTGTGCTGTGCGCATAGCGTGCGCTAGGGCACCATCTCAAGCGTGTGCTAGGGTTTCTACAATAGAAACCTGTGCGTGTGCGGATCGTAGCACGTGCAGATCCATGGGGATAGTTGCTTGAGGTCTACACATGCAACTAGTCCCGTCTATGTCATTGTAGACCAATATTATCCAGTGTCATACGCTCCAGTCTTCAGTATGTCAGAAAGCAAGGCAGATACCCCATCTATGGGTGCTTTTCGTGGTCCAGCGCCCATCGTCAAGATGGATGGTACGAACTATGAACTGTGGGCAATGCAGTTCATGAGTATGATGAAGTCCACGGGCAAGAAGCATATTCTCACAGAGCCCGAGCCTGCAGAGAAGACTGGAGTTCATGCCTCATGGGAGGCAGACGACGCATATGCCAAGGTGTGGCTGTCTGGCACATTGGCTATTGAAATCGCCAATGACATTCTACATCAACCCACAGCCAAAGACATGTGGGACATCCTCGCTGCGACCTATTCTCAGGCAAAGAATGAGACGAAGATCCTGCAACTACAGCATGATATATTCACGATAAAGCAGAATGGACGCCCGTTACATTCCCTCTATACATCTTTGAGAGGAATGTTTGAGAAGCTTCACAGCTTCATGCCTCTTACCGCCACACCAGAGCAGCAGAAAACTTACAGGAATGCAACAATGGTGGGCGTGTTTCTCGCAGCACTTGATCCAGAGTATGAGGCCGCACGTTCACAGATCTTGGCGGACTCAACTATTCCTCCCATGGAGGAGGCCTTTCACAGATTGAGTAGGATAACTGTACCTTCAGCAACTGCTAGTCAGAATCCCTCAGCCATGGCGGCTAACAGGGGCCGTGGTTCCCATTACCAAGGCCGTGGACGTACTCCCCGTGGAAGGGGTGGTCGCACTAGTCCTACATGCTCTTATTGTCACCGTATCGGACATACTGAGGACACATGCTACTCAAAGCATGGATTTCCTGCATCTGCACGAGTCGCTGAGCAAATAGAGCCTCCTTCTGCTGCTTCACTGGATCAGCGTTTTGATGATCTGGTTGCCCGCCTCAGGGGCATTATCCCATCATCTGGCCCAGCACAGACGACAGAGAGTCATACTGATGTTGCTGCTTCTGCTTCTGCGTCTGCCTCTACGAGTACGTCAGGTAGTACACTTGCACTTCATAGTAGTAGATCGGATACATTGCCATGGATTATGGACTCAGGTGCTACACATCATCTATGTGGCGACCAGAGTCTACTTTCAGGATATACTCAGATCCCTCCAGGACGGACAGTAGTGATTGCCAATGGCACACATTCTCCCATCACGGGTCAGGGGGAGATTAGATTAACATCCTCTATGCAGCTCAAGAATGTTTTACATGCACCACATTTTTCTATGAATCTTTTGTCGATCAGTCAGATTACGAAGGATCTCCAATGTCGAGCTATTTTTGATCCATCTTCTTTGATTTTTCAGGACATCCGTACGGGCAACGTGATTGGTCATGGCTATGAGCAAGGAGGCCTCTATCGTCTGAACCAGACCCCATTTGCCGGAATCACATCTTCTCCCGCTGGACAAGTATCTTCCCTCCTGTGGCATCTGCGTTTTGGTCATCTACCGCTTCAGAAGTTGCGTCTTGTCTTACCTTATAGTTTTTCTCACACACCTATTCAGTGTGAGGCGTGTCAGTTGGGAAAACATCACAGGTCATCGTTTCCCAGTAGTCAAGGTCGGAGTAGTAACTCCAAATTTGAGTTGTTTCATGTTGATGTCTGGGGTCCAAGTCGTGTTCCCGATCATCAGGGGCACAGGTTTTATATTGTATTTGTGGATGACTTCTCAAGAGCATCATGGGTATTTCTAATGAAAAATAAATCTGAAGCTGGAAATATTATTATTCAATTTCTAAATGAGATTCAGAATGTTTTTTCCACAACTGTCAAAATTATGAGAAGTGACAATGCCTTAGAGTTATGCACCAAGAATCTTGCCAACTACTATTCCTCTAAAGGAATTGTTCACCAAACATCCTGTGCCCATACGTCTCAACAAAATGGGGTGGCAGAAAGAAAACACCGTCACCTTCTTGATGTCACAAGGTCACTTCTCATTCAGAGTCATGTTCCGTATTCATACTGGGGTGATGCAGTCCTTACTGCATGTTATCTTATAAATCGTATGCCCTCGTCTGTCTTGAATGAACAGGTTCCTTTCTCACTGATTTATCCTGACAAGGATCTGTTCACTCTTACCCCTCGTGTGTTTGGGTCAGTTGCCTTTGTCCATCAATTGTCGCCCGGTTCTGACAAGCTCTCTCCTAGGGCTGTCAAGTGTGTCTTTGTGGGGTACTCCAGAACTCAAAAGGGGTACAAGTGTTTTGACCCTGTGCGTCGGCGGTATATGATCAGTGCAGATGTTACATTCTTTGAATCTATCATGTATTTTTCAGATTCTGGGAGGATGCAGCCGCCACCTATATCCCCTGACATTGTATTCATGGCACCACCAACATCACAACCGCCACCAACATCTGAACCACCACCACCACCGCCACCACCATCAATAGTACCTCCGTTACCATTCCATTACACCCGGAGGCCGAATCAAGCTCATGGTCCTGACCAGTCAACTAGCTCGCCTATGGTATGTAATGAGAATATTAATGTTGATGGATCTGACGACATTTCTCAGCAGGGTGCATTACAGGAGCATGGTGATACCACGGCGGACCTAAATGTTCCAATCGCTCTACGCAAGTCGAAGAGAAGCTGTGTCCAGTATCCAGTATCAGCAGTAGTGTCGTTTGAGAGGCTATCTGGACCATTCAAGACGTTTGCATTGGCACTTTCAGCTACAGCCATTCCACGGAACCATCATGATGCTATGCAGGATGCTAGATGGCGACTAGCAATGGAAGAGGAGATGGAGGCACTTCAGTCTAGAGGAACCTGGAGTTTGGTTCCTATACCTCTAGATGTTAGCCCGGTGAGCTGCAAATGGGTGTTTACAGTTAAGCACAATGCAGATGGTTCCATTGACAGGTACAAGGCACGCCTTGTTGCTCGGGGCTTCACGCAGACATATGGGGTAGATTACCTAGACACCTTCTCCCCTGTGGCGCGTCATTCCACTTTACGGATTTTGTTATCTGTTGCGGTTGCTAAAGACTGGCCACTCTATCAACTGGACGTAAAGAATGCATTTTTGTATGGAGACTTGCAGGAGGAAGTCTATATGCAACAGCCACCTGGTTTTGCTGTTGAGGGGGAGTGTTCCAAGGTTTGCAGATTGCATAAGGCCATCTATGGTCTTAAGCAGAGCCCCAGAGCATGGTTTCAGAAGCTTTCAGACCTATTTGAGAAACAAGGATATAAACGCTCCAATGCTGATCATTCCTTGTTCGTGCAGAAGACGGCGAGAGGTATCATTGTAATCATGGTTTATGTTGATGATATCTTGATTACAGGTGATGATGACCAAGGCATTAAGCAAGCAAAGGAAAGGCTGGGAACCGAGTTTGTCACCAAGGACTTGGGAGTCCTTAGATACTTCCTGGGGCTGGAATTTGCGAGAAATCCATACGGATTAGTCATGACACAGAGGAAGTATGTCACAGATCTACTGAGTGAGACAGGTATGCTAGGGTGTCGACCTGCTACGACACCAATGGACCCTAGCATGAAGCTGTATGATGATGACACAGAAGAGGTGGATCAGAGAAGGTACAGAGAACTAGTAGGCAAATTACTGTATGTCACTATCACTAGACCTGATATACAGTTTGCAGTGAGTCGTGTGAGCCAGTTCATGGAGCAACCACGCCAGGTCCACATGGATGCCATACACATGATTCTGAGATATCTAAAATCATCTCCAGGTGCAGGCTTGCTATTTAAGAAAGGAAAGGAGATTTCTGTTACAGGATGTGCGGATGCAGACTATGCAGGATGCCCCAAGGACAGGAAGTCAACATCATGGTTTGCAGTCTATGTTGGAGATGCTCTAGTTTCGTGGAAGAGCAAGAAGCAGACAGTAGTAGCTAGATCCAGTGCTGAATCAGAATATAGGGCTATGGCCCAGGCGTGCACAGAAATGATGTGGGTAAAATCCTTACTTGCAGACCTATGTATTGATATACCTCTTCCTATGATGTTGGAATGTGACAATCAGGCCGCCTTGTTCATTGCAAATAACCCAGCTTTTCATGAGAGGACCAAGCATATTGAGGTCGACTGTCACTACATACGTGACATGATTCAGAAGGGGTTCATTGCTACATCTCATGTCACATCAGAGAATCAGACTGCTGATATTTTCACCAAAGCATTATTTAAAGGCCCATTCCAGAAGTGTGCGTCCAAGCTGAGCATGATTGATATCTATGCTCCATCTTGAGGGGGAGTGTTGACGCATAGTCTATTTTGTATCTCTTTGTTATTTTATTTTCTTGTTAGTCTTCTTGTGTAATTTACCCATAGGCTACTCTCCTATATAAGAGAGCCTAGGGCTGTGGAATAGAACATCGCATTCACGTTTCCCCAACAGTAGTCGTAGAAGGAACTGTGATGCGGCTCGGTTTGTGAAAGGCTTACTCCATAGGAGGAATAGTAGAATCTGCCAAGATCTGGGACCGTGCCGCCTCATACTCAGAATCAAGGGCAGCGAGGAAAACTCCTACCATAATAGCATTCCAGTAGATCTTCTGTTGCTCTGGTGTGGCTGTCAGGGGCATGTAGTCATAAAGCTTCTCGAACATTCTTCATAGAGATGTGTACAATGAGTGTAGAGGACGCCCATTCTTCTTGATAGTGAATATGTCATGCTGGAGTTGCAGAATCTTTGTCTCATTCTTCGCTTGAGAATATGTGGCAGCCAGAATATCCCACATAGCTTTGGCTGTGGGCTGATGAAGAATATCATTGGCAATCTCGATTGCCAGAGTTCCAGATAGCCATACTTTGGCATATGCATCATCTGCCTCCCATGAGGCATTAACTCCAGTCTTCTTAGCAGGCTCTTCTTCAGAAGAATGTGTTTCTTACCTGTTGACGTCATCATACTCATGAACTGCATAGCCCACAGTTCATAGTTCGAACCATCCATCTTCACAATCGACGCTGGACCTCGAAAGGCGCATATAGATGGAATCTCTGTCTTGGTTTCTGACATACTGATAACAGAAGACTGGAGTGGTAGACTGAAGATAAGATCGTCTACACGGACATAGACGGGTTTAGCTGCATGTGTAGACTCAAGCAACCAAACCAATTACTTTGGAGAAGTGCGAGCTTTTGTGCGCAACGTGCAGGGACCACTCGCTGGGCACGTGGAGATCACCCGCACGAATCACGTGTACAGGTGGCGCGCACAGCACACCGATTCACCGCGTGCAGGGATACAACGTGCACAATGCGCACGTAGGCGAGGAGGTAAAGAGCACTGTGCCCTAGCACACGGAGGCGCACAACACATCGATTCCTCTCGCTCTCTCACATAGTTTCCTCTCATATTATGGTGGGTATTTGCATCAATCAATCTTAATTAATCTATATCCCCATCAATCTCAACCAATCAAGATCTCAATCAATCTCCATCGATCAAGTTCCATATAAGATTTGATCGGATCTACGACCGCAACAAAGACTTCTCCCACATTAAGTAGGGCCGATGACATGGATTCTTTGCCTCTATCTTGATCTATATTAGGTCATTCTTGGAGTTATACCTAAGTAATTAAGATCCCTTGGAATAGTCTCCTTCCAACACTTCTTAGGCCTTCCTTCCCCTATCTTAGCCAAGTCAACATCTTAAATCTTGCATCTTCTACGTCAATTTCTTCTTCCATAGCTATAGTTGTTCTAATTCCTTCAATAGAAGTTTCCAAAGCTAGTAGACAAAGCCACTCCGAAAGTTAGAAAAAACATAACCTTTTTCCAAGACCATTATAACTATATATGATTTTCGACTTAGAGAAAACAAGGGTCGAAGTTCAAATAAAATTAAGACATCGAACCTGAGACTGACCTGAGACTCAACATGCTCTGGTCTTGAATGTCTTTCTGTGGTCTTCGGGATTCCAAAGAAGTCATGTCTGTTCCTTTACAACATCCTCCCACTCGGGGGTTCGACTCACTCTTTCCCCAAATTCTCGTCGACTACCAACAAGCTATAGTGAGGTTACGAATGTAGGAAAGAGACCAGAGAGAGGTCGTATATCGGAGAAGGCTAGATCAACTGAATCCTGTGGATATGAAGTTCAGACTTTCTTCTTTTATAATCGTTTCTTACTTCTCTCTGGTCGATAAAAAAAGACCAGAACTCGTCTTGGCAACTTGATCTATGATGTTAGGGATAGAGTAGGTAGAAAGAACGAGCCGTAAGAGAAGATGAGGGCATGACATAGCTTTTCCATACCTCTTTTCCGTACCTCTGAAGTCCCTACCACCCATCATGTTGAGCCAAGAGGGACAAAGGCGGCTGCTAGGCCTAAGGGCTTACTTTATTAGTTACTTAGCTGGCTTGCTTCTCCTAGCACCATGTTCACTCCTAAAAGGCATGAGCAAATGGGAATCACCAGCAAACAACATACACTAAGGTATCTCATCATAAAAGTGACTAGTTGACATGTAAATACTCGAAGTAAAAAGGAAAGAACTCAAAGCTGAACTGTGATGTCGACCGATGCTGATGTCAAAATATTCAGTTTTCCCAGACTAGATTATTACACAAGGTGAACCCCATCATAAATATCCTTTATAAGGTTAATGTATATGACATGCACTTGTCTCTTCTCCAAAACTCTCCACAAGTTCTCCCATAAAACTGAATCATAAGCCTTCAATGTGATTTGATTAGACCTAATCAAATATTTTTCAAGGATAAGATGGAATTCAATTCTACCATGTTAGAATTCTAATTTTCCTCATCCCAATAAATGTGTAGATAAATAAAAACAAATGCATCTAAAGTATTCTATTAAATTTGGTCGATGCGATTAAAAAATCGATATGATAAAAGATTGGTTTATAGGGAAAATTTGAGGAAAAAATGCTTTGAAACTTGGAAGTCACCAAAATTGATTAGCTAAACATGCATGATCAAGTTTCATCAGCAGATTCGCGAAATCATGGAAAATCAACATTCTGACAGGGGTTCGTTTCTCGTGTCCTATTGAATTCGGCACGGGATAGTGTCATGTTTCAAAAGCTCCTATGTTTTAATGCCATGCGCCACAAGTCTATTGAAAATGATTCTGATTAGTTTTTTTATCAATAAAACTTCTGCTTAGCAAATGTATCTAGTCATATGGAATGATGACCACATGTAATCACTTTCTGCAGGTGGCGGCATGGAAAGATGATGATGGCGACTGGTACGAAACAGGCCTGCATATATTTTGTAAGTTATAATTCTTCTACAGTGAAATTTGTCTTTTATTTCGAAAAACAAGCCCCCAGGCTTAAAAATTTATAAATACATTCAATACTTCCAGTTGTTTGTGTGCATATATATGTCATGAAAAAAATGAATATGATGGTTGTGAATCTAGGCTGAAACAGTTAGAGGTGCATAAAGAATGGTCTGGGGGTGTGATGTATCAGTATCACTACAATATATTGTTATTTGGCATGTAAAAGTTGTGACTCCTAATTTATTTTGGGAAACGACTTTGTTGTTATATTTGGCATGTAAAAATTATCTCATTCTTGATTAGAGGATTGATGTTAACCAGAAAGAATGATTGCTGTGATGTTAACAATAACGAATGATTACAGGACCCGTGGAATAATGCTGATTCCTATTGTAGTCTCCAATACTGCTCTTTTTCTTTACAATAGGGACTACTACTTGAGATCAACGGTCATCCAAGAATAATCGGAGAGTAAATACACTGCAGCTTTAAATGTCAAACCCAACAGATACCCATTACAAGTACATGCACAAAAAGCACACAGAGCATAATGGACCACATTCTCGATGTAACACCTCTGTCCAAAAGCGCATAGAGTTTCTTTGCAACTTCAAAACCCACAATACACCACCATTAGATAGCACCTGCCAAGATGTATTCCGAAGGCTGTATTTCCCCTCCGCATCATATCAATATAAACTTCATGAGTAAGTTATCTAAGGATGTGCTATATAGCTACAAGGCCCCTGTCTCCCCTCACAAACCACGAAAAGTCTTGTCAAATCCCATTTGCTATTGTGAACTTTCATCACCAATCTCTTGTATCATACAACCTCAGAGAGAAACACACTTTCAGAGGCAGTGTTAGCCAACAAATCTGGCAGCAAACAAGGACGAAGGATGGATCAAGTTTCTGCCACTGCCATCTCAAAACTGTTCTTTTTATGGACTGGCATTGAGCATGGCTATTTCTGCTATTGCTTCAGCGTTGTTGATGCTTTCGTTGCCTTTCACCTGTCAATGGTACTATTACATCGTCTGTGTTTCTGCAAAGCAATATAGGAAATTAAAGATAAGCTTGTAGGAGGGGTGTTGAGGGTTGGCACCATTGATATGCCTTGAATCCTAACCATATATTTTGTTGAACCCTGTTGAAGAGCCATCTGATGCCCGCTCTCTACCCCTGGTGAAAATTTTATGAGCGGTTCCTTTTTCTATTTGGGTTATTGTATCCATTTGAAACAAGGATCCATTCGTATGGGAGTAAAATATAAACTGCCTCGGGTTAGGACTTCCATATCATCTTCATTCTTATTCTCCACAAATAGTGAATACCGATCACTACCATCCAAGGATGTAACTCAGTTATGGGAGAACCTTGTAAATCAATGTATTTGCGTCAATGTTTTGAAAACCGGACCAGATCGACCGGTCCGACCGATGAACTGGACCTGGACCGGTTCGGCTAACTGGTTCTCGCCAGTTTGGTTTGAATGTTCAAATTTTAATCAAATCGTCGGTTCAGCCTATTATTTTTAATTTGGTTTAACCATGTATAACTGAAGTCAAACCGCATTTAATTTTTAATTTATCTAAAACGAATGCTGGTAGTGGGAGTTGAACCCATGACCTTTGGTCACCTATTCCAAACTCCTAACCAGCTACTCTAACACAACTTTTTAGATGTAATGGATTTTAAATATGCTTAAACTACGATTATGTTATAGAGAAACTAGTCCAAATTATATATATATATATATGATATGTATGTCATTTGGTGTATACAAAAGAATATTTCATGTATAGTGTGAAATATATACATTGTATATGTATTTTATTTATATTTCATGTATATTTTAGTTATATTTTTTATACATTTTATTTCATTTCGTTTTTATTAGCCAGTTCAACCACTTTTTCTCACCAGTCCAGTTTAATCCGGTTTTAAATAATGATGACATCATCATCCGGTTAAACCGATTTGATTACATGGTTCAACCTGATCCGACCATTTCGATAAGGTTTCCGGTTCGGTGTCGGGTTTGATTTCAAAATCATTGAGTTGCGTTTTGCTTGATTGATTGTGCTTATGCATGTTTGCTTCAACGATTCGTAACAAACTGGTATCATATCATTAAGTTTCGTCAGGATCATCAAGTATATGACATCGCACGATGTGAAGATCGAGAAGTTCACAGGGAGGAATGGATTCAATCTATGCAGATCAAGATACATGCCCTTCTAAAGAAGCATGGCATATGGACACCGTTGAACAATGAGCGGGCGAATGCACTCAAGCCCTCTGAGTTGATGGTGTAAGAAGAGAAATCCTACTCAATGATCATGTGATGTTTGGCTGATTAGATTATCACAGGAGATGCTGATAAGACAATTACGACTACTCTATGATTGAGACTCGAAAGTCTATATATGACGAGGTCTTTGATCAACAAGTTATTGAAGTGACGTTTGTTCTCTCTCTGCATGGAGAAAGTTACACCTCTTAAAGAACATCTAGATTGCTTAAATACATTGTTAATTAAGAAACATAGATGTTAAGATTGAAGATGAGGGAATTGAAGTCAAGTTTCAAGCAACATAGATGGAGAGCTCTCACCATCAGAGAGAATGTCTTAGGTGAAAGGTGCGAACATGCATAAAGGTTTGGAGGAGGGCCACTGAAAAAGAGGAAGAAAGGGATGAGAGAGCCACCAATCAAAGGGAGTGAGGGTTGAAGAAGGACGGATGATCATCTCTTACTACAATAGAGGTTGGAGTTGTACTTGTGTGATTTTTACGCCCACAATATGGCTCAGTGCACGCTCTCATCATGATGCTTCACCTGCGAGAGGGAAGGCCATTGGAAGAGCATTTGTGGGCTTAAACTTCTACAAATCAATAAGACCAACACTTCCAGGGCTCGAAAACAACCCTTCTTTGAAGTTGGTGGTAAAGGTTCAAGAACTTATGCATCGATTGCTAGTAATGGTAGAATCGATGAAGATGCTGTTAGGAGATCTACTTATATGTATTTTGACAACATAAAATATAGAGATACTACTCATAAGATGTTGTTAACATGATTATGAGATATCTGGAGTCTTCTTCGAGAGCAGGACTCTTGTCCAGAAGAGACACATCTCTTACAGTTATAGGATGTACTGATGCGGTAGGGTGCCCAAGGACAGGAAGTCCACATCTGGCTTCAATGTGTTTGTAGGGAGTTCACTGGTTTCATGGAAGAGTAAGAAACATACGGTTGTGGTTAGATCTAGTGCTGAATCAGAGTATAGATCCATGGCACAAGGGAGCACATAAATGACATGGGTCCGATCCGTCTTGACTGACCTAAATATTGATGTGCCACTTCCCATGCACCTCCAATGCGATAATCATGTCGCTCTGGTCATAGCAAATAATCCAGCCTTCCATGAAAGAACCAAGCACATCGAGGTAGATTGCCATTATGCTTGGGATCTGATTCAGAAAAGATTTATTTCCAGTTCTCATGTTGCTTCAGGCAACCAAACTGCATATCCATTCACCAAAGCCCTTGTTAGAGGTCCTTTTCATCGTTGTTCCAAGCTGAGTATGATAGACATATATGCTCCTGCTTGAGGGGGAGTGCTAAGATTTTTGTATTTCTCGCTTCTTTATTTTATATTTCAGATTCCTTCTGTCTACTTTATGTAATTTTCCCATAGAGATTTTCTCCTATATAAGAGAGCTCTAAGGCTACGATGAATATACAATTCTATTCTACGTTTCTCTACAAATCACATGCCTTCGTATGTACTGGGTGATAAAGTTCTTTTCTCCCTGGCATTTCCAGAGAAGGAGTTGTTCTCACTCACTCTTGTTTTGGTTATGTTGCATTTGTACATCAGCTGTCTCCTGGTCTTGACAAATTCTCTCTTAGAGAAGTCAAATGTGCTCCAGGACATATAAGGGACATAGGTGCTTTGATCCATGATGCAGTAAATATTATGCTAGTACTGATGTCATATTTTTTTGAGTCGGTGATGTATTTTTCTCCTACCCGTGATAGGTTGACTTCATTAACTCTAGATGGTGGTCTACATGCCACCTCCTCCTCCAAGCCCATCACCACCTCCACCTCCACCACCTCTAGCTCCACCTACAGCGGTTGTTCCAACTCCACCACATTCACCACCTCCTTCACCTCTCATGTGCCACCACCTCCCACTATCTTAGCTCCACCCTTGCCACGATTCTATACTCGTCGACCTACTGCTCATGGTCCTTGCCCGTCATCCAACATGCCTCAGGTTTATTTTGAATACATTGTTTCTAATGACGGGTCTGGCAATGCGTCTGAGCATGAATCTTTGTAGGACACTGGCATACGGATTGTGGAGATCCCCAATGGCCTGTATGTACCTATTGCACTTCGGAAGCAGAAGCATCGTACCCTCTCGCTTCCCATATTTCCTTTGATATCTTGTCAAGGACTTCATAAGGTTCGTAGTTGCTCTATATGCCGTGCAGATTCCACGGAATTACCAGGAGGCCGTAAGAGATAGTAGGTGGCATCTTGTCATGGAAAAGGAGATGACTGCACTACAGTCACGTGGTACCTGGAGTCTGGTCTCTGCTCCCACTGGAGCATCTATCGTCAGTTGCAAGTGGATATTTATAGTCAAACACCATGCAGATGGAAGTCTTGATCATTACAAGGCCAAATTGTTTGCACGTAGATTTACTCTTATTTACAGGATGGATTATCTGGACACATTCTCCCCTGTTGCTCACCACTCTACACTTCGAGTTCTTGTAGTTGTAGTACGTGATTGGCCTTTATTTTAGCTTTATGTTAAAAATACCTTTCTGTATGGAAATCTTTAGGAAGAAGACTACATACAACAGCTTCCGGGGTTTGCTACTGAGGGGGAGTGTCAGCAGGTTTGTAGACTTCACAAGGCAATATATGGCCTTAAGCATAGTCCAAACGCCTGGTTCCAAAATTTCTCAGACCTGATTGAGAAGTAGGGTTTCAAGAGATCAAATCCAGAATATTCATTGTTTGTTCAGAGGACCCATGGAGGTACGGTCGTTATCATGGTCTATGTTGATGATATTCTTGTTACATGAGATGATGTGCAAGGGATCAAGAAGACAAAGGAATTTCTTGGCTGGCAGTTAGTCACCTAGGATCTTGGCACCCTACTGTACTTTTTGGGGCTAGAGTTTGCCAGAAATCAACAGGTTCTTGTGATGTCCCAAAGAAAATATTATAGACATGCTAGTTGAGACATGCATGATTGGATGTCGACCTGCCACTACTCTTATGGATCCTAGCATGAGGATATACAATGACAATACAGAGGAGATGGACATGAGAGGATACCGTGAATTGGTGGGAAAGCTTCTTTACATTACCATCACTAGGACATACATCTCCTTTGTCGTTAGTTGGGTCAGTTAGTTCATGGAGCATCCTCGATAGGTACATATGGATGCAGTTCGTATGATCTTGAGGTACCGAAAGTCATCCCCGGGTGTAGGATCCCTCACTATCATAACTTGTGTAGATGCAGTCTACGCATGATGTCCTAAGGACATGAAGTCTACCTCAGGTTTCGCTTTATTTATTGGCGACTCTCTAATATCGTGGAAGAGTAAGAAGTAGATTGTGGTTTCCAGGTTAGGTGTTGAATCAGAAAATAGGCTTATGGCACAAGGGAGCACATAGATGATGTGGTCTGATCTGTTCTAGCTAACCTATATAAATGTGCCTCTTCTTATGCAATTACAATGCGATAATTTAGTAGCTTTATTCATTGCAAACAATCCTGCCTTTCATGAGAGAGCTAAACATATATGCAGAGATATTTATATGTTTTCGTATGGTAGCGTAATGTTTTTTCCGCCTCTGTAAAAATTGTGAGGATTGATAATGCCTTGGAATTTTGTATTAATACTCTCTCCACTTATTTTTCTACCCAAGGAATTATTCACCAAACATCCTGTGCCTATACTTCCCAACAAAATGGAGTTGCAAAAAGAAAACATCATCATTTGCTTGATATCACTAGGACACTTCTCATACAGAGTCGTGCTCCTCATTCTTTCTGGGACGATGATGTTCTAACAACATGCTATGTCATTAATCGCATGCCACCGTCAGTCGTAGGTGAGAAGATTCCTTTCTCTTTGGCTTTCTCTAAAAAGGAATTGTTCTCACTTCCTCCTCGCGTATTTGGCTCAGTTGCCTTCGTCCACAATTGTCTCCAGGTATTGACAAGCTCTCTCGTAGAGCTATCAAGTGTGTTTTTGTCGGGTACTCCAGGACACAAACAGGGTACAACTGTTATGATTCGATGCACAAGAAATATTATGTTAGTGCTGATGTCACCTTCTTTGAGTCCGTTATGTACTTCTCCCCTATAGGTGATCGATTGATGTCTTCGGACACTGATGACGCCATATACATGCCAGCACCTCCACCACCATCACCTCCACCTTCCTATTACAATTCATGTTCCATCATTGCCACACCACTATACCCGTCGGCCTTCTTTTGCTCATGGTCACTGCTCATCATCTAGCTCGCATGAGGTATATCCTGAGAATTTAGTTTCTAATGATGGATCGAATAATTTACCTGATCAGGCTTCGTTACCGGGGACAGATGAGGAGGTTACTGATTTGGATCTCCTTATTACGCTTCGGAACAAAAGCGTAGCTATGCGTCATATCCTATAGCATCCATGGTTTCTTTTGATCGCTTATCTGGTGAATTCAGGACTTTTTTGTTGTTGCACTATCTGCCATGGACATTCCACTGAATTACCAAGATGCTTTGAAGTATAGTCGATGGCGCTTAACTATGGAAGAAGAGATGGCTGCTCTTCAGTCGAGAGGCACCTGGAGTCTTGTTTCTGCTCCTACTGGCGTGCCTACAAACAACTGTAAATGGGTGTTCACAATTAAGCAAAATGCAGATGGTAGCATCGACAGATACAAGGCACGCCTGGTTGCACGGGGGTTTACACAGACATATGGGCTGGATTATCTTGACACATTCTCTCGTGTTTCTCGTCATTCCACCTTACAGATCCTTCTATCTGTTGCAGTTATTCGAGATTGGCCATTGTTTCAGTTAGATGTCAAGAATGGATTTCTATATGGTGATCTTTACTAGGAAGTCTACATGCAACAACCACCTGGTTTTGTTGTTGAGGGGAGTATTCACAGGTGTGTAGACTTCATAAGGCGATCTATGGCCTTAAGCAGAGCCCTAAAGCTTGGTTCCAGAAGCTTTCAGACTTGTTTGAAAGACAGGGGTACAAATGTTCTAATGCAGATCATTCCCTCTTTATACAAAAAACATCCAGAGGTATAATTGCAATTATGGTGTATGTTGATGATATCCTTATTACAGGAGATGACATACAAGGAATCAAGAGGGCGAAAGAAATGTTGGGTCATGAATTTGTCACCGAGGACCTTGGAGTCCTTAGATAATTTTTGGGACTGGAGTTTGCCAGAAATCAACAAGGACTTGTGATGACCTAGAGGAAATATGTCACTGATTTGCTAAGTGAAACAAGAATGCTTGGATGTTGATTTGCCACTACACCTATGGATCCAAGCATGAAACTATATGACGATGTTACTGATGAGGTGGATAGGAGGAGATACAGAGAACTGGTTGGAAAACTTCTTTATGTTACCATCACTAGACCCGGTATATCTTTTGTTGTTAGTTGGGTGAGCCAGTTCATGGAGCAACCAAGTCAGGTATATATGGATGTTATACAGATGATACTCAGGTACCTTAAATCATCTCCAGGTGTAGGTCTATTATTTAAAAATGGCAAGGAGGTCACTATCTCAGCATGCGTAGATGCATACTATGCAGGATGTCCAAAGGATAGGAAGTCCACCACTGGATTTGCTGTATACGTTGGAGATTCTCTTGTCTCATGGAGAAGCAAGAAGTAAACTGTTGTAGCCATATCTAGTGCTGAGTCTGAATATAGGGTTATGGCCCAGGTCAGTACATAAATGATGTGGGTTAAAGAGGTTCTTACATATCTATATATAGAGGTCCCACATCCTATGGCACTGGAATGTGACAATCAAGCTGCTATTTATTGCAAATAATCCAGCATTTTATGAACGAACTAAGCACATTGAGGTTGATTGTCACTATATACGGGATATGATCCAGAAGGGTTTTATTTCCGCTTCTCATGTCAACTCAAGGGACCAGACTGCAGATATTTTCACCAAGGACTTGCTTAGAGGACCATTCCAGAAGTGCTCGTCCAAGTTGAGCATGATTGATATCTATGCTCCATCTTGAGGGGGAGTGTAGAGATATTAATACTTTCTCCACTTATTTTTCTACCCAAGGAATTATTCACCAAACATCCCGTGCCTATACTTCCCAACAAAATGGAGTTGCAAAAAGAAAACATCATCATTTGCTTGATATCACTAGGACACTTCTCATACAGAGTCATGCTCCTCATTCTTTCTGGGACGATGCTGTTCTAACAACATGCTATGTCATTAATCGCATGCCACCGTCAGTCGTAGGTGAGAAGATTCCTTTCTCTTTGGCTTTCTCTAAAAAGGAATTGTTTTCACTTCCTCCTCGCGTATTTGGCTTGGTTGCCTTCGTCCACAGTTGTCTCCAGGTATTGACAAGCTCTCTCGTAGAGCTATCAAGTGTGTTTTTGTCGGGTACTCCAGGACACAAACAGGGTACAACTATTATGATCCGATGCACAGGAAATATTATGTTAGTGCTGATGTCACATTCTTTGAGTCTGTTATGTACTTCTCCCCTATAGGTGATCGGTTGATGTCTTCAGACACTGATGACGCCATATACATGCCAGCACCTCCACCACCATCACCTCCACCCTCCTATTACAATTCATGTTCCACCATTGCCACACCACTATACCCGTCAGCCTTCTTTTGCTCATGGTCACTGCTCATCATCTAGCTCGCATGAGGTATATCCTGAGAATATAGTTTCTAATGATGGATCGAATAATTTACCTGATCAGGCTTCATTATCGGGGACAGATGAGGAGGCTAATGATTTGGATCTCCTTATTGCGCTTCGGAACAAAAGCGTAGCTATGCGTCATATCCTATAGCATCCATGGTTTCTTTTGATCGCTTATCTGGTGAATTCAGGACTTTTTTGTTGTTGCACTATCTGCCATGGACATTCCACTGAATTACCAAGATGCTTTGAAGGATAGTCGATGGCGCTTAGCTATGGAAGAAGAGATGTCTGCTCTTCAGTCGAGAGGCACCTGGAGTCTTGTTCCTGCTCCTACTGGCGTGCCTACAAACAACTGTAAATGGGTATTCACAGTTAAGCAAAATGCAGATGGTAGCATCGACAGATACAAGGCACGCCTGGTTGCACGGGGGTTTACACAGACATATGGGCTGGATTATTTTGATACATTCTCTCGTGTTTCTCGTCATTCCACCTTACAGATCCTTCTATCTGTTGCAGTTATTCGAGATTGGCCATTGTTTCAGTTAGATGTCAAGAATGGATTTCTATATGGTGATCTTTACTAGGAAGTCTACATGCAACAACCTCCTGGTTTTGTTGTTGAGGGGAGTATTCACAGGTGTGTAGACTTAATAAGGCGATCTATGGCCTTAAGCAGAGCCCTAAAGCTTGGTTCCAGAAGCTTTCAGACTTGTTTGAAAGACAGGGGTACAAATGTTCTAATGCAGATCATTCCCTCTTTATACAAAAAACATCCAGAGGTATGATTGCAATTATGGTGTATGTTGATGATATCCTTATTACAGGAGATGACATACAAGGAATCAAGAGGGCAAAAGAAATATTGGGTCGCGAATTTGTCACCGAGGACCTTGGAGTCCTTAGATAATTTTTGGGACTGGAGTTTGCCAGAAATCAACAAGGACTTGTGATGACCCAGAGGAAATATGTCACTGATTTGCTAAGTGAAACAAGAATGCTTGGATGTTGACCTGCTACTAGACCTATGGATCCAAGTCTGAAACTATATGACGATGTTACTGATGAGGTGGATAGGAGGAGATACAGAGAACTGGTTGGAAAACTTCTTTATGTTACCATCACTAGACCCGATATATCTTTTGTTGTTAGTTGGGTGAGCCAGTTCATGGAGCAACCACGTCAGGTATATATGGATGCTATACAGATGATACTCAGGTACCTTAAATCATCTCCAGGTGTAGGTCTATTGTTTAAAAATGGCAAGGAGGTCACTATCTCAGCATGCGTAGATGCATATATGCAGGATGTCCAAAGGATAGGAAGTCCACCACTGGATTTGCTGTATACGTTGGAGATTCTCTTGTCTCATGGAGAAGCAAGAAGTAAACTGTTGTAGCCATATCTAGTGCTGAGTCTGAATATAGGGTTATGGCCCAGGTCAGTACATAAATGATGTGGGTTAAAGATGTTCTTACAGATCTATATATAGAGGTCCCACATCCTATGGCACTGGAATGTGACAATCAAGCTGCTATTTATTGCAAATAATCCAGCATTTTACGAACGAACCAAGCACATTGAGGTTGATTGCCACTATATACGGGATATGATCCAGAAGGGTTTTATTTCCGCATCTCATGTCAGCTCAAGGGACCAGACTGCAGATATTTTCACAAAGGACTTGCTTAGAGGACCATTCCAGAAGTGCTCGTCCTAGTTGAGCATGATTGATATCTATGCTCCATCTTGAGGGGGAGTGTCGAGATATATTTTATGTTATGCTATCATGTTATTTGTATTGTTTCTTATTTTTCTTCTTCTTATGAACGCTTTATGTAATTTACCCATAGGCTACTCTCCTATATAAGAGAGCATAAGGTTTATGGAATAAATAACACACTCTTTTCTTCTAACAGTATTCTATGTATACCGTTCATATTTTATTTTCTCTGTATCCATCTTATGTAATTTACCCATAGAACTCTCCTCTATATAAAAGAGCCTAGAGTTCCCATAAATAACAAGAGTTCCCAGAATTAACAACGCACTCATTTCTTCCAACATAGTATCAGAGCAACAGTCTTAGACCAGAGCTCGTATACTCTAATCCTAATCCCCACTCCCTAGCCCCCTTCCCTCTCATCTTCTCTCGGCACTGTTGCCTGCTAGGGCTCCCTCCTACTGATGCCACCCTCCAGGTCCCGCGGCTAGCCCGCAGCCCCTCGACGCCGCCTACCACCCTCGGCGTCGCCGCCTCGACCCTCGACGTCGTAGGCCACATCGGGCCTCTTCGTCGTTGGCTCTCGTTGCTGTCGGCCTCCATCTCCGCTGTTCTCTCTTCGCTCATGTTGGTATGGATTTGATTGCATAAATCTACATATGCAATCGAGACCTCACATGTTCGTGTAGACATCTATATATCGGTGTAATCTCTTGTCAGAAAACAAAGTCGATGTACTCGTCACAGGTGCCTTCAAAGGTCTGACACCAATTGTCAAGATGGATGGCACAAACTATGAGCTCTAGGCTATGCAGTTCATGAACCTTATGAAGTCTAATGGTAAGAAGCGTATTCTTACCGATGATGAACCAGTGGAGAAAACATGGATTCACGCCTCGTGGGAGGCGGACGACGCCTATGTCAAAGTTTGATTGTCAGGTACATTGATGATAGAGATCGGCAATGACATGTTGCATCAGCCCACTGCCAAGGCAATGTGGGATGTTCTCGCAGAAACCTATTCTCAAGCACGGAATGAGACCAAGATCCTTTAACTTCAGCATGATATCTTCACTATCAAGCAGAACGGACAACCTCTTCACTCATTAAACACATCCTTACGTGGGATGTTTGAGAAGCTCCACAGCTTCATGCCTTTGACGGCTACTCCTGAGCAACAGAAGACATGCAAGAATGCTACCATGGTTGATGTATTCCTTGCTGCACTTGATCCTAAATGTGACACCGCTTGCTCTCAGATACTTGCGGATGCTATTATTCCTCCCATGGAGGAAGCCTTTCGTAGACTTAGCATGATCACTATCCCGACCTCTTCTACTAGCTAGGCTTCTTCGGCAATGGCAGCCTCCAGGGGCAGATGTGGCTCATCTACCTTTCATGGACGTGGACCCCATGGTAGAGGGGGTCGAATCCGTTAGCCCTGCATGTATTGTCATCGTCCCGGTCATTCAGAAGATACATGCTATTCTAAGCATGGTTTCCCAGCATCAGCACGGGTGGAGGAACAAGTTGAGTCTCCAACATCTTCTACTCAGATCAGAGATTTGATGATCTTGTGGCCAGACTTAGGGATATCATGTCTTCTGCCTCATCCCTAGGAGGACATTCAGATGTGACAGCTTTTGTTTCTGCTAGTACGTCCGCTACAACCAACACCTCATGTAGTCCTTATGCTTTTACCTCTTGTCATGCATCTGCGATTACAGAGTGGATTATGGACTCCGGGGTGACCCATCATCTATGTGGAGACAGAGAGCAACTTACTGCATATAGACAGGTTCCTCCAGGGAGAACTGTGGTGATAGCTGATGGGACTCATTCCCCGATCACTGGACAAGGGAATATTAGTTTGATGCCTTCGATGCATCTGCTGAATATGTTACATGCTCCAGATTTCTCTATGAATTTGTTATCTATTAGTTAGATTACGAAGGATTTGCACTGTCGAGCTATTTTTGACCCATCGTCTCTTGTTTTGAGGACATTCTTACGGTCAAAGTGATTGGCTGTGACCGTGAGCAGGGTGGTCTTTATCGCCTGGTCCGCACTCCCTATGCAGGCGCATCCCTTCTTTCAACTGGACCAATCTCTTCTTATACTTGGCCTCTACGTTTTGGTCACCTCCTTCTCTAGAAGCTGTCACATTTTGCTGCAAATTTCTCCGGGTTCCTCCTTCCATTGTGAAGCGTGTCAGTTGGGAAAGCATCATCGATCAACTTTTGCCAGTCGCCAGAGTCGGAGCAGTAGCTCCCTTTTAGAGTTAATCCATGTCAATATTTGGGGTCCAAGTCGTGTTCCTGATCACATGGGGCACATGTTTTATCTTGTTGCAGTAGATGATTTTTCCTGTTTGTCATGTGTCTTTCTATTGAAGAATAAATCTGAAGTAGGAGATGTAATCAAAATTTTTATCAATGAAGTGCATAATCTTTTTTCTTCTGTGAAATTTGTGAGGACCGATCATGCTTTGGAGTTTTGTACTCGTGCGCTATCATATTTTTTCTCCTCTCGTAGTATAATACATCAAACATCATATGCTTACACCTTCAGCAAAATGGTGTTGCAGAGAGGTAACATCGACATTTACTTGATGTCACTCGAACCCTTCTTATTTAGAGTCGTGCCCCATACTCGTTTTGGGGTGATGTTGTTTTTACGACATGTTATCTTGTGAATCGCATGCCTTCGTATGTTTTGGGTGAGAAAAATCCTTTGACTATAGTCTTCCCTGAGAATGAGTTGTTCTCTCTTCCTCTCCGTGTCTTTGACTCTGTTGCATTTTTTGAAATAAAAAAGGAGGGAATCACGTTAAGGTACCCGTCCCATTAATATATTAATTGCTTAAAATAAAAAATTACAAATGCTAAGATTCAAGCAACTGGTTGTAATGGTATCTGACATTTTCACAGTAGAAACGCATTCGCGAAAATAGATTCTCATTTCGGCCAAGCCAGATGGCCCAAAGAACTGCAATCGGAAGCAGAATCTCCCTTTTCTGTCTTTTGCGTGCACCATAAAAAGAACTCCAAAAAGCATCAAAGTCATTAGGGCGCAGCCAATCTAATCCAACATCATCCCAGATATGCACAATGATGCGGTAGCGAAAGAAATGATGGCCGAGCGACTCAATTTCCGTTCCACAAAGCAAGCAACGATCAGAAACATTCTCGAACAGCTTAGAATATCTATCTCGAGTAATAATACGCTTCCTCCTAATGAGACACAGGAATAAACCTATCCTCTCAGGCGGACCAATATTCTAGATGAATTTGCAGTCACGAATGACCAAATCCGAGCAAGACGGAGGTAGACGACAAACATCAACATAAGCCTTCCTAATCGAAAATGGAGAACCCTTCCACCTCCAGTGATCCGCCCCATTGGAAGGCCTCCCAAACCGAGTAAGAAAGTCCATGAGGCAAAGAAAGTCCTCCAAACGCTGATATGAGAAAGCAACCCTAAAAGGCGGCATCCGGCTGCCATCATCCCAGGATCCAGCAACCCGAATGTCCTGATCAGCAGCCAAGGCAAACAAATGCGGAAAGCGACGATTGAGAGGTCCCTCCCCAGTCTAGTCATGAGTCAAGAGTCCAAACACCTCACCATTCCCCATGACGGGGAAAAAAATAGATCCCGAAAACGAGGAAGAACCTTCATGATCCCCCTCCAAAAAGCCGACTTTCTCTGGCCCTCACGCTGCACCAATGGATTGGCAATTGAGACCCCATATAAATTGCGAATTAGCTTGCAACAAATCCCGTCATCATCCCCCCCAAATCCTCCCCACCCACTTCAGCATCAAAGCCTTATTGAGAGCCTCCAGACTCTTAATCCTAATGCCCTCCTTCTCAGGTTGTACCACAGACTCCCAATCCACCAAGTGAACTCTTTTCTTTTCCTGCCCTGCTTTGCTCCATAAGAATCTGCGCATCAGTCGTTCCAAACACCCCACGATACCCTTTAGCATCAGGCGGGAGGAAAAAAATAAACAGCAATCGTAAAGAGAACCGCCATAAGAAGCACTAATCTGCCGCCACGAGAAAACAAAGCTGCCTTCCAGCCTGAAAGCTTCCTTTCCGTCTTTTCAACCACTGACAACAAATCTGCCAGTCTTATCCTACCATCCGATAAAGAGATGCCAAGATATCTAATGGGCAAAGACCCGCAGGCAGCACCAAGCTCCAATCTACATGCCACAACCAAACGTCAGCCATGCCAAACAGAACAACCTTGGACTTGTCAAGGTTCATGCGAAGACCAAACATGTAGGCCAAGATCTCAAGAATAATAACGATGGCCCCGGCCTCAACCTTCCCACCCTCAACGAAGAGTATAGTATCATCTTCATATTGCAATAAAGGGATAGTTGTCCCACCTCCATTGAAACCATTGACAATCCTGCTACTTTGAGCACAACCAACCATGCGAGCAATCACATCAACAACAATCACAAACAGCAATGGAGCCAAAGGGCATCCTTGTCTGACGCCTCTCTGAGGCTGAATAAAACCCCCATATGGTCGCCCGTTGACCAACATTGAGAAAGAAGACGTGATAATGCACTGCTTCATCCAAGAGATCCAAACCTCTAGGAAACCTCTCTTAGACAAAGCCGCCCACAGAAATCGCCAGTCCAAAGAGTCGTATGCCGTGGCAAAATCAACTTTCCATAATAAGCCTGCTTGTTATTACGCTTCCACTCGCTAATGATCTCCGCAGCCATCACCAGACTATCACCAATCTGACGACCATGGATGAAGGCAGATTGGACAGGTGAGATAATGAAGTCAAGGACCCGACTCAGACGAGTAGCCAACACCTTAGCCTCGATAAGATAAATACCATTCGAAATAGCAATCGGTCTGAAATCCTCAATCCGGTCAGGCGAGACAATCTTCGGAAGAAGGAAGATCAGGGCCTTGTTCAGCCTCTCAAACCCTGCATTATGACAACAGAACTCCTGCACGACCTCCACCACCTCATTGCAAAGCATATCCAAGAACTCCCTGTAAAAAGAAATAGGGAAGCCATCAAGACCAGGTGCCCCATTACGGTTAAGTCTCCACACCGCTGCCTTGGCCTCCTCTTTTATGACCGGGCAAATCAAGCTGTCAATGAAGGATATGGGGAAAATCCTCAAGCACATCATGGAAGGGTGTGAATCGCATCAAATGTGATCGGGAGCGACTAGTCGCACTAGTTGCTCTGGGAAGCGGAAATTAAATAAATGATGAAACCACATGATCCAAGAACACTTCTTGGATCGTTTCATCTAAACCACAAATAGGTACTAGGATTACCTCTTGAAGCGTGGTTGCGATCGAGTCGTTGAACCAAGAGACCTCATGTCTCAAGTCCGATCCAACAGAGGAGATGCTTGCGAGCACGTTAATGAGACACGTACTCCTCACAATCCATGTTTATGATCCAAGCAGCGGATCTCCTGATCTCGTCACACGAGATCCAACATCTTCTTCACGAGCGAGGCATATTGAAGGAGATGGATCCATGAATAGATGATCCGGCAATATAACGACGATGCTTCGGTGATGACGACTCTCTCTTGGGCTCCATGGTGGACAACCACAATGGGAGAGAGGGAGAGCACCTTTGGCGTGTAGAGAGAGAGAGATCTTATGGATTGATCATGTATCTTGATGAGCAAGGGGTGCCTCTTCTTAAATAGTGTTTTGGGATCCATGGATCTCAATTCACGGACAACACAAAATCAATGGATGAGATTGATTTGTATTTCTTTCAATGACCATGATTTTTTTGTGAAAACACAATAATAATTAATTTAATTTAATATAATATATATCAATAAATCAATATATTTAAATTCAAATTAAATCAATTAATTATCATTGGAGATAATGTGGAGATAAACCACATCCCCTTAAAAGGGGGACGTCCACTCATGAGATCTCACTATCTCATGAGATCTCACTATCTCATGAGATCTCATTATCTCATGATATCTCCAAGATTTACAACAACATTTGTTGTAAATTATTTCACAAAAATAATTCACAATTATCTTGTGAAATATTGCAGTCATGCCATTGGAAAAATGTGAATCACATTCACATCCCAAAACAAAATGTAAATTATATTTTCAATTAATCATCCAATGTGAATTCAATTCACATCAATAATTAATTAACAAATATAAATCACAATATGCTCTCTCTAATATATTATAAATCATATTTAATATGGATAGTATTATCTACATTATTCATATTTATGATAATTAAATCATATTTATTCATCTTGAATTTCTATTCTCATGTCTCCAAATAATATGAATCACATTCACATTATTCACATCTTTGATAATTAAATCGCATTTAATTATCTTAGATAGCTCTTCTTATATGGATAAATAATACGAATCAAATTCATATTATATTTTACGATTAAATCAGATTTAATCTTTTATATCTCAATGCGTGTATATATATAAATCAACAATGGAATCATTCTTGAACTAATTCAAGGATAATGCGCTTTCTCCGTGGATATTTGGAGATAAAGACATGGCGATTGTATTGTTCCACTTATAGTGACTTGGATATTGAGATCACATCTCAAATCCAGATCTTGCGGACCTCTTGTAGATGTTTGATTAAATCAAAGTCGTAGATCTAATGTCTTCATTATATCTGAATCACATTCAGATCAATGTCCAACATTTGGACTAGGATTAGATCACTTCTCTATGAGAGGAGTCACTAAAATCTAGACATGTTTCATCACTCCCTAGGAATGGAAGCGTCATGGTTATACAATCGTTTATGATCACATCGCCCTCATGTATTCCTAGTACATGTACATCCTGCATACTGGAAGACCTAGATTAAATCCGAAGTTTTAGATCTCTTTTAGACTGTCTCCTTCTGGGTTTTATCATTAAGTTTTTCATTCGGTCAATGGGAGTCGGTATCGATCATGTACTTTCCAAAAGCACATATCATACCTAGGTGTTGATCATATACTTTCCAAAAGCATATATCAAGCTTACAAATTTAGTCAAGCTTCCAAAGCGAGACGACCGTGCACGGAATTTGATTCTTCCCAATATCTCATGAGTGAGCTCATGTCTTTTGCTTCAGTAAATGAACATGTATGATCCCTTTGAGAGATCGTATTACTCATACGCCCTTATATGTACACTAGCTCGCCGATATATAGACCTTGATTATGCCATCAACCTATCGGTCTACCAAATGTACATACTCATACATATGTAACACATCTGTCTCTGGTCAGAGAATGCGTGCCTATACCGTGACAGCATACGGCATAGGTCTTTGGTTATCTCGATCTCGTTAAGTCAACTCTTTGACCTAACTAATTTAACACTTCCGAATCTCTATTCTTATGCAGAGGATCTGCATCAAGAGGTCGGTCAGATATCAACCTTTAGAGATAAGGATTTGAAGGATATTGAGTATCCTCAAGCGCATCACGGAAGCGTGTCGATCGCATCGTATGCAATCGGAGCAACTAGTCGTACTAGATGCTAGATGCAGCGGAAATTAAAATTTTTAACTTTAAAGATGAAACCACATGATCACGAGAACACTTCTCGGATCGTTTCATCAAACCACAAAATATTAGGAATACCTCTTGAAGCGTGGTTGTAATCGCGAGATCCCAAATAGAGATCCTCCTGTCTTAAGTCCGACCCACGAAGAACGCACTTGCGGGCACGATGATGAGTCGCGTCCTTCCCGCAATCCTTGACGAAGGTCCAAGCGTCGAAGGCGAAGCAAGATGCTCTCCTCTTCAATATGCAAAGTGGACGGCCACTTGGATATTAAGAGAGAGCCCACACGAGAATGAGAGAGAGAGAGAGAGTAGTAGTAGTCTTCTACAACTCTAGATAATGTTGTACCTTGGAAGGCTACCCTAGCCCTCCTTTTATATTAGTTTAGGGTCCAATGGATCTCAATCCATGGGACACATGGATCCAACGACCAGGCTTGGTCCATGTAAAATCAATGGCTATGATTGTTGTTGGTTAAAACCAACAACATTAATTTAAATTAAAATATGTTGCAACATTATCAACATAATTTAATTTAACAAATTAAGAGATAATGTGACAACAAAAAGGGAGTCAACCAACCACCCTAAATTATAGGGGGTTATTTTGTCTCCTTTTTATTTATCTTATTATTTCTTAATTAAACTGCAATAACTATTATTTCAATAATATCCACCAAATTAATTCCAAATTAATTTGTGAATATTTCAATCATGCCATTGAATATTATGTGAATCATATTCACAACCCAAACTAATTAGTAAATTGCATTTTCAATAAATGTGAATCCAATCCACATTATTAATTAACAAATGCTATTTACATAAATTCTCTCTCTTATATATGTATATTATAAATCATATTTATAACACACATATATCATGGATAGTGTTATCCACATTCTCTTAATCCTTGATAATTAAATCCCATTTAATTATCTTAGATAATCATTTTCACAATACGAATTATATTCATATTAAGCTTGATAATTAAATCTCATTTAATCATCAAGTCCTTGCTTGGATATTTCATCAAATGAATTATTCTTGAACTCTTTCAAGAATAATGTGCTTTCTCCGCAGATATTTGGAGATAAGGACAGGGCGATTGTATTATTCCATGTATAGTGACTTGGATATTGAGATATTATCTCAAATCCAGATCGAACGAACCTCCCATAGATGCTTGATTAAATCAAGACCGCAAATCCAATCTTCTCATTGAATCTGAATCCCATTCAGACCAATGTCCAACACTTGGACTAAGATCGGATTGCTTCTCTACTGAAAGGAGTCACTAAAATCCAGACCTGTTTCATCACTCCCTCGGAATGAAAGCGTCATAGATATACAATCGTTTATGATCACATCACCCTTCAGGTATTCCCAATACCTGTACATCCTGCATACTGGAAGACCCATGGTCAACCCGAAGATCAAGATCTATTTTACACTGTCTTCTTCAGGGTTTGATCACCAAGTTTCTCATTTGATCATTGGGATTTGGTATCGATCATATACTTTCCAAAAGCATATATCATACCTAGGTCTTGATGATATACTTTCCAAAAGTATATATCAAACCTACAAATTCAGTCAAGCTTCCAAAGCAAGACGACCGTGCACGGAATTTGATTCTTCCCAATATCTCATGAGTGAGCTCATGTCTTTCGGTTCAGTAGTGAACCTGTATGATCCCTTTGAGAGATCGTATTACTCATATGCCCTTACATGTACACCAGCGCGCCGGTGTATGGACCTTGGTTAGGTCATCAACCTATTGGTCTGCCAAATGTACACACTCATACATATAGTAACACATCTGTCTCCGGTCAGAGGATGCGTGCCTATGTTGTGACAACATTCAACATAGGACTTAGGTTATCTCGATCTCGTTAAGTCAACTCTTTGGCCTAACTAATCTGACACCTCCGAATCTCTATTCCTATGCAGAGGACCTACATCAAGAGGTCGGTCAGATATCAACCTATGTGAGAAAGGATTGCCATCTCCTACTCAGGCTGGAGATCACATCTTAACAATCATTTGACGGTGCTTGATGAGTCCTCAACCTAACTCTTTAGATATTCATCCAAGCACCAGCCTCTATGATTCAATAATTGAATCAACAGCTGTATGATCATTAAGATAGCCATAGTACATAACCCTAATTGTACAGAGGGACCTATTATGCAAATTATTTATTCTTTATTTCAGATCAGGGAATGATATTTGCAATAACATTTATTGCATAATGGCTCGCCGTGGGCTCACATGTCCAACAATCTCCCACTAGCCCAAAGAGCCATTAATGAGCTAATCATATAAACCCACACTCATGTGACAATCATAGGCTATTTAGAAATAGCTAGGTAAGCTGATCAGTCACTCTGTTCCCAAAAGACTATGCCAAGTCCTTTTACGGCACTTGCATATCCCTAGGTAACAGTGCTCGCATCCAATGCAAATGTTGCATCTAATGCAACCTATACTCAATCTAGTCAAAGCAGTTATAGTGTCCTTGACACTATTGCTCAATAACTATTATAACCAGTATTTCCATAATCCTTATCAGAATGCCCTTATTCTGGGAGATCACTATCTCTCAAGGTATCCACAGTTAAGACCCTTTAGATCTCTATCTATAAAGTCTTAACTTCTTAAAAATAAGACATAGAGATCACCATCTCTAAAGCCTTATCATCTTTGAAGATATTGTTATTACTACAATCAAGTGTTTTATCTCCATAATAGGATTAGTAACAGTTTACTACTCCCACTGCATGGCAGATATCTGGCTTTTATACACATTTAGTATACATTTAGCTTCTCGTAACTGATGCACAGGTGCAAGCAGTTCTAGCATTCACTTCCTCAACTCTTTGAGGTGCTATCCCTTCAGATAGGTCAGTACCAAATCTCAAGGGAAGGAAGCCTTTCTTGGAATTTCCAAGAATGGAATATGTCCAAGGTGTACTACAAATGTGACAGTCCCAACACCCTCTTTTCTTCTGAACACCTTCAGAATTAAGATCTAAGATGTATTCTTGAGATCATATCTCAAGGTATGGAATAGCCAGTCTATAAAACACTTATTATCATCCTTATATCATTCCAAATGATTAGGATATTATCTACATTTAGCACGATGAACACAATGGTACTCCCACTAAGCTTCACATGGTACATCAAGATTCTATTTGAAATCATAACATTTATAATTTTCATCAAATCTTATGTATCAACTACAAGAAGCTTATTTGAGTCCATAGATGGATTTCTTTAGCTTTCACAATTTTACTTTCCCCAAACATGTAGCCCTGGGGCTACTTCATGTGAATATCCTCAGAGAGGTATTCTATAGAGGAATGCAATTTTGACTTACATCTTGAAGATGCAACAATCAAGCTATGTAGCTAAGGTCAGCAATATTCTGATGATTTTAAGCATGATTACCGAAGAGCAAGTCTCATTGCAAGCAATGTCTTCTCTTCCGATGTGTAGCTCATGGCTACGAACCGAGCTTTGAAGGTCTCTACCTTCTCATCAAATTCCCTTTCTCTTGAAGATCCATTTACACCTTTATGGATCTTACCCATATAGGTGGATCCTCGAGGGTCCATATACAACATTTGTATATGAAGTCTACTTTAGACTTTATTGCTAATATCCATCTTTCCTTGTCATGATCCTTAGGAGCTTCATCACATGAAGTCCGATCATTGTCAGACTTAACTGACTCATGGAATACATCCTCAAACTCATTTGAAGAGGTATTAATGTTTCATCTTTAATTATCCTTTAAGTTTCCGATTTTAGGAGCCTCATTATCTTCTCAAGATTAAATGAGTTCCTACACTTCATTTTCATCTTGATTCTCAAGAGATCTCAATCTACTAAGAATCACATTCTCATAAATGATATCTTTTAAGAATCTCAAGGTCATAAAGTAGGTATCCAATACCATCCTTTATTTTCCTAATGAAGTAGCACTCTCTAGCGCTTAATTCCAGCTTACTTGCATGGAATCTTATTAAGGATATATTGTGTAGTCTCTACTACATATATACCTGGAAACTAAGAGGTAATTATGCTAAAATTCATCATTGATCAAATCATGTCACACATGATTCAATTGTATCTCCCTACAACTCTATTGAGTTCAGGTTTATCAGGAGGAGTGAGATAGAAATGATATTCATATCTCCATAAGGTATTCTTTGAAATTTATTTAACAGGTACAAGCTACCTAAGTTAGATCAAATTCATTTAATCTTCCTTCAAACTTTGGTTCTAAACCAAAATTGTGAAATCTTGGAACATTTCAAAGGTTTCTCAGGTGAAGAGAAGAAATCTCATATCATACATAATCATCAATAGATATCAGATATCCATAACGATTACTATGATATAGATGATCCACATACATCAATATGTATGAGATCCCGAATACCTTGACATCTTGCACCTTTTCTCAGAGAAGGGTGTATTGGACATTTTACTTTGAATACAATATTCACAAGTATGTAAGATTTGAAATTTTAGACATTCTAAAGTTTCATATCTTACTAGTCTATTGATCAAATCAATAGACAAATGTCCAAGGCTTGATGCCAGATCATTGTCAAATGATCTTCATCCTCCTATTGATCTTATAAGGTTTGATTTTCAATATTAGAAATCTTAATGAACCATTCATTAATATTCTAATTTTGTGGAGTCCACTAGATGTTAGATTACTATCTGAAATATTTCCATCATAACTCTTTATGATAGTTCTATCTCAGAATTCATGTTTATTTCCAACATTTAGAAACAAACAATGGGGTATTCTAATATCTAGGTCATAGAGACATTCTCTAAGACTAAGGGCTCTCCCACTGAGAATATGAAGTCTATCTATCCAATAGAGATTGCTGCAACAATTACAGTAATATCCATGTAGATGACTACTAAACCTTAAGATCAAATTTCTAATCTTCTAATATATATGCAACCAATTGCAAATGTCATTAGAAGATTGGGATACAATTGTCAGGCTTTATCTTATGAAATAATAAAGTCAGAGTCAATGATTATATGTAGATTATTCTGATGCTCTATCTGAGTCCTTCACTAAGGATTTTAGACAGACTTGATAGTCATACTATCAACACATCAACATATTGCAGTATTGGCATTCATCCAACTCTTTGGATGTCATATGGAAGTCATAGAAGTAGGTCAACTCTTTGACTTTCCTTCTTACTCGGGTCCGACCCATGCTTCTACTGCACTCTCTTAATCTATAAACAACCATTGCTTAAGACTAAGGATCTCTTATGTTAAATTCAAAAGAATTCAATGTAAGAGCATTTCAACATTTATACATGCTTCATTAAATTCATACAATATGAATATCATAAAGCTTCATGAATAACTTGAGTATAGATAGTAGAATGATGACACTCATCATATCTACATTCATCTTAACTCTTGGAGACTTAGGTTCATGTAGGTATTCAAACATTTTGAATACATCATCTCTTTCGAGCCACCATTCTGCATAATGCAGAGAACCATGTCATTCATGATTAAATGTCTAGAGCACATATGTATGCCAGAATATCTTCTTTTATTTTATAAGGATTATTCGACAATTACGATCACCATCGACATGTCACTTCCAAAGTACACTCGATGAAAGATCAAGAACACAGAGACATGCAAACCCTAAGGTGATGTCTTATTGTCTTATTTAATTGTCATTCCTCATTATGTTGAGGAAACTCGCACATTGCAACAACATACATTATGTGTCCAATTGCAAGTACAATATCTGGATCATGAGTCCAATCCAAGATATTTTTACTGGTTATCATTGAGTATAACATTGAGTGGGTTTAATGAAGGATTATCTGAAATAAGAAATTTGCATAAGTGTATATATATTATATATACATGTTTTACTTTGATTTAGGAATTTTTATATCAAAGTTGTCTTGCCTTGTCAACACTGAAAGTTCATTCCCTTAATCACTTTCAATGTAAGAGATATTCTTACCATTATATCTCAAGCAAGATCTGGGATCTCCTTCCTTATCTTCGTTGCATCCCAATAATATGAGAACCTACAACTCGGATAAAAAGAAGCGGGAACACAATCCGCCTTGCAAGTCCAACTTGCATCTTCTAATTCGGTCTTTAACACCCGGGCCCACCACCCCTAAGATGATGTTGACCCGTCATTAATTGAACCAACCGTCAACAGGCTTAATACTCGCTATACGCAATCCAATATCGCCCCAATAATATGAGGATCCGATATTGGGGTCACTACGTATACGGCCTTACTCTTTCGAGAAGCAAAGAACCCGATCCAATTAAATCATGTACAGGATCTGTCACTTCGGACATGCGTCTCCTATACACAACAACTGGCGACGAAATCCTTTGCCTTGACGGGAGAACATGGATGTCACTTATGTGATCCTCCACCTCATATTCAAATTTTATAATTAATTATCGTGAATCACATTCACATAATTAATTCTTCCAAGGGAAATACACATCTATTCATGATAGAGTGTTTATTGGATATAATTAATTTAATCATATTAAATTAATCATTAATCCAATCATCAATCAACAAACATGTCTTTTACTTGAATAGTAGGTATATACTCAAATTACGTATTATTCGAATTTTAATAATTAGAAAAATACACATTATCTGTCTCCGGTATTATATAGTCCCTACCCGCTGTCATGGCCAGTACCGACGAGAGTGGGACGGACCACATACGTTGCAACCCGCTACCCCAATGCTCTCCGACTAGGCACCACATCCGCCTCGGGAAAGGATAATACCAGATAGACCATCATGTACTTTGAGATGTTCATCGATTTTTCAACCGAAATTATACCATATAATATAAATCAAAACATTTTTGATTATAAGGAGATTTGCTAGACAAATCCCCAATCCTATTCAAACAAAAGGGTTTTTCATGTAAAAGTTGTCCTACAACTATTGTAGGATAAACTATAGTTTTCATGAAGGCAATGTTTGTTGATGAACCAATGATCAAGATCTAATATCTCATAATTGTGATTTAGGCAAGTGTCATTTAATGAAATAATTATTTCTTTAAATATTTCACAAATATTTATCACTAATTATTCCAGAAAATTAACAATTAATTTTTATCATGATAATTGAATGACATATCACAAGGTTCATGATCAAAATTGTTAATTTCCAGCAGTGACCCCCAGTCACTAAAATTAACTTATCTTGATCAATTTAAATCCAAAAAATGTAAACTCAGTTTCCAAAGATTGCCTATTTGATTTATTAAAGAACCTAAGTGATAATTCACGCATTTCAAGGCGGATTAAAACCGTAATTATCTCATTAATCACGTTCAAATCCGCAGTTCCCGCAACAGTGAATATAGGCATATTCAAAAGACCATATCTTGAGCAAATGAAGTCCAAATTTAGTAAACTCAAGTCCTATGGTTTCCTTGTTTAATGGGGAACAAAATCCAATTGAAAATTTCGTGTTTAAACATTTTAAACAGAGCCGAAAAATTCAATTTTACAGAGATGCGAAAAATTGAAATGCAGTAAAAATTTCGCAACCCTTTCAAGAACCAAATCGTCTAAGGTCTATGGATCATATCCAAAACCATATTCGACCTATGGCTCTGATACCACTTGAAGGATATTGAGTATCCTCAAGCGCATCACGGAAGCGTGTCGATCGCATCGTATGCAATCGGAGCAACTAGTCGTACTAGATGCTAGATGCAGCGGAAATTAAAATTTTTAACTTTAAAGATGAAACCACATGATCACGAGAACACTTCTCGGATCGTTTCATCAAACCACAAAATATTAGGAATACCTCTTGAAGCGTGGTTGTGATCGCGGATCCCAAAGTAGAGATCCTCCTGTCTCAAGTCCGACCCACGAAGAACGCACTTGCGGGCACGATGATGAGTCGCGTCCTTCCCGCAATCCTTGACGAAGGTCCAAGCGTCGAAGGCGAAGCAAGATGCTCTCCTCTTCAATATGCAAAGTGGACGGCCACTTGGATATTAAGAGAGAGCCCACACGAGAATGAGAGAGAGAGTAGTAGTAGTCTTCTACAACTCTAGATAATGTTGTACCTTGGAAGGCTACCCTAGCCCTCCTTTTATATTAGTTTAGGGTCCAATGGATCTCAATCAATGGGACACATGGATCTAACGGCCAGGCTTGGTCCATGTAAAATCAATGGCTATGATTGTTGTTGGTTAAAACCAACAACATTAATTTAAATTAAAATATGTTGCAACATTATCAACATAATTTAATTTAACAAATTAAGAGATAATGTGACAACAAAAAGGGAGTCAACCAACCACCCTAAATTATAGGGGGTTATTTTGTCTCCTTTTTATTTATCTTATTATTTCTTAATTAAATTGCAATAACTATTATTTCAATAATATCCACCAAATTAATTCCAAATTAATTTGTGAATATTTCAATCATGCCATTGAATATTATGTGAATCATATTCACAACCCAAACTAATTAGTAAATTGCATTTTCAATAAATGTGAATCCAATCCACATTATTAATTAACAAATGCTATTTACATAAATTCTCTCTCTTATATATGTATATTATAAATCATATTTATAACACACATATATCATGGATAGTGTTATCCACATTCTCTTAATCCTTGATAATTAAATCCCATTTAATTATCTTAGATAATCATTTTCACAATACGAATTATATTCGTATTAAGCTTGATCATTAAATCTCATTTAATCATCAAGTCCTTGCTTGGATATTTCATCAAATGAATTATTCTTGAACTCTTTCAAGAATAATGTGCTTTCTCCGCAGATACTTGGAGATAAGGACAGGGCGATTGTATTATTCCATGTATAGTGACTTGGATATTGAGATATTATCTCAAATCCAGATCGAACGAACCTCCCATAGATGCTTGATTAAATCAAGACCGCAAATCCAATCTTCTCATTGAATCTGAATCCCATTCAGACTAATGTCCAACACTTGGACTAAGATCGGATTGCTTCTCTACTGAAAGGAGTCACTAAAATCCAGACCTGTTTCATCTCTCCCTCGGAATGGAAGCGTCATAGATATACAATCGTTTATGATCACATCACCCTTAGGTATTCCCAATACCTGTACATCCTGCATACTGGAAGACCCATGGTCAACCCGAAGATCAAGATCTATTTTACACTGTCTTCTTTAGGGTTTGATCACCAAGTTTCTCATTTGATCATTGGGATTTGGTATCGATCATATACTTTCCAAAAGCATATATCATACCTAGATCTTGATCATATACTTTCCAAAAGTATATATCAAACCTACAAATTCAGTCAAGCTTCCAAAGCAAGACGACCGTGCACGGAATTTGATTCTTCCCAATATCTCATGAGTGAGCTCATGTCTTCCGGTTCAGTAGTGAACCTGTATGATCCCTTTGAGAGATCGTATTACTCATATGCCCTTACATGCACACCAGCGCGCCGGTGTATAGACCTTGGTTAGGTCATCAACCTATTGGTCTGCCAAATGTACACACTCAGACATATAGTAACACATCTGTCTCCGGTCAGAGGATGCGTGCCTATGTTGTGACAGCATTCAACATAGGACTTAGGTTATCTCGATCTCGTTAAGTCAACTCTTTGGCCTAACTAATCTGACACCTCCGAATCTCTTTTCCTATGCAGAGGACCTACATCAAGAGGTCGGTCAGATATCAACCTATGTGAGAAAGGATTGCCATATCCTACTCAGGCTGGAGATCACATCTTAACAATCATTTGACGGTGCTTGATGAGTCCTCAACCTAACTCTTTAGATATTCATCCAAGCACCAGCCTCTATGATTCAATAATTGAATCAATAGCTGTATGATCATTAATATAGCCATGGTACATAACCCTAATTGTACAGAGGGACCTATTATGCAAATTATTTATTCTTTATTTCAGATCAGGGAATGATATTTGCAATAACATTTATTGCATAATGGCTCGCCGTAGGCTCACATGTCCAACAGGATTGCCATCTCCTACTTAGGCTGGAGATCACATCTTAACAATCATTTGACGGTGCTTGATGAGTCCTCAATCTAACTCTTTAGATATTCATCCAAGCACCAAGCTCTATGATTCAATAATTGAATCAACAACTATATGATTATTAAGATGACCATGGTACATAACCCTAATTGTACTAGGGGACCTATTATGCAAATTAGTTATTCTTCATTTCAGATTAAGGAGTGAATTGCAATAACATTTATTGCATAATGGCTTGTCGTAGGCTCGCATGTCCAACAGTCAACATGGGTATCGGAAACCCTCGTCGCCCCAAGACCGTTCCACCTCCACGACCTATACGCATCCCTCCTAGAAAGCTCTGTTGCATTTGTTCACCAGTTTGCTCCAGGTCTTGACAAACTCTCTCCTAGAGCCATTAGATGTGTGTTTGTTGGGTACTCCAGAACCTAGAAGGGATATCGGTGCTATGACCCATTACGCATGAAATACTATATAAGTGTTGATGTCACATTTTTTTAGTCTGTAATGTATTTCTCTCCTTTAGGTGACAGGTTGGCCTCTTCAGAGTCTGATACTGACATCTACATGACACCTCTTCCTCTGAGTCAGTTATCTCCCCTACTTGTTACACCACCACCACTACCGCCACCACCGCCACCACTACTTCCCTCGTCACAGCCGCCTGTGACCATTTGTCACCATTATCCAAATTCTATACCCGTCGTCCAGTTTCTGCTCATGGTCATCGCCCGTAATCCAACACGCCCCAGGTTTGTTCTGATAACATGGTTTCTAACAATTGGTCTCGAGATATTTCTGTGCAAGAATCATTACAGGAGGAAGTTCCAGATGACTTGGATATACCCATTGCTGTTCGGAAGCAAAAACGTACATACGCTTCATATCCGCTTGCTTCCCATGTGTCTTTTCATCGTATGACGGGGGATTTTCAGAAATTTGCAGTTGCTCTGTCTGTCGTGGACATTCTATGGACTTACCAGGAGGCCTTGAAAGATAGTCGTTGGTGTTTAGCTATGGAGGAAGAGATGCCTGCCTTGCAATCTCGTGGTACATGGAGTTTGGTGTTTGCTCCTCTCGGGGCCTCTATTGTTAGTTGCATATGGGTGTTTACTGTTAAATATCATGCAGATGTGAGCCTTGATCGTTACAAGGCAAGATTGGTGGCACGTGGTTTTACCCATACCTATGGTGTAGATTATATGGACACGTTCTCTTCTGTTGCTCGCCACTCCACGTTATGTGTTCTTCTTTCAACGCTTCAGAGATATGATTTTGAAGGCATGGTTGCATTTGCACTATAGGTTACTAGGGAAGCTAAGTACCCATGGCCCTCCACTTACAAAAAGGTTATAGCATGGTAGAATTTGGACAGTGGATTGGTGCTATGGGTAAGGAGATGGAGTCTCTTCACAAGAATCATACATGTGAGATTTTTTTGAAATCGAAAAAGGGGGAAACGCACGATGGTGTACACCCCAATAAATTTATTAGTTAATAAAAGGAACTACAACCTCAGACAACTATATAAACCAAGACTCAACGACACCCCAGGCGTGGAGACTGGCATTTTCACAATAGAATCTTTGTCTCGAAAAAAGAAGAGCGTTTCTAGCAAGCCAGATAGACCAGACGACCGCCAAAGGCCTAAGCAAATCCTTCCACGTGTGCTTCCGAACAGACAACAAAGAAGCCCAGAATGACTCAAGGGTTCGAACACAAATCCAATTAAGGTCGAAATCTCCCCAAATAGGCGTTGAACAAGAACATAGGAAGAAAAGTTGCTTCACAGATTCAATGCTACTTCCACAAAGAATGCATCTGTCCGAACCACTTAAAAGAATCATACGCAATGGTCTCTCGTCATTATTCTCTTACGCCTGAGAAGTCATAGGAAAAAAAACCGATCCTCTCCGGTAGCCCAAGGGACCATATAAAGTTGCAATCTCTAACCAGGTCATCCATCCTTGATGGAGGTGGTCTACAAATCACTCTGTAGGCTTTCTTGACTGAGAAGGAACTTCGCCCCACAGATGACCCCCCAAAATGCCGTAGAGAATTTAACAGAAGCAATAACTCCTCCAGGCGTTGGTCAGAAAAGTTTGCTGAAAACAAGGGCATCCCAAGGGACATGTGAGCTTGTCAAGTTGCGAAAGGAGAGGAAATTTATTGGATGCAAACGGGTCCTCAAGAAAAGGCATGATTCTTAAGTAGTGAAGGCATTATATATGAGTGTAACATCCATGTTCTAACCAACCCGAACTCGTCCGATTTTGGGTCTAATGAACCCAAAAACGTTGTCGGTCAATACTAAACAACTTAAAACGATCAATTAATCGTGAATCAAAAGTCGTTCGGACGAAATCGACCAAAAATCGGTCCCTTTGCAATGCGTGCCGTGAAAAGCCGCAACGCAAATTCGGAAACCGCGAAATGAACCGAGACCGTCATAAGATCCGATTCGACGATACAAGACCAATGGAATCGACCGTTCGTCAATCAGAGGTCGTTTGATATTTTTAAATCACAAAATTTAATCTTAAACAAAAATCGTATGCGAAAATTTCGGGTATTCAAAACTCGATCGGAAGTATATTAATATTATACTCATTTTGATCGTCGTTCAGAGACGATCAAATCGAGATATTGCGCGTCAAAATCCAAGGCCCGAGGTACGCGTACGGTAGATTTTTATGTATGATAAATAAGAAGAAACTTTGGTTTAAAAAAATATATATTATATTTTTGCTGAACAGTAACATAGCAGGCTACGGCTGTTGAAAAAAAATAATAAAATAAATATATAGAGAGGGGAAGTTTCCAGGAAACTTCCCTCCCCCTCATTCCCCTCTCCCTATTTAACTAACTCCACCGTCATCACCTCCCCCTATTTCCTCTCCAATTTCTAGCCCTCTTCCTTCCAAATTCAAGCTGAAACCCTCCTTTCTCCCCTTCCCAAAGTCTGAAATCTGCAGCTTAGGTTGCTGCAGTCTTGCATTTTCCAGCCGATGGAGAACTCCAGCTCTCTCCCCTGTTGCTGCATGTCCTCCTTGCACTCTAATTTCAATTTTTTTGTGATATCTAGAAAGGTACTATCCCCTCCCTTTTTCCTCATTGCTGTTGTGCATGTACCTTTCCCTCTTCTAAATTTCTTAGAATCAGATGCACAAAACAGTCCAGAATTTGCCACCCAAATTCCTTCTTCTGGAGTTTTTCTACTGCTGCATGATGTTGTGCTGAAGGTTCTATCTTGCATGCAAATCAAGGTACCTCCCTATACCTCTTATTTGCTGCCATCCATGGGTTTTGAACAAAATAAACTTCTCCTCTGCTATATATATAATTTCATTCTCTCTCACCGTTTCATTTGTTTGGGACAAATGCTTTATAAGATATTGCTGGAAATCTGGTTCGACTAAAAAAAAGGGTCTTAGTTTGGTTTGTGTTGAAATTCTATTGATATTTAGTTAGTTCGAGAGTTTCTATGACTAATTTGTGTCGATTTGTTTTTGATAACTTGCTCTTTCTTTTATTTTTCTTTGGTTCTGTATTGTCTACTGTTTCTGGATTGTTATCCTTCAACCTATTATTCATGTAAATATCCAGAAGAATAAATGTTAGATCTTATGAGGTAAAAATACTGATATAGATAAATGTTGATATTGCATTCATACGATAAGCTCGTGCCAAGGAATTCGGGTGATAAAATTTTAATGCATAACTTCTAGTCGTATGTACTTGCATGTTATAAGCATATCATCGATTATAGTCAGAGTTTGGTTGTGTTGTTACAGCATCTTGAGTACTCCTTTTAGCTTTAAGATGTTGGCAAGGTAATGTTTGGTATACTTGTTTGGTTTCTGCATATTAAATTTAATTCATAAATTTTCAGATGTTTAAAAGCTCGCAATAAAATGATAGTATGGCCTTGAAGATTTTGAGTGGTTCAAACATCTTACTGGTAAACATGATATTAGTATCTCTAAAAGGAATTATAAGTATTACTCTCCTAGGTACGATAGTTTGCCTGTAAGATATCGTACTAGAAATTTAAATGGTGCTATTTTTTTTTACGGTCAACTTAATTATAGATGCTCCTGGTTTATTTTACTAGGCATGGTTGTTATGGATTTTTTTCCAGGCTCTAGCAAATGAATTCTATAATTAATTCGCTAATTAGTTTTAGGTACAGACAGTTAAAAGGTTTAATAACTACTAGTTGATCTCTAGATGGACGACATGGGCATAAGTAAATTTCGTTGTTTATGACAATTAATTGAACTTAAGGTCTACTAGTTATATGAGGATGACGGATTATATCACAAGAATTATTATACACCTTGTTATAAGGAGTGTAGGATTATAATGCAGGTAATTTATTTAAAAAGACATGGGCCTGCAACTTTCATCGTTTAAGGAGATTTTGATTCTAGAAACCTAAATGAGTTCAATGTTTGTATAGAAGATAACTGTTCATTTAAACGTAAATAAAGTATTGCTGCTAACTTTTACTTAGATTCGGAACCGTTGGTCTTAATGCTTTCTCCAGACCTTAGAAGCCAGAGGAGCATATTAGTATAATTAAGACTCTTGTGATTGAGCTATATAACCAGAGCATATACTTCCATACCAAGAGCTCTCAAGGGGCAAATTACTGAAACGAACACTATGGCTCATGCCTTGTATTTGCATTCTGTTTTGTTGAGTACATTTTTATCTTTGATTTGTGTTTTCATGAATGCTTTCCTTGATAGGTGTTATTAATATATAAAGAGTATTCTCCACATATATGAAACTCAAAAATAAACCGAAAATTAGATATAAATCCTTGCCAATTTGATGTTATATTATTAAAACAATATGTACAATACATCCGGAGTTGTGATAGACCTTGAACTGAATCTAATTGCTTAAACAGATCGGAGGAGTTATGTGATCTATGTTACCTAAAAGCTCTTGAAACATTTGAGTTGATGTAAATCGGTGATATCAAGTAAGAGTGCTGGTCATGGTGACCTTTAACATGACCATGCGAGGGCGCGGTGACCCTCAACTGGGCGGAAGAATAGGAAGCCCAGTTTGGGCAGCGGCCGCCAAGTGCGCGGGTCTAGGATCCCAGTCCCTTTTCGGTTTTTACGCGAGCTCGTACGTAAAGCTGAAAAACCAGGATCCCCCGCCTGGGCATCCTAAAACAGGGTCAGCGGAACTGGTCTAAAGTCTGGATCCCAACGAGGCGTAAAAACAGATCCGGGTACCCGTTTACGCGCAATTCGCAAGATATCATTCATGTTTAATCGCACAAGTCGCAAAAATACAGGAAAATTTTTTTTTCGCAACTATGACATTCATTCTCAATACATGACCACAAGTAAAAGAGACAATATGGCACCAAAATTCTTTTCATTAATATTCATATCCATTTACAACATGTACAAGCATATTCCATGTTACAACATATATCCCAAAATGTGATACAAAAGAGATAACATTTACATCATTATCTGGACAAAAACTGAGACAAAGTAATTCATACCGTCGGGTATAAACTCTGTCTCCAGGAAGCATGTATAGCTACTGAGCTGCAGGCTGTTTGCCTGCCAAACATGTTAGGAAAGAAAAGGCGTCAGCGGTTGCTGGTACCTCCCAAAAACTTATATAAAATAACAGGCATTTATTATTTACAAAAGAAAGCAAGTAGAGAGGCGAGAACAACTCAAATTAAACTTTATTTCTACTTTGCAATAAAAAAGGTTTTTCAGGCTACTTGTAAGCATCTCAAATGTTTGTCCCATACCCCAGCATTTCCCACATATGACATATTTTATAGTATTTGAGTATTCATGAGTATCTGAGTGTAAGCACATATCTATTCAGAGATCACGTTGTTGAGTGATAATGGAAAAGTTATGATTGGAAAGATCTATTAATTTTTTTAAATCATTGGATAGAGAGAATGGTCATTTCCTACTAACCCTAACTGTTGATCGTAACTTCTCAACTCTTAATTCCAACTGTTAAAGCAGCCATGAGATGACTAGTGGAAGATCAGAGGACCGCTGTAACACGGGAGGGCAGAGTCGGGAACGAGGAGGAGGAGGAGGCGGAGGTCGGGGAGGAGGGCCATGGAGGGAGGAGGTGTTGGGTGTTGGGTGGTGGGGAAAAGGAGGAGGGTAGAGGGAGTGGCAGTGAAGGTAAATTCGACAAATAAAATAGGCATAAGATAAAAGAATTTAACGGAATCTGGTTAGTTTTAACGGGTAAATGGATGGGGGTTAACCACAGGGTTTATTGGGTAAGGGTTAGCAAGATTACGGGGTCGTGGGAGGAATTATGATGTTTCAAAGGTCGTAGAGGTAATTTCGAAAGATTTCAGGGTCTGCTGGGTAAATATCCCTTCTTTTTTTGGATTGGCATTGAGCATGGCTATGCCTGCTATTGTTGCACCATCGTTGATGCTTTTGTTGCCTTTCAGCTGTCTGTGTAATTATTACATCATCTGTGTTGCTGCAAAACAATATAGGAAACTAAAGATATGCATGTGGAGGCGGGTGTCCACTATTTAGTACAAAACACACCCAGAGCATCCTGCTGTTATATTGTGTGGAAAATAAGGGGGGCACCACAATTAATCACCAAATCAAGAGATCTCCATCAATAAATCAGCTCTAGTACAAAAAGTAATCCATTAAAATGGATATCGATGCTTATCTGAATTTTCCCCTTCTGGCGTAAAACATCAATTGTCCTTCTGGATACAGTCCAGAAATACGACTACAAAACATGTATATTAAAACCAACACAATGCTTGATATTTGTTTATCTCCGGACGTCCAATTTGTCTGCATTTAGTTGGTAAATTTTAACGGCATGAATATTCTGTTTTGCATGTAGTTGGCGCATATCCCAATGTCCAGAATTTGTTTGGTGAACTTGGTATTAATGATCGCCTACAATGGAAGGAGCATTCCATGATTTTTGCGATGCCAAACAAACCAGGAGAATTCAGTCGCTTTGATTTCCCAGATGTTCTTCCTGCTCCATTGAATGGTATGCTATTTCTAGTCATTTTCTCTTCCTGATAATATACTAGTTGGCATAACCCTAGTAGTTCATTTGTTCTAGGGATATAAAAAAGGCGAGGTTTCCTAAATCTTAGAGAAATTCTTCTTTTCCTTTGTATTTAACATATCCATACAACTCCATTTCATGCTTGTGCAAAGAAATGATTATGGAAAAGCAAACTACCAAATGTTGAAGCGAGCATAGACCACCAGGGTTTTCATTCAGCCACTTTATGCTTTCATATTTGTTGCAGCTTATAACTTGTAAGCAAACATAAAGGAGAACCTAAATGATCTCCATCATGTCACGTAGTATGGAGATATGTAATCAGTATTTGTCAGCATACTGACCTTTTAAACCATATCGGTAAAGGAAAATTTTAGGTAGTGCTATGTTTCAGCAGTTGACAATGATTTTCATTTTTTTTCAAAACATTTTGTTAGCTGAATATCGTGATTTTCATCGTAACCATTGAGAGATACACAATTATCTTTTGTTATCTCTTTTATGCATTTCACTTTCTTCCATCTCTTCGGATGCCTACAAAGGTCCGACACCCATAGTCAAGATGATTGGGACCCGCTACGAGTTGTGAGCCATGCAATTCATAAGTCTTATGCAATGTATTAGGAAGAAGCTTATTTTGGCACTAGAGGAGCTGGCAAGATTGGGGCTAATGTCTCTTGGGATACATATGACACGTATACATGCAGGTCTATCTGGTACCCTGGGGCTTGGTTGTGGAGATAGTTAGTGATATCCTACATCAGCACAATGCCAAGGTGATGTGGGACATCCTCGTCGCCATCTACTCTCAAGGAAAAATGAGACGAAGATACTGCAGCTCCAGTATGACATCTTCATGGTTAAGTAGAATGGACATCCTCTTCATACCTTATATACGTCGCTCAGGGGTATGTTTGAGAAGCTCCACAACTTCATGCCCATGGCAGCCACCTCGGAGCGTCATAGGGCGTACATGAACACCACCATGATTGGAGTCTTTTTGATTGTTCTTGATCCTGAGGATGCTGCTGCATGGTTCTAGTTACTTGCAGATGCTACCATACCTCCCAAGGAGGAATCGTACTACATATTTAGCATAATCACAATCCGTTTATCAGCCTCCTCTCAGACCTCTTTGACGATGGCCGCATCTTGCGGTAAAGGAGGTTCTTCTTAGTTTAGAGGACGTGATGCTTGCGGCGGAGGATATGCTCATCCACATTAAGCATGCGCTTATTGTTATCGTTCTGGTCACTCTGAGGATATCTGCTATTTTTTAGAGAAAAGAAGGGCGGTATCCCGATATGGGAACCACCTCAGAATATTATATGTATATATATGGAAAAATTACAAATAACATCACATTATATTCTCCATGAGTTACAAAGTGTCCTACTATGCTCAATTACATTTTTTGTGTAAAATGTACGCCCTCCAGAATGTATTCGTTCTTAGCACACCAAATTGCCTAAACCAACGCAAAGGGGTAAGCACAATCCTCGTGCCCATAACCGCATACCGATTTAATATTTCACCAAAAGTTGGTACAATGTCGCCCATCCAGCTATGTGATGCTGGAAGTGTTCCACACCTGGGTCGACAAAGGACGTGAGAAGAAAAGACGTTCATATCCTTCATCGCCGATCCACTTCTGTCACTTGTGTCATCCTCCAAGCCCAACAGTTGCCTTCGACGACCTTTGGTGAGAATCCTGGCAAGCCTGAACAACCAAAGAAAGACCTTCACTCGGTTTGGCACTTGGCTTCTCTATATCAAACCTGTGTCAACCCCCACCTCATCTTGCATCCCCCATCCTCCACAAAAAAAGCAGTATGCTTTCATCACCGAAAATCTTCCATCTCCCCAAATAAAATGGTACCTACCAGATGATGATCCTCTATCTGTGTCAGCTCCTCCTGTAAAGCCAACAAATCATCCACCGTCTGATCCAACAGTTCTATAGAAAAAATCGGAGACCACGGTCCTTGATCCCATATCTGTTGCACCATCTCCTCCATGTTACGTGCCAACTGTAAGAGGCGTGGGTAACACCCATTGTTCTTCCACTATTCTTTATTTCTTTAGCTTTGATATTACTCTTCTGCACTATCGTTTTCTACAAACCTGGACCGAGAATCCATGTTTTGTCGTCCACCTTCTGATATCTTATGGTGAGTTCCAAATCATGTTCCGAATATCCGCCTCCTTGATCCACTGCAACCGTTGTGTCTTTCTTTGGTCTGTCTTTCTTCCAGTGTCTAGGTTCCTTGCAATGATTGCAAATGTCCATAGAATTGTGATTCCTCGACTCAGACTTCTGCTTTGTGTAGGAAGAACAAACATGCCTTTTTCCATGAGTCGTAACCAGATATGTAGCGTCAAAATCTCGCTTCCCGGTAGCCATATGCTGAAGTTCATGCCTCTGCAGACTCGCATGAATTTCCTCTAGGGTTATCTCTTCTCTTCCTACAATAAATGATCTAAAACAATTCTCTTACGATAGCGAAAGAGAAATCAAAAAAATCGAAGCAGCATCCTTATCTTTAATGCTAACATCTACAGCTCTTAAATCCATCAACAATGTAGTTACACAACCTAGGCGCTCTTTAAGAGATGTGCGTTCCTGCAGGCGGAAAAAGAACAAGCGTCGCTTTAACAACTTGTTGGTCAGATACTTCATCATGTTCATATTTTCGAGTCTCAACGACATACCGACCACTGACGTTTCATTAGCGACCACCACGATAGTTTCATCCGTTAAGCATATCATGATCATCGAGTGCGCCTCCTCTTCATACACCATCAACTTGGAAGGTTTGAGTGCCTTCTTCCTCCCTTGGTCCGACGACGCCCATATGTCCCGTTGCTTCAGAAGGGCGTACATCTTGATATCATAGAATGAATCTGTTCCACCTTGTGAACTTCTTGATCTTCATATTGTGCCACATCATATTGCTTGATGATCTTGATGGAACTTGATGATATGATACCGATTTGTTGCAAATCGCGGAAGCGAAATACACACGAATGATCAAACAAGCAAGCTCAAAGATACACTGATTTACAAAGTTCACCCTTAAATTGAGCTACACTCTTGGACGTCGGTGATCGGTTCTTACTACATAAAGAAAGAAGAAAGTATAAATGATGATTCAAAACGCTAACCTATGGAGGTTTATATAGTACCTCCTCCCACACAAATAAATCCTAAAACAAATATGATTTTAAATTACTTACCAAAAAAATGATTTTAAATCCTAAACCAAACAAGATTTTGAATCTCAAAACAAATAGGACTTCAAATCATAACGCAAACATGACTTTAAATCACAAACCAAATAGGACTTTGTCTGCACATTTAAATAGGATTCTAGGCATATCAACAAATTTTAACTCAACATATTTCTTTTCTTGACCCTCATTGTGCATTCTCAGTCCATGAAAACCTGCATGAGAATAATAAGACTAGATTGCATTGATGGGCTCATAGAATTAGGTAGGTAACGAGCTCTGCAAATGGAGTAGAGCAAAGTTAAAATGGAATGTACTATGCATCTTCTTTATACATAGCAAGCTGGATGTTCGAATATATCAAAGATGACCTGAAGTTCAAAACCACAACTGGAAGTTGCGTACACAGGCGGTTGCGCAGATCGGGTCTTTCGGGCGTGGAAGGATGAGGGTGGACTATGCGAGCGGCATACACGCCCTATATATATCGACCTCCTCCGGGAGGGGAAGCATGTAAACCGATCTCTCGCATTAGGGAGCCCTCTCCCAACATACATACATACATACATACATGCATGGATGTACGTACGTATCTACGCACGCAACCTCCATCCTTGATTGGTATCAGAGCTATGGACCTTGGAGCACGACTCGCTTCCTCGCGTCGTCTTGGACCTATATATATCTTTCTTGGTTTACCAACCCAAAAATTTAGTGAACACTTTTTATTGTTGAACCATTAGTATAAAAAGAAAACTAGTCTGAGTAATTCATCTGAACCTTTTTTAATAATAGTAAACGTTGAAGGGTATCTTTGTAGATGTAATTGCTTTATCTGTGTACTCATTAAGCACATATATTGCTTTCTTTGTTCATATGCTTTGTTAAGTTTTTTATTAAAATTGATTTTGTATCAGGTAAAAAACTCTTTCTTATTCCGGCTAAATCACATAATCTGTTATAAACTTATATTCATTTCATTAGCTTTATAATGACAAACAAGTCTATTGCCACTGAAGTCAGAAAAATTGAGTACCTGAATGGTACCAATTACGAGTTATAAAGTAGAAAGATATGTTATGAATTACTGCATGACAACATCCATGCCATCATTGATAAACCTGGTCCTACATCGTCAGAAAACTCGACAGTAGATGAACTACGATCCTGCGAACAGTGGGAGAAGACTGATAATAGGGTTAGGAGTTTCATGCTCATGCATATGGAGCTGAACTTAATTCGGGTCTTTGAGACATGTATATCATCTTACGAGCTCTAGAACGTTGTCAAGGACAAATATTGTACCAAATCGGAAGTGAGCGTCCAACTCCTTCTACACAAGTATCACTCGTGTAGGATGAAAGAATCAGAGAGCGTTCTAGATCATGTGAACAAAATGATCGTGAGGTCGAAGGATTTGGAGGCTGCGGAGTGTGCCATTCCGGAGAGGATGCAGATGACAACGTTACTCGGAAGCCTCCTTCCATCGTTCTATATGATCGCTGCATCTCTGAGGATGAATGAGACCATTAAGACTGTGACAGACTTACTTACTCAGTTGGCAATTGAGAAAGAACTCACGAAACAGAGATCGAAGACTGAGATCTTTGAGGTCGAGGAAGAAAAAGAAGCAAACGCCGTTCACGTGAAGAAAAGGCTGGGTCCCTCCAAGGCAAATTTCAAGGAAAGGAGTGGGAAATACCTACGCGACTCTTGCTAAAGTTGTGGCAGTCATTTCAATGCCAATTGCCCCAAAACGAAGAAGTCGAAAACTTCAAATGCCCTAAATGAAGGTTCAAGAAAAGATTGAGTTCACAACTGTTGTGGAATGCAACTCCGTCATCACGGACTATGACGTATGGTGGATCGACTCTGGAGCAAACAGACACATCGCGAAAATGGAAGTCCAAGGAGCTGAACAAAGGAGAACATAGGATCTTCATGTGGAACAACACCTACCTGGACGTGGAAGGTGTTGGGACATACAGACTTGACCTGTGGGATAACGTTATAGTACTGAATATGCCCTGGGGATACGCCGATACCTGATCTCTATCCTAGTGCTGCTCAAAAAGGATTTTGAAGTCTGGTTTTATCATAAACATGTATCTGTAGGCAAGAATAAGAAGGTTTATGCGATGGGAAAGTTTGTACCCAAGCATGACTTGTTCCGTCTTCTTGTAATAAGCCGTAGTGAATCAATGATTGTCTCTTCTGAGTATTCCTTGTGTTGTTTGTCTGACTATGACTTGTGGTACATGAGACTGAAGTATCCAAGATATTTTAAAATGGATCAAACGATGAAGGCAAATCTATTGCCTAAGATCATCTAATGCAAGGACATTGCCCTGCGAACACTGTCTGACAGGTAAAATGATGAGAAGACCCTTCTCAACCGGAATTTGGTCAATAGAGTTACTAGGTTTGAACCATTCGGATATACATCTCTTAAGAAGAAAGTCGAAAGCACTTGAAACATTTAAGACAGAAGACGGAAGTGGAGACAAGATTTGGGAAATCAATCAAGACCCTTAAGACAGATAGAGGTGTGGAATATACCTAAAAGGAGTTTGAGGATTACTGCATTCAGACATGTATTCGTAGGCAGACTATAATGCCCTATACATCACAATAGAATGGTGTAGCAGAAAGAAAGAATCAAATATTGATGAATGCAGTAAGGTGTATGCTTTCACACTCAGGACTCTCCAAAAAATTCTGGGAGAGGCAGTGTTGACTACGAACTACATACAGAACATGATTCCTACCAAATATGTAGAATCAATGCCATATGAAATATGGAATGACAAAAAGGCCGAGTTGGGCCATTTCCGAAAATATGGATGTGTTTCACATGTTCTGGTACTGAGTCAGCTTAGGGACAAGTTAGACTTCAGGACATTAAAGTGCAAGTTTATTAGCTGTAGTGAGAATTCTAAAGGATATAGGTTCTTCCATGAATCCAAAGGTTTAATTTAAAGTCGTGATGTAACTTTTTTTGAAAATCATCAACAAAAGGAGCATAAAGTATAGGAATCAAATCATCTGATTGTCCTACAAGATAATGAAGACGACTTGAGCGTTAGACAAGAACTTGTAGATGATTTTGATCATTCAAATATAGAGAATGAACCTATGTAACATGATGATCCATTAGAAGTAGTGGGTGGACCAATACATCCCATGAGTATAATCGACAATAAGGGACACAGAACACGACCCCCATGGATGGAAGGTTACCATTTCTATGGATACGAGGCATCGTGTTACACCGTGGATGGGGATGTTATGGATTGTACATTAAAGGAGGAGATTTATGTGTGATAACTTGATGGCTCTCAGGTTAAAGGCTAGGAGAAAATAGTTTACAAATTAAGAAAGTCATTATATGCCTTGAAGCATTCTTCAGTAATGGTATCTCAAATTTCTTGAGAAAGTTTCCAATTTGGATTTGTTGCAAATAAATTGGATAATTGTGTGTATGCCATGAAGTGTGGGAGCAAGTTTGCAATCACGTCATTGTATGTGGATGGCATTCTACTTGCAAGTAATGACATACAAATGCTCCATGAAATCAAACAGAAATTAAGAAATGAATTTGAGATGAAAAGATTCTTCGATATTTGAAAGGGATAATACATCTGAAACTTGTGTATCAAGTAGAATCGCTTGAAGTGGTAGGATACTCCGATGCCGATTTCGGAGGGAATATGGATGATAGAAAATCCACATCGGATTACCTGTTCATGTTTGGTGGTGCAGCCGTTTCTTGAGGTAGCAAGAAACAATGATGTGTATCTCGACATACACAAGAGGCTGAGTACATTGCATATAGCATGACCCTTACTCATACTGTGTGGATCAAGCATTTTCTAGAGAATCTAAGTCTCGAATTAGTCAAAGGTCCAATTGAAATGTATTGTGGTAATCAAGCTGCAATAAGCTTGTCAACAGTGGTGTTAATAGTTCTAAAGGAAAACACATTGAAATCTAATATCACTATATACAAGATATAGTGGCAATATAGGAATTTACGGTAACATATATACCTGCAAGTGATATGTTAGCCGATTCTTTTACCAAGGGAATAGTAGCTAACAACTACATTAAATATGTTGGTTTGATGGGACTGGGGAATACATGAGTTAAGGAAGAGGTATTTCATGAACAATGAGCTTCACTAAAGACATCTCCATGTGTACATTACATGAACAATGAGAGTGTAGAATATTTGATCATTTCGATCAAGTGGGAGATGTTTGAACATATCAACGATGATCTCACGCTCAAAACCACCATCGGAAGTTGCGTACGCCGGAGGTTGCGCAGACCGGGTCTTTCGGGCGTGGAAGGATGAGGGCGAAGTACACACCCTATATATATTGACCTCCTCCAGGAGGGGAAGCACACAACACGATCTCTCGCATTAGGGAGCCTTCTCCCGACATATACATACATACATATTGTTAGAATTATTATATTACTATTATGGTTGTAACCTTTCGGGTTCCATAACTCTTAATCCTTCGGGTTCCGTAACCTTTAACCTCGGGTTCCGTAACCCTTCAAGGGTATTTATATATTTTTCCTCTTGTACTCTCTAGGGTTTTCTCTCTATATAAGAGACCCTATCCCTATAGAATACATATCCCCATTTGTCTCTCTTCTCCACATGGTATCATAACAACGGTCCAAGACCGGGATTCTGACCTAAAATCCCCACCGTCACGTTCAAGCCTCGTAAAAGCCTATGCGCACCCTCTTTCCTGAATTAGGGCCGCGCGCAAGGCCCTCCAATCATCTCCAATGCAGCAGCTCGACCCCAAAACTCATCACGGACCATTGCCAAGAATTCAAATCTGCTGTCCATTGAGGGTTTTCAGCCCTTCTTCAAAGGGCAAATGTGCGTTCTAGGGCATTTTTTTAGCTCTTATATGCATCCTTAGTTGATCAGGATCTTCTTTCTATTTTAAGACCACCATGACATCTTCTTCTACTGAGTCAAAGCCCTTGGCCATGAATATTATGGCACAAGGTACTACTATCAAACTCAAGGGCACAGAAAATTACGTGCTCTGATCTCGATCTTTTATGGTGTTCATTGGTGGTCAGAGGAAACTTTACATTTTGACTAAAGATCCTTTAGATGAAAAGGACAAAGAGTACGACAACTTGCAGACTGACAACTATTTGGTTATCAACTGGATGATCAACGGTGTTGAGGCTCACATTGCCTCAAATCTTCTTTACAAAAATACGACCAAAGAAATGTGGGAGGATCTCGAGCAAACATACTCCCAGAAGAAGACGAAGTCATGCCTTGTAGACATTGTCAGGAGAATCTGGTTGGCATCTCAAGATGATTCCACCCTCATCGAATACTACAGGCATCTCTCCAGCCTGTATGAGGAGCTTGCATATTCCAGCCCTCATGTTGCACCAAACATATACAAGAACGTTCTGATTGGTAGGTATACCGCTTCCTTGATGGCCTGCATTCTAGATACCATGCAGCGAAGGAGCAATTTCTTATATCAGACACGCTGCCAACAATGAAGGCCATCTTTGGCTGACTTGAGGAGCTCGAGATATCCGCTGCCCGACCTCTCGTCTTACCTTCAACAGAGAACTTTGCACACATCTCCACATCCGGACGAGGAGGCAGATACGGCTTGCAAGGAGGACGCAGTCATGATCCAATTCGTGGCCGTGGACGGGAATCTGAGCGAGGCCGTGACTTTGGTCGTGGTCGTGAGTGAGACTCTACTGCCCCATGCGCTCACTGTGCTAGGTGGAACCACCCGACTGAACGATGCTGGCAAAAGTTTGGCGTACCTTTTTATCATACCAATAATGCTTATGAGGATGCACATGATATGGAAGAGGTATCGCCTACCTCCAATGGAAAAATTGTTCATCTTAATGATGCAGATTACTCCCGTTTAATGCAGATCCTTCAGATTCCATGGCCTACCACCACTAGTAACATTACAACTGCTGCTCTGGCTACTCCTTCAGGTACTATAGCCAACTCTACTATTGTTCATACTCCAGCTTGGATTATTGATTCTGGTGCCTCTACTTATCTCACTGGAGAAGGTGGTCTGCTTACCTCTTCCATACCATCTACCTCTGTGAAGTCAGTTCGAGTCGCTAATGTGACTCAATCACAGACTACTACCATTAGAACTATGGAATTCTCTTCCAAGCTCCGACTTTCAGGGGTTCACTGTGCTCCTGATTTTCCTTTTAGCTTGCTGTCAGTTCACAAGCTTTGTGTTGAGCTTCATTGTCGTGTGATATTTGATAAGTCTTGTTATTTTCAGGACATTCGGACGAAGCAAATTTTCGTGGGGGTCTTGAGAAGAACGACCTATATTATCTTGACATGTCCTCAGACTCCAATTTTGTTGGTGTTGCATCCATCTCCGAACACCCGCTCCTGTGCCATCTACGCCTTGGGCATCCCTTCCATGATGTTTCCTAAACTCTCTGCTCTGAAGCCCTTTCAGTGCGAGGCATGTGAGTTCGGGAAACACCATCGAGCTTTGTTTCATGTTTGTACTAAGTCTCATAGTTCTGCTGCTTTTCATCTTGTTCATTTTGATGTTTGGGGACCTTGTCGGATCTGCACATTAAGTGGTCATTGTTATTTTATAGCTTTCGTTGATGATTATAGTCGATCTTCTTGGATATATCTAATAAAGGAGCGTTCAAAGATTAATCAAATTGTCAAAAATTCCTTTCAATATATTAAAACTCACTTTTCTAGCATTGTTAAGATCATTCGTACTGACAATGCTCTTGAGTTAACCCAACATGACTTGACCTCTTTCTTTGCATCCCAGGGAACTGTTCACCAAACATCATGTTCATATACCTCACAACAGAATGGTATAACCGAGAGGAAACGCCGACACTTGCTAGATGGTGCCATATCTCTTCTTAGTCAAATGAGTGTTCCTAAACAATATTGGGGAGATGCTATTCTTACTGCAGTATATCTCATCAACGGTGTTCCTTCATCTGTTTTGAAAGGTGCAACTCCATTTTTCCTACTTTACCTTACTGAGTCTTCTTTTCCCATACCTCTGCGAATTTTTGGTTGTATTGCCTTTGTTCATACCTTTCATGCAGCTGACAAATTACCCTCTCGTGCCATCAAATGCATCTTTCTTTGGTACGAGAGTACCGGGGAAGGCTATCCTTGTTATGATCCTGTTGGACGTCGATACTATGTATCTGCTGATGTCACCTTTTTTGAGAAAAAAGTTATTTCACACAGACTGTGAGTGACATTCCTCTGGACCTCTCTTCTCCTCCAATCGTCTATACTCACCAACGTACCTCTATACCTTCTACACTGGTGTCTGTACATTTACCTGTCCCCTTTATGCAGGATGATATGACCACTTTGAGTGCTCCACCACAGCTGTCCCGGATGTACCCGGGGAGCTTCCTATTGCTCTACGTAAGCAAAAAGGGCAATGTACATATCACCCCATGTCACATTTTACTTCTACAGATGGTTTATCTAGTTGTGACAGGAGATTTGTAGATGCTCTGAACGCTATTTCTGTTCCAAGAGAGCATTTCAGTGCAATGCAGGATCATAGTTGGCGACAAGCCATGGATGAGGAGATGGATGCACTTACCTTCCGGGGCATGTGGGATCTTGTGCCGTGCCCTCCGGGAGTTCGCCCTATGACTTGTCGATGGGTCTTCATGACCAAACAGTCTCCTGATGGTTCTATTGACAGGTTGAAAGCCAAACTTGCTGCCAAAGGTTTCGCACAAACCTTTGGAGTTGATTATTTTGAGACCTTCTTGCCTGTTGCCAGAATAGGGTCGATACGTACCATTCTCTCTGTTGCTGTCAACAAGGCTTGGCCATTTATCAACTTAATGCGGAGAACACCTTTCTTATGGTGATCTTGAAGAGGTCTACCTGATGCAACCATCGGGGTATGTAGTTGAGGGGGAGCATGTATGTCGACTACGCAAGGTCATTTAATGCCTGAAGCAAAGCCCAAGAGCATGGTTTGATAGGCTCACTACGGAAATCAACACACGTGGTTTTCAGAGGACAACATCTGACTACTCTATCTTTGTTAGACGATGGTCTACTGGCACGATCATCCTTGTTGTCTACATTGATGATATGGTTGTCATAGGAAATGATATAGATGGTATTCAGGAGACCAAGACCTTCCTTCAGAAGGTCTTTGTCACGAAAGATCTTGGCCAACTTCGTTATTTTCTTGGCATCGAAGTAATACACACGACATAGGGGCTCCATCTTTCACAGAGAAAGTATTGCCTCGATATTCTAACTGAGGCAAGTCTTCTTGGATGCAAGTCATGTGGCATCCCTGCAGAAGTGGGAAAATATCCAGCATTTACTGATCCAGCTTTTGAAGATGCAACACAATACAAAAGTTTAGTGGGAAAATTACTCTATCTCACTATTACTAGGCCAGATATATCATATGCTGTAAGAAGAGCCAGCCAGCATATGGAGAAGCCTCTTTACAGTCACTGGCAGGATGTTCTTTTGATCCTTTGATATTTGAAGGAATCTCCCAGACGTGGACTCTTCTATGGGGTGAATGGGCACACTAATATCTTTGCCTATACATATTCTGACTATGCTAGCTCTCCTGAGGACCGCCGGTCCACTACAGGATACACCATATTTGTTGGGGATAACCTTGTCACTTGACAAAGCAAGAAGCAGACAATGTGGTCTCTAGATCCAATGCGGAAGCAGAATACAGGGCAATGGCTCAGGCCACATGTGAGATCACATGGCTTGTTTCTTTCCTAACAGAACTTGGCATGTCAGTCGCCACTCTTGTACCCTTATACTGTGATAACAAGTCGGCCACGTACATCACCACCAATCCAGTTTTCCATGAGCGGACAAAACATATTGAAGTTGATTGCCATTTTTTCGTGATGCAATACGAGGAGGACGGATCAATACTCCACACATCTCCACTGAACTTCAACTTGCAGACATCCTCACAAAGGCTCTTCCAAGGATGCGCCTCATGTACTTAGTATCCAAGTTGGGCAAGATCGACAGATATGCTCCAAGTTGAGGGGGAGTGTTAGAATTATTATATTACTATTATGGTTGTTACCTTTCGGCTTCTGTAACTCTTAACCCTTTGGGTTCCGTAACGTTTAACCCTTCGGGTTCCGTAACCCCTCAAGGGTATTTATGTATTTTTCCTCTTGTACTCTCTAGGGTTTTCTCTCTATATAAGAGACCTTAGCCCTATGGAATACATATCCCCATTTGTCTCTCTTCTTCACACACACACACACACATATCTCGTTCTCTCTCTGGTAACAAAGAGAGGCGTACATCCATGGCAACCTCCATCCTTGACTCTATACATTGAGGCAGTGGTCCATCCTTGACTCTATACATTGAGGCAGTGGTGTTGAAAAGAGTTTGAGGAGTTGCCTGTTGTCACAAACACTCTCTAAAGTAAGGCATGCCATTTTTAGGTTATCTTCATAGCGAGACAGAGTTTAATAATGTGCTTGTGTACAAATTGTGCTGGTTAGAGACCACAAGGATCGAACAAGGCTTACAATAAGCCCAAAACAAAGTCTTGCTTATGTTAGGGATCAAAAGGGGTAACTGAAAATAAAGGCTGAGGGATGAGGATCTGCTGGTTTAAACTAAAAAACAAAGCCACCTACATGAAGTATAGTATACATGTCCTGATCAAATGGGTTTAGGTTGCAAACAATGCTAGGATAAATAAACTAAATGAAAACAAATAATAGTTGGAGCATTTAAATTAACAAGTTGGATTTACAGTAAATACTTAAAGTTATAGTCAAAATTTTAAGTCTTTTTGGGGTCCCTTTGCTCAGATTGGGCAGGTGTGGTTGAATGAAGGGTCACAGTTTGCGCGCATGTGTGGGTCATCTGGTTGGGTAGAAATAATGTTTTTTTCATAAAGATATTTTACTCAGAGAATGTAATTAAGCATGCTGGAGCTCTTTTGAAAGCTAGTGTTAGTAATTTTGTTTATAGTTTTTTTAAATATTTATTTAGATCGATCCCATCTTTCTCAAAAAAGAGATAATCGAAATTTTATGAATCCTTTTGACTATTTATTATATACAAAGGCAACACCTTGAAAGTGAAAAAGTAACCTTAGAGCTGGCCAAAAGATGACACATAATTATTGCTTTAATGCTAGCTAGATTTCACTGCCAGATCACAATTTATGGTAAGTACACTGTCAATTACCTTGTCACATGAGGAATGCACATTATATATCATGTTAAATATTACATGATTTAGTTTTGTTATCTCTCATTCTTTGCAACTTATAAATACATACTATATAAATAGAAAAGCAAGGAAATGCTTTTCTATGTGGGCATTGCTGGTTGCAATGGCCTACATCCCACGATGGAAAAATTCAAGCTTACGTGTTGTCCCTCATGCACTTTAACTTTCCACAGTATGAAATTTAGTTCACACTCTTCCTGGCTATGAAGTACGTGGGTTTTAAATAGAAAACGGTGGAAATGCTTAGAATTTATGCTTAGAATAGCTGGATATCCACATTACATTGAAAGACAACCATTTATCAATTTCTCCTCTTCAATGAAATTTAAGAAATTTCCAGTAACATATCCATCTAAAATTTCCAAATTGGGAATGATGGTTTGGCCATTCCTTGTAGATTACACGTACTAGGAACTTCCAACTCTAGTTAACCCTTTTATGCATATGCTTTTGCCATATTGTTATCATCAACATGATATTTAATGTTCTTAAATAATAATAATAAATTATGATACAAAGACATTGTCTATTACGTATCTCTGGAAAACTTCATGATGAGGACTTTAAGAAGAACGTTGTGGCAGGAATATGGGCCATCCTGAGGAACAATGAAATGCTGACATGGCCGGAGAAGGTGCAGTTTGCAATTGGGCTATTGCCTGCAATGGTAGGTGGGCAGCCTTATGTTGAGGCTCAGGATGGCTTAACAGTTCAAGAGTGGATGAGAAAACAGGTATAGTTTGTCATCTTTTTTATAAATCAATCAAAATCAGATTTAGATTGCCAAGACCCACTTCCCTACATGAAATTTCAGTTCAAGCTCATGGTCTTACTTTTCTCATCTCAGAGCTGCAATATCGTGCAATAGTCCTGTTGAAGGCTACATTTCTGCATTATATATTATATTTTTTATTTCAGGGCGTACCTGATCGGGTCAATGACGAAGTTTTCATTGCAATGTCAAAGGCTCTTAACTTTATTAATCCCGATGAACTTTCAATGCAGTGCATTTTGATTGCCTTAAACCGTTTCCTTCAGGTTTGCCTTTTCGTTAGAGATGCTTTCTTAACTTTACAAGACTTGAGAGATACTTTCTATTGATAGACATTTATATAGATAGACATATCCTTATTTCCTGTTCGATATTTTGTGATCCTCCGGGGGTGGTTATGCTCTTTACTTATTTTGAGATCCGCTTCATTAACCCTAACCCTTGCGTCTTTCTATATAAGAGGAGCCAGGATACCCTTTCTTAACTCACAATACTATTGTCACTTTCTCTATTTTTTTCCGAGAAGACTGCATACTCATACATCACTTTCTGTTGCACAAGGACACTGGGCAAGCATAGTTGATGCCCAAGAGTCAGTACAAACCCTTTTTTAAAACAGCTTTCCAGTGAACAGTTTGAATTTTTTTAATTGAACCAGGAAAAGCATGGTTCTAAGATGGCATTTTTGGATGGAAACCCCCCAGAAAGGTTATGCATGCCGATTGCTGACCACATTGAGTCATTGGGTGGTAAAGTCCAACTTAATTCCAGAATACAAAAGATTGAACTAAATGCTGACAACACAATAAAACATTTTGTTCTCACCGATGGAAGAATAATTGAAGGAGATGCTTATGTGTTTGCTACGCCTGGTATGCTATGAAGTTCATGTTTCTATTTGTTACGGAAATTGTCGTGCTTACCATTTTATGTTTAGTTACCAAGGCATAGTTTAGTATCTGATTACTTTCTTCTCTACAGTTGACATTTTAAAGCTTCTATTGCCTGAAGATTGGAAGGAAATCTCGTATTTCAAGAAACTAGAGAAATTAGTAGGAGTTCCAGTGATTAATGTTCATATATGGTTAGTTATAAGATCTCTAATTGACGTTTTTCAAAACACATCCATAATTTTTATGATTGGGATATCTATTTGTAGGCACTTGAACTCTTCAAAGTACCTATATATAGATATAAAACACGGGTTTCATTTCTTAGTGTTAACTGAGCATGCACTTGATTGTTAATCTCCTCAGGTTTGACAGGAAGCTGAAGAACACTTACGATCATCTTCTTTTCAGCAGGTCCTTGCATTTTTTATAATTGCAATAGCCAGTTTCAATGCCTAATCACACTCCTTTTTAAGGACAATGACCTACGTTTCAAACCACATTTTTACATGGAGAACTCCTATTGAACTAACAAATTTTCATTCTCGTGAAGTTTCTGTTGGAATTTTCCTTTATCGTTGAATATTAAAAGTCAAAATTAGATAATTTATTTTTTGATGTACATCAGATAAATTGTTTTTTGAGCACTTCATATTTTATACTGTTCAATCAACAACAAATGTCTTTTCTGTAGCTTTTTTTGCATAATACGATGATCTTGCTTTTTTTGTCAGTCTATCTACATCTTTGTATTGAAGTATCAAGCTCCTATTTCTAAAACTATATTATGTTTTTGAGCAGTTTCTAAGAATTTTACCATAAGAAGTCAATTGAAAACGAACTGAATGATACCAAACTAACCTTTCGGATTCACTTCCAAACAGAACCATCCTTCTTGGGTCACACCAGGACTTCAAATCCTAGGACGTCAATAGAATAGTGAACCAGAAAAGTTCAGGCAATAAAGTTAGAATCAGCCAATATTTCGTCATGCCTGGATTGGTGGCAGTTAGAGCTAATATTTGTTTCTGCCATTTGTTTTCAGGAGTCCACTTTTAAGCGTATATGCAGATATGTCTGTTACATGCAAGGCAAGCAGTATTTTATGGTCAACAATACTATTATTTGCGTTTGAAGCTTTTGTTTTCATGTTTATGACATAATTTTTTAATATCATGGCATAATACCTTTTCTATGTGTGAGTGCACCTGATAGTGAGCATTCAATCTGCAGATGTTTCATTTAGAGAAACCATTTTCGTTTAAATCATAGTGAACTTGTTTTTGTTTCCCTTCAAATTATCGGGTATAAACTTTGAAAATTTTGAGTTTCTTTTATATATCTTAATTTAACTTTTCATAGAGGTGAATGAGCACATGTTATGCACCACATTGAGAACAATATTATTTATTAGTTTACATGAGTTCTTCATGTTGGGCACAGACCAGTACCGTCTCACTCAGATAACGGTTGGGTTGGGAATCAATCACCGGATATGGATGCATATGCAAACCCACCACCAAAAAAACACGTGAAGAAAAGAGAACTAGATATGACGATGGTCAGTCACCTTTCACGATCATTGGAGAAGAGAATCACTATAATGTAGAACGAATACAAGTCTCACCGTTCCCTCTCTCTCTTCTCTTCTCTCCTACTCTCTTTTCTCTTGTGGTATTCCCTCTTATTTTGGTGTGGAGGCAATGCTTCAATCCTCCTCTATATATAACTCAATTACAACCTAGTAGTCTTATTCCCATCATGACTATAAATAGAATACAAGTCAAATCAGGATTAGGAGTCCCATCTCATTAGTCTTCCTAATCCTAATATGACCCTAATCCTAACAATCTATCCCGTGAGTTGAATTCCATCACAATATTTTCATCGTCTTAAGTCTACATTGGACTATCCTCGTCACTTGCAGGCCTCGTTAGTAGGAATTCACCGCCTTTGGATGTTGCACCCATCATTGGGTGCCCTCAACGTGCCTCCTCTCGAGTTCACTCGCACAACTCAATATTGTACCTCCTGACGTAGCACCACATATCTCTTGCGACTAGATATTATGTTCTCATCCTCTTGTAAAGTGAACCGTACTCGCATCTTTTTGTTGTGCACTTCTACAGTAAAGATGCCAATAACATGCTATGCTCTCATTGTACTTCTCATCTTGGGAATAATTGGAACTCCATCACCTTTCATGTTCCTTCCCTCAAGCCTATACACCCTATTCGGTATCCCCGTCCTGCATATCACTGGGCATGCTCCCTTGCTCGCTTTGAGAACTCCCCCTTCAATGGTGACTTGATGTCCTCGTGACTCGATCGTTCCCAGTGAAACTAGATTTTTTTGTTGTGAAATGTATGTGACACCTGTCAGAGTTTGTACTGCTCCACTAAACATGCGAAATTACACCAATCCAATTGCCTTGACGTGGTAAACCTCTCCACCTTCCATCTTGACTGTGTCATCATTACGTGTCTAATATGTACTGAACGACTCTGGATGAGCATACATGATCTGAACATCCCGAGTCTAGAAGCGGTCTTGAATATGCATTAATCCCCCTAGAGCATGCTAGCAAGTCTCCCTCGTAGACTGCATCGGAGTCCTCTTGGTCTGATTCAGAGTCACCAAATTTCTTCTTTCATTTCTCCTTCCCACATCTCGTACACTTTTTCTATTTTGTGACCCTCCTTATCAGAATAGAGGCATCTGATCGGACCTCGTGACTTGGATCGACCACTTAATCCTGTCTCCTTTGATCTTGAATGTCGCTCAGTTGTCAGCACATGACCTTCATCATTCATTATCCCATCTGTCGACCTCCGTAGAGACTCATTCATAAGCATCGAAGCAACTGTCTCGTCTAATGTGATGGTCTCCATGCCATAGAGCAACATCATCCCGATATGATCATAGGAAGATGGAAGGGAACTCATCAACATCAATATCTTATCCTCCTCCTTGAAGTGTGTTTCTCCTTTCCTATCCATCTCCTTAAGTGTGAGCACATCTGTTGGAATTCTGTTGAATTAATCCAAGTACACTTCGAGCTTTGTCCCGCCGGTCATCTTCAGACCATAGAGCTTCTTCTTCATTAATAGCCAGTTCGTCAAATATTTGGACTTGTATCGTCTCTCAAGCTTCATCCAAACATTTGTTGGATCCTCTAGGTCGACGACTTCACAAAGAGTGTTGTCTTCCAAGAATAGTTGTATCGTATTGTTCGTGAGATCCTCCATCTCCTTCCACACTTTCTTTTTTATATTCTCTAGCATCTTTTCTTTTTACTCAAAAAATCTTGCGTAGCATCATTTTTCTCTAGCATAACATCATTTTACTCAAAAAAATCTTTTCTTTATCATGTAGAGAGCTTTTACAAGTCCTTGCGTGAGTATATTTTTCATCCATTGTTGTCATAATGTGAACTCATTCTTTCCTTTGAAGGGTTCCACAAAGAATGACGCACCTCTCAATGAAAATTTTGCAATCAGATTTGCAATCGTACCTTCTTGCACGAGTTGAAAAATTGGAGAAGAATCTTCTCAATCTGAGCAGTCCAAATCGTCCTAAGCATGCTAAAACCTCTATTTGGACTCATAGATCTCCTCACCCTTATCTGATCCGCTATGTCCTATCCCTTAGTATCATCGAACCAAGCTCTGATAACGATTGTTGGACAAGGACCTGTATCATCTCCCACTCAGATAGCGGTTGTGTTGGGGATCAACCACCGGATATGGATGCGTATGCAATACCCACCACCTCAAAAGCATGGTTGGTTACCTCTTGCGATTACCGGAAAAGAAAATCACTAAGATGTAAAACGAGTACAACTCTCAACGTTCCCTTGCTCTCTCTCTCTCTCTCTCTCTCTTCTCTTCTCTTCTCTCTCACTCTCTTTTTTCTCTTGTGGTATTCCCTCTTGTTGCGGTGTGGAGGCAATGCCTCCATCCTCCTCTATATATAGCCCAATTACAATCCGATAGTCCTATTCCCATCATGACTATAAATAGAATACAACTCAAATACGATTAGGATTAGAAGTCTTATCCCATTAGGATTCCTAATCCTAATATGACCTTAATCCTAACATTCAAATTTTACATTAAAAATAGGCACATAAAGGAGCATTCCTTCAAAGGGTCCTGTTCATACTTTTGCCCTCAAAAGATTTGTAGATTGGACATAATTTTTTTCATACATAAACAACCTTACCAAAATAATGTTCATTTTACAAAAAAATCATATTCCTGTGAAACCATAAAGGGTTAAAGTTATAATAAGAAATTTATACGGCATTTTTTAAATTTTGCATCTTCTTCGTCCTCCCCTGTACATGATCATGTGAGAGCAGGTAATTGTTGATCATGTGAAAGCAGGTAATTGTTGATCATCTCCAGGTGTTATAAAAATAGAGACTAATTTGTATTTTGTTTTCTTGCTTATTGTGGACATGGTATAGAATTAAAAAAGAGTAATAAAAATACTGTATGCTGTATGAGTTGCGGTTTTCTTTTGTTTGCTTTGATGTAGTACTTGAGCATGAGCCGGTGGGTGTAGTTTTCTCACTATAGAGAAAACCATCTTAGTAAATAGTATTAACATCATTTGGTTTCTCTCATATTTCATCTAACAGGTGCAATTATGTTTTCTTTTGCAGGAATATTACAATCCAAATCAATCTATGCTCGAATTAGTGTTTGCACCTGCGGAAAAATGGATATCATGCAGTGACAGTGAAATCATTGATGCAACTATGAAAGAGCTTGCTAAACTCTTTCCAGATGAGATTGCTGCCGATCAAAGCAAAGCCAAGATTCTCAAATATCATGTGGTGAAGACACCAAGGTCAGTTTATGTGATGATTAACAATCTTCGTAATCTGTAAAAAAAAGTAGCATTTCAGCCAAGATAGTAGTTTCTTATTCTGAAGAGAAAAGACATAAGCTCCATGCATACTAATAATCTTCAAGCTGGTTGAATACAATGTTTATCGCGGCGTTTGTGTTTTAAAAGGTAATTTGTTTTTCTTCAATTTCCACTTTAGGTCAGTCTACAAAACTGTTCCTGATTGCGAGCCTTGCCGGCCTTTGCAAAGATCTCCTATTGAAGGATTCTATTTGGCTGGTGACTACACAAAGCAGAAATATTTGGCTTCAATGGAGGGTGCCGTGTTATCGGGGAAGCTTTGTGCCCAGGCCATTGCTCAGGTAAAATTGGAATATACTTTATTATTTGGTGTGATATATACTAACCTATGTGAAATTATTGGTCCAAAATAAGATAGCTATGTTTGTCAGGAAAATAGTTAAAAAGCTAATTCCTAATTTCGTCAAACTGGGGTTTTGGAGGATTTCAGGACATGACTTGCTATTTAAGACTGTCTTATACAATACCACGTGTTGCTTTCCTGTGAACTAAAATCATGCTTCTCCGACATTGAGTACCTAAATGTTTGCTTCTGCTGAGATTCACCCCTGATCAGTTTTCAGACTTGCCAATCTTTCCAGCATGTTATTCTTGGTTGGTCTTTTTAGACTTTGTCATCGTGCATCTCACAAAGTTTGAGTAACAGTGGGTCTTCTTAGCAAATGCCTATACCACCACAAATATATTCCCTTCATTTTTCTTCTTTTTGTTAGATCATTTAGGATCTTTTGTGTAGTATTAAGCTGTGTTAACTACAGCCTTGCCTATTAAGTAGTGTTGGTGTTTAGGGGAGTATATATGTACAGGCATGCACTACTTAATCAGTGAGAAGAATAAATTAGGATATCCGATGTTTTGAGAATCAACAAACTTGTTTTATTATGAGGGACCTATCACTCTTTATAAATGAGAAAGGATGGTGGCCAAAGTAGTGCGAAGGCGATATTGGTCTAAAGGAAACAAATAACATATAGTAAGTCTTCTCAACATCTGTCTAGTGGGTTGCTTCTCTTGTGGGACAGGATAGCTTTACACTATTGTAAACCACTTAATATCCGAGTTATTTGATATTATGGTTGCATCTTTTTGATATGCATTGAATCCTAACTATCTGTCTTGTTGGGTCCAGTTGGATAATCGTCGTATACACCTCCTGTTGCCGTACCATACCCCCAACAAGATAGGCTCTCACTGACAGGAGTATATGGATCCATTTGTATTTTGGGATCCGTGTGTATGGGAATAGTATGTAAGATCCCTAGTGGAGGGCTGTACTTTATTTTTTTCTCCACATTAAAAACTGATCGCTGCCACCTAAGGATGTAGCCTAGTTACGGATGGGCCTTGTAAATCCATATGTCTTCATGCTTGCGTGTTGATTTTTTGTGCGTGTTTCACTTCCGCGATTCGCAACACTTCTTTTATTCAAAGCTATCTATTTCAAATAGTGTCTATTTAATTGCACCTTTTTATTTTGTCATGGAAATGGTCCTTGTGGCCCTCCATCCAGCATGGAGATTGCATTGTACATTGGAAAGTTCTCCATCTTTTATTCAATTTAAAAATTGATCTCTGGCATATCACTCAGCTCCTCCCTCTTATTTCCCAATGTACCCCTAGCATCTAGAGCATCTTTATGTGGATTTCCACTTGTTTTGATTGTTACATTATGTGCTTTATTCCTATGGAACTCTTACCAAATCATGTCATACTCAAAATTAATCCTTATTGTTGACTATTTGGTGGGTTCCGGTTATTATGGAAATTTCAATCCTTAGTAGGACAATGAGTAGTCCTAATTACAGTAAGTCCTAATTTGATAAGCAGAGAAATACCATTTGGGAATACGAGTGTTTTAATCAAATCCCACAAGATTTAGGACTTCACGGATCTTTATTCTTTCTTATCCATCCCTATATAAATGACCCTTGACACCTCATCCATAGACGTAAGTATCCAGTTCAAGAGAGAAATCAAAAATAGAAAGAGAGTGGGAAGAGAATAAATATCTCACTTGTCCGTCTTGGCACACATTAAACATTAAAGTGCATTTACATATTCAGATTCGTGGAATTCTACAATAATTGTCAATCAGTTGGTGATCATGGTGATAAAGTTGCCTTTAACTATCTCTATTTTTTATGATTTATGATATTGTAGAGAGGATGGGATTTATATAAGCTTCTTAGAAGTTATTGTATTTGATTATACTGCTAAATTTATGATTTCAATCAACCCTGCTCTCAAATTGAGGGTTCTCCATATTAAAAGTTCTTCATGCATCTGTGGTTAATTTGTGTGCTTAGATTCTATCTATAGTTCTAGTTGTTTTGGATTTGACATATCTTGCTGAAGCTTCATAACAACTTTGTGATATTTCTGCAATTCGATCTATGCAGAGAATTCATTCCCAATAAGTGGTATGCGGCCTAACATGGTTGGTAAGATGGAGTATAACACTTGCTGAATAATCATCTTAAATGAGATTGTGGAGAGAAAATAACGACTTGATAAATTAGAAGGCCATAGAGTTCTCTTAATAAGAGGAGAAACCTGCTGGGCAAATTACATAATAGAAGCTGAAAGAAAAGAGAATACATGAGAAGATTAATAATCTTTCAACACCCCCTCAAGATGGAGCATATAGATCAATCATGCTCAACTTAGAACAATACCTCCTCCTGGAGATCATCATGTAGAAATGCATTCTTCACATCAAGTTGGTAAAGAGGCTAGTCTCGTGAAACAACAAATGATAGAAGAATGCGTAGTGTCGAGTGTCTGGCCACTGGATAGAATGTATCCTGGTAGTCCACCCCATAAGTTTGGGTGAACCCATGTGCCACAAGCCTTGTCTTGTAGCGATCTACACTACCATCTACCCGTTGCTTTACTGTAATGATCCATTTGCATCCCACAACAAAGGCACCTGGAGGAGCAATGATAATGCTCCAAGTACCACGCGACTGCAAAGCAGTCATCTCCTCCTCCATGGCAAGTTGCCACCTGCTATCCTGGATGGTCTCCTGATATGTTCGTGGGATAATAACAGCAGAGAGTCCCACAACAAACCTCCTGTACTCCTCTGGAAGATGATCTAATGTGACCTGCGCAGCAAGAGGATAAGTGGCACATTGGCGACTTGACTTCCTCAAGGCAATAGGTACTTCCAGGTCATCAGCCACTCTGTTTTCTAATAATGACAAATCTCCAGTGCCATTAATAGAAACAATATGCTCATTACATATCTGAGGCGTGGTAGATGATGGGGAAGGCACATGAGCAGAGGGGCGAGTAGAAGACCTGCGAACATAAAATCGTGGTAGGAACGATGACACAATAGGCGAAGGCGGAGGTGGTAGAGGTGGAAAAGACTGAGACTCAACATGTGATGCATATGGTGAAGATAACAAAGGTGGAGGAACAACTTCCTCACTAGAAACATCGTTAGACAACTTGTCACCTGTAAGAGAAAAGTACATAATAGACTCAAAAAATGTGACATTAGAACTAACATAATATTTTCGTTCTACAGGATCAAAACATCTATACCCTTTCTGGGTACGAGAATAACCAACAAAGACACATTTTGACAGCTTTAGGAGAGAGCTTGTCGCGGCCAGGAGTAAAATTGTGGACAAAAACCACAGACCCAAAAACTCTGGGAGTAAGAGAGAATGTGTCCTTTTCGGGAAACGCAATCGAGAAGGGAATCTTCTCTACAAGAGTAATGGATGGCATGCAATTCACCAAGTAACAAGCAGTGAGAACCACATCACCCCAGAATGAATGAGGAGCTCGACTCTGAATCAAAAGGGTCCTCGTGACATTCAGAAGATGACAATGTTTGCGTTTGGCCACATCATTCTGCTGTGAAGTATGAGCGCAAGAGTTCTGATGAACAATACCAAGAGATCAAATAAATTCAGATAAATATAAGGTGGAAAAATCTAAGGCTTTATCGTTCGAATGAATTTCACAGTAGCAGAGAAGATATTCTTGACCTAAAAAAGAAAAGATTTAATGATAGCACCCTCGTCAAACTTATTTTTCAACAAGAACACCCAAGATAATCTAGAAAAAATCATCCACAGCAACCATGTAAAAACAGTGTCCCTGATGATCGCGAATACAACTAGGACCCCAAATATCGAAATGAAACAACTCAAATGACTGACTACTATGACGACTCTGATGACTCGGAAAAGAAGAACGATGGTGCTTCTCTAGCTGACATGCTTCATAGTCCAAGGTAGTACAAGTAGAGATCTGCGGTAGAACATAACACATCTTATGTAGAGGAAGGTAACCAAATCGAAGATGTAACATGAAAGGAGAAATAGATCTAGAAGGGATACTAGTAGCTCCAACACACGGTGGTAGGGCAAGTTTGTACAGTCCTCTCTGCTCACGGCTACATCCAATCACCCTGCCCGTGAGTATGTCCTGAAACACAAGAGAAGAGGGATCAAATATGGCAAGGCAATGTAAATCTTTTGTAATTTGACTTATTGACAAAAGATTCATTTGAATGTCTGGATCATATAAAACATTCTGCAGATGCATAGTAGAAGCTAGAACAATCTCCCTCTGACCAACAATGGGTAGACAAACCCTATTAGCAATCACTAGGAATCTACCAGGTGAGATAGACCTGTAAGAACTAAACTGTGTCCGATCGTCACACATATGATGGGAATCTCCAGAATCCATAATCCAATCAGTCAATCTGAACTGGTACAACTGGTAAGCGCATAAGCAATACCTGATGAACTAGATGAAGCTCTGGCAGTAGCTGCTGCATCTGAAAAACCTGCAGCTGAAGTGGTAGGAGTGCTTATCATCTCTCGTAATCTGGAAACAATGTCATCAAAGCATGCATCATGAGCAGGGGCGGAAGTAGTCTCAGTCTGCTCAACAACACGAGCAGACACAGGATATCCATGCTTCTTATAGCATGTCTCCTCAGAATGATCAGGATGGTGGCAATGAGGACATGGTCCACGTTGACGTCCTCCTCCTCGACCACCAGGTCTACGTCCGTGAAACTGTGAAGGCCCCCCTCTACCACAAGAGGCTGCCATAGCAGAGGGAGTCTGGACCATAGTAGTAGATGATGTAGTGATCCTACTCAGTCGCTTGTAAACCTCCTCCATTGGAAGTATCGTCTCGCCAGTCACTAGCTGAGTACGCGTTGCATCATACTCAAAGTTAAGAGATCATTGAAAAACTCATGTCATAGTGGCATTCCGATATGCCTGCTGCTCCGTGCTGATAGTAATAAGCATGAAGCCGTGTAGTCGCTCAAACATCCCTCTAAGATGTGAGAAGTGTGCATGAAGAGGTTGATCATTCTGGTTGGTCGAGAAATTGGCATATTGTAGTTGAAGAATCTTGCTTTTATTCTTTGTCTGCCATATGTGTCTACTTATATGTCCCACATGGCCTTTGTTGTGGGTTGATTGACAGTATCGTTGGCAATCTCCGTAATGAGAGTCTCAGAGAGCCAAATGTGAGCATAAGCATCGTCTTGCTTCCAAGACGCATTAGCTTCAGTCTTGTCTGCCAGCTCAGAATCCGTCAGAATCTGCTCCTTTTGCATAAGGGCGCGGAACTGCATGGACTACAACTCGTAGTTGATCCCATCCATCTTCATGATGGGAGTCGGGCACTTGAAGATACCAGACGATGAGAAGACACCACCCTTGTTTTCTGACATGATAATAAGAACGCCAAAATCCGGAACAAACTAGGGTGTAGACTGATCTGAGTGAGTCTGCACAATTATATGGAGGATTGGTTGTATCTGTAGACTCATACAACCATCCTCATTGATTTTATTGTGGCCTAGAGTCGAAATACGTGATTTATATGTGAAAAATCATGAAATCCGAACGAAATCAGATTCAGCGGCCTGCAGAAATGCCCAAACTGCAACAGAAACACAGTTTGGGATGAATCGGCCACCGCTGGTCAGCGGGCTGCAATGCGACAGCCCTTGGGCGAGAAGGTAGACCCCCAGCTTGCTGTGCGGCAACCCCTGGAGCACTTGGGGAGGCTGAGAAAATTCGTGATTTTAGGTACAATAATACCTAAAGGGCCCAACAAATTTCTAGTTGGAATTGTGATATCTTCTTTAATTGGTTCTTTTGTTACATTGTTATATTTCGAACCGTTGCATGAGCCAATTTGAGAACAATTGAATGATGACCCCATTCCTTAAAAAGATATGTGGAACAGAATTAATCGGGTAGTAGAGTCGTGGAAACACTTGTTTATTCCATATTTTGGTGGGACTGAGACACGACCCAGATTCTTACGGAGGTATGGGGAATTTTCCGCATTGGGCGAAAACTAATGGAGCAATGCCATGTGTTTATATCTTATGAAAAATAATTACATTACCTATAAAATTAAGTATAGATAATGAAAAGAACGATCCGTTAATACATGTCTTTCACATACAACAATAAATTTTTTTCGTAACATGGTTCCTGACAAAGCCCAATTTATTGCCTTTTCCCCATCAAATACCTATTCCTTCAACTCATTCCAAGAAAATGGGATTGTTAGTGATAAGTATTTTATATTCGGCACTCAAGGGCACCTGCAGCAGCGGGAAAGAGGGTGGGTGGCACCTGCGGTGGCAGGAGGGAGGGTAGATGGCACCGACGACGGTGAGAGAGGGTGGGCAGCATCGACGGCGGCGGGAGGTGGGGGAGAGGGGGCATGTGTAGGGTTAGGGTTGATACCGGTCTAGGACTATTGCTCCGATACCATAACAACAACAAAGCCTTTTCCCACAATTGAGACCTTATGGCTCTCTTATATATTAGAAAAGCCATGGGTTAATTACATGAGAGGTACATAAAGAAAATAGAAATGAGAAAACGATAATCGTGAGATACAAATATCTCAACAATAAGTAGGAATGGAAGAAGCACCGACCTATGGAGACTGGACTAGTCTGTAGATCCCCGCTTGCTCACGTCCACATCTAATCACCGTACCCATGAGTATGTCCTAACAAGAGAAGATGGGTAAAAAATGACACGGCAATGCAAGTCCTTATTTTACTAATAGATAGTAAATTCATCGAAAATTTTGATGTATGTAGTACATTTTGCAGGCACATGGATGACATCAAATAAATGTCCCCCTATCGTATAACAGGGAATTGAGTCCCATCTGTAATGTGAACTGATCTTCTTAGAGGGATAGATCTGTATGAAGTAAACTAAGCTCCATCTCGACACAAATTGTGAGATGCACAAAGTTCCATGATCCACTCGGTCATATATGATCTGTGAATTGGTAAGAGCTTAGGCTATACCTGAGGAGCTAGAAGATGCTTTAGTGGCTGCAACATCTAATAGACATGTATGTGTAGTAGCAGTACCGGCAGCTAGAGTCATTATCTCCCTCAGATAGGAGACAATATCAGCTAACCTCTGATCTATAGAAGGAACTGAACAGACATTGGGCTCAACGTGCTCGATGACATGAGCGGATGCGAGATTTCCATGCTTCTGATAACATGTCTCCTCCGAATGACCAGGACGATGACAATAGGTGCATGAACCACGTGGACGTCCACCTCCTTTTCCACATGCATCACACCCTCTAAACTGAGAAGTACCTCCCTTGCTACAAGATGCAACCATTGCCGAGGAGGTCTGTGTGGTGGCATATGATTGTAAGACTCCATAGAAGGGATAGCCACACCGGTTAGAAACTGGGTGTGTTCTACCTTGTACTCAGGGTCTAGGGCAATCAGAAAAACTCTGACCATCGTGGTGTTCCTTTACGCCATTTGTTGCGCAGTAGATGTACTCACTTATATGAAGTTGTGGAGCTTTTCGAACATGCCATGAAGCAAACCGTATAAGTTGTATAAAGAACAACCATTCTGTTTGGCCGTGAAGAAGTGAAACTGCAACTGAAGAATCTTGGCCTCATTCATTCCCTGACCATAGGTAGTTGCAAGGATATCCCGCATTGTCCTTGGAAGTAGGTCGATTCACAATATCATTGGTTATCTCCGTGATGAGAGTCCCAGAGAACCAATTACTCATGTGCATGTATTCTTACTTCCATGAAGCATTCTCCCCAATCTTATCCATTGGTTTAGACTGTGTCAGAATGTACTCCTTGTAATTGCACTTCATCATGGTAAAAATTCCAAGAACCATAACTCATAATTGGTCTCATTCATCTTGATGATGGGAGCCGGACCTTTGAAGGCACTGGAAGAAGAAAAGTATCATCTTTTGTTTTCTAACAAGATGATAAAAGGACCGAAACATATATCAGTTATGGTTGTAGACCGATCTGAATGAGTTATACAAACATATAAGGAATTAGTTGTGTGTGCATACTCATGTCATAACCATTCCCATCAACTAAGATCTCACTCTAGGATACACGATTGTCGCTTGTAGTCTGAATTTACTAGAAATCCCTAAAATCATGTCGTTGCGAAACCTTTTTGGGGATTAGAGGTCCAAAATCAAACCATCGAAACCCCCACGAGGCCGCAAGACAACAAGCATATGTAGCCCACGATGGAGAGGCGGTGGAGTGGGATATATTTTCGTTGCTAGATGGCATGTGGCATGGCTAGGGCACCCGTCGTGGCATGATAGGCGATGTAGAGGGCTGTTGCGAGGCTGGGGGTTTGTCGTACATCAGTTGTGGCAACCCCACGATGGGCCGCGACACTATGGGCTAGCGAGAGGGAGGCTCACCCTTCATGCGAAATGTTGGCAGTGGCGTGAGGATATTGCCGCCTGATGCTATTCACCACTCTTTTAGATGGTGTGGTGGAGGCAATTTGAATTTTTCACTAACTTCCCACCTAATGGAGTTGTATCCTTTGAGATTGTCAAGACTGGTCTTTTGATCGAAGAGATGAGAAGAAAATCTCAAGATTCTTCTTAATCACAATTAGAGATTTTGGTCACAGGAAACATAGGGAGAATAAAATCTAGCTTGATAAAGGAAGAGATGAAAATAGAAGCTAGTTTAGATCCAAGTACAAAGATTCACAGTATCACCATTGCAATTAAAAAGGCCACATCAAAAAAATATCACTTTCAACTCAAAGGAAGAAAAAGAGTGGAGAAGCAAGAAAAATAATAATAATAATGACAATGCCATTTTTGAGCATGATTTCTTATTCTGTCCAACACAGATATGGTGAATGTTGCTATAGATGATACTTAGCTAGTTGACAGTGGTTCAACCATACACATGACCTCAAATAGGAAAATTTTCACATCTTATACTTCTGATGATTTTGACATTCCTAAAATAAGTAATGATTCTATTTTTAATGTTATTGGTGAGGGTGACGTCATTCTGTAATTAGCCGTTGGAATCCTTTTGAGCCAAAATATGTGAGGAATGTTGTTGATATGCATATGAATTTATATCCACAAGAAAGATTGCTGGTGAAATAGATTGCGACATATTTGACGGTGAATAACATAAGCTTACCAAGGTACTCTGCTTGTGCTTCAAGGGAAGAAGTACGGCAATCACTTTTATGTTATGCAATCATCCATTTCGAAGATTACAATTCATGCAACCCATGAGGACAATTTAATTGAGTTGTGTCATAGGAATCTTAACTACATAAGCGAAAAGGTAAACTACACCTTGATAAGAAGGAATCTTCTTTCATGCATGAAGAAAGAAAAGATGCACTCATTGTTTAGTAAAAAAGCAATAGATTTTACACTCAAAAAGTAATTTACCCTCTAGGAAGTCACAAGTACTGTGGTTGGTTCACACAGAGATTTATGTCATCATATGAAGGTTAACTCTCTTGGTGGTGCACTTTATTTTTTACTTTTATTGATGATTTTTCTAAGAAGCTGTGTGTCTTACTCTAAAGAGGAAAGATCAAGTCCTTGGTGTGTTCAATGATCTTCATGCACTCATAAACATGCAAACATGAAGGAAGATGAAATACATACACAACAACAATAATGGAGAGAATGTGGGACCCTTTAACATGCATTGTAGGTCTCATGGAGTAAACTTTAGAAGACTTCACACGAAAATATATGATTCGGAATGACATGACCAAAAGGAAAATTGGTGGTGCCGATAGAGGATAAGATGAGAGAAAACCAATTAAGATGGTTTGGTCATTTGGAAAGGAAGTCGGTTGATGCACCAGTTAGAAGATGCAATATTTGGGATGTTTAATCGGCTAAAAGATGGAGAGGAAGGCTCAAGAAGTGTTGGAAGGAGACTATCCAAATGGATCTTACTTATTTGGATCTAAGCTCGAGAATGACCCAAGATAGATCTGAATGGAGACCAAGAATCTACATAGCTGACCGTGCTTATTGTGGGAAAGGCTTTGTTGTTGTCGTATTTTGAAATGGAAACTTATGCTGTCTGAAGAAATCTTAACCTCAATTTATATACGATCTGTAGTAGAGTTTTACGTGTACTTGAAAATAGAAGAAATAAAAGAGAAAACGGTTAAAACAGTTCAAGACTTAAATTGGTTTCTCATATGATGTTTAAGATGAAGATATACCGATACAATGTCTATTTGCGACACTTCTTTTAGTCCCATTTTTTTTACTTTTGGGATCTGACTTATGCCATGGAATGCCAATGGATCGTCTATGTGGTTGGGCCACAACAAGCAATGATGTGTCCTTAGAGGCCCTCCAATGGCGAGCTTCCACGATCACCGCTCAATACGATTGCCATTGGACAGCTGCAAGGGCACAACACTGCCTGCTAACGTCCAATCACTGCAGGCGATCCACCTGACGGAATGATACTTTCAATATGCAAATTGATTGATTTTTCCCCAAATAGTTTGCACAATATTACCATCTGTTTCCATGCCTGTGCATGGACACTATCATGGGGCACTTTTTTGACATTTATTCGCTATCTTCTATTTTGTATTTTCCAGGACTATAGCTTGTTGGCCGCGCGGGCACAGAGAAACCCACAGAAATTGAGTATTGCATGATCAAGGAAATCACATTGGAATTTCTTTGCAAGAGAGAGAGCAGTGGTATTTTTTCACCTTCATGTAATATTTGGACCTATTGCAACAACTTTACAGATGAATACGTAGCTAAAACCACAGAAGTAATTATGTTGTAGCCCAGGAATCCCATTTGAGAACTTCAGAAGCGATAAAAAGTATATTATTATATAAAATATTAGTCTGGAATTCAGTGAACAGATGGTAATAGAAATTTACTTGAATTTTTTTAATTCAAAAGCTGAACTTAACGATTAAAGCAAGTTTCTTTTATAAAGAGCATACAACAACGTTTCTGTTGCTCATGTTAATGATCTAACAATTGCTCAGTCTACAAGAGATTTGCATATTAATTCCTAACAGAGGTAATCGCTACGCTGAACGATCTGAGAGCTTGAGCCAAGCTTCGCATTAGCTTGTTCAAACTTGGGCCTGTGACGATTTCTAGACAACCTGTGAGCCTTTCATCAAGCTGACTTGACCTTGGTTCATGAGATTGAGTTGGCTCATTATCTTTCTCAAAAGCCCTGCTTGAGGTTAGCATAAATGCTTGTCAATTTAAGCTATAAAGTAGTATTTTCAATCATCTTTTGTCCGAACAAAATCAAGATGTACTTACTATGTAAGTTGAATATGTAGCATATAAGATATTGATAGAGTTCTGGAATAATCTGTTGTACAAGATTATGCCTCTCTTTTGTTTGATTATTTAATGGAATATTCACATGGTCCCATGCCCTATTGGTTGATCTTTGTTAACAACATGGGATATGTCTCGTAGTTGCAGCATTTACGTTGATATATATTCTCTGGAATTCCAATGTGGAAGTTTATTTTTTAAATAGTTGACCATTGTTTTCTTCAGTTTCTAATTCAGATACCTCTTTATGATTAATGTAATAATATTATTGCATATTTGGTTGTATAACATTTTATACAAACGCTTCTCCATTTAGTCGCTATAGTTAATTAGTATGTTTTATTAGGTGCGCGCGTATATATGCCCTCTACTTCTTGTAAAGATTGTTACCTGTGTTGGAGTTATTTGATTTTGGTTTGCTTATATATAAAAATAATAACAGTGGTAAAATGTTAGATAACTAAAGTTAATCCAACATCTAAGTTTACTATTTCATAAACAGCGTGGAAAAAAGTGTGGTTGTTTGATAAGAAACGAACTAATCTTATCTTGAAACCTTCTCGTTTTTTAGTTAACAAATATGTTTTGCGTAGGATAAGTATTTTTTTTTCAGTCGTGGATCAACAAGATATATGCATATATAGTTTTCCACAACTTCCATTTAATAGACGCTTCTCATTTCACGCCTATGAATTAATACAAATCGACTAAATTGATGTTTATAATTTTGATATGATGCAATAATAGTTTGGATGCCTCGTTGGGAGTGCAACAAATTAAATTATTAGGAGAGTACTGGTACAGTTATTGTTACGTTTTTGAGTTTTGGAACATATTTCTTATGCAATGATTCTCAAGTGAATTGACTGATTTTACTTCGTGGGTTAGGGTGTTAGGAATTTCAACGTAGGTTAATCACAATTTAAGGGAAGTTGTCAAGAAGGAGATCAAATGAGCGAAGTATGTTTTTATTTATCCCATCTCCAATTTCGAGTGGACGAGTCCAATCCATCTAGTCCCTAAGAAGGTGAGAATATACATGGCTAAAAATGATAAGGAGAGGAGACTCTTACCTGGGTATCTACTTTCTAATGTGTGTCTGTGTATATTATCGGCATCTGAATTCAATGATCAAGAAGGATCACTTCTCGTTGCCTTTTATTAACTAGATTGTTGAGAGAGTAACGAAAAGGGTGTTGTGTTCTTTTTTGGATGGGTACTCCAAGGGCTCGTTTGGTTGCAGGGTTGGGCAGGGTTGGCTTGGCCCAATCCGGGTTGGCCCTGCAACCAAACAGGGTTCTCCTCCTCACAGTTTACTATTCACAGGGGTACCCCTGCCCAACCCAACCCTGTCCAACCCTGCAACCAAACGAACCCCAAGTACAATCAGGTGGCAATCGTCCTTCAAAGTCTTTACTTTTCATCTATCATGCATACTTTTAAACATATGTTCTTTCGATTGTGCAATGCTCCTGCAACATTCAAAAGGAGCATGTTTGCCATCTTTGTAGACATGGTAGGTGCATTCTTTGACGTTTTTATGGATGATTTTTTTGCTCTAAGATGACAGCTTTGATACATGTCTCGTTCACTTAGACCACATGCTAAAGAAATCTCAAGTAAAATATGGTGGTCTCATGAGAGAAAGTCACTTCATGGTGATTGAGGTAGTGCTAGGGCAAGTCATCTCCAACTATGGTATGGGGGTTGACCTTTACAAGATGACCATCATCTCAGAACTCAAACTGCCTACAACATTGAAGTAGTTGCTGTCTTTCTTGGGGAATTTGAATTTTAAGGGTTTCTCAAAATCTGTCTGAATACTAACTGATCTTCTGGCTACATCGAGTTGATTGTTAATGGCAAGTGTCTTTCACCTTTCATTATTGAATAATATGGTTATGCAAGCTCCTGTCCTACAACCACCTGATTGGTCTCTCCCATTTGAGATCACGATAGACACCTCTGGTTTCGCAGTTGGGATTGTATTTGGACTGAGGAAAGATGGCATTCCCTTCGTGATCCACTATGCTAGCAAGACTATTAATAAAGCACCAAGGAACTACATTATCCTTGAAGATGAAATTTTAGCCATCATTTTTGCCTTGGACAAATTCAGATCACATCTTCTTGGTTTAAATATTACTATGTTCACTAATCATTCTGCTATCATATATCTTCTGGACAAGAAAGGCATGAAGGCACATATGAAATGAATTTTGCTACTCCAATAGTTTTGACCTTGAGATTAAAGTTAAACCTAGAGTCAAGAATGTTGTTGCCAGCCACCTTTCCATAATTGAGCAGAAAGATAAATCAAAGGACTACAACTCCTCCATGACGGAGAAATTCCAGACAAAGCGATCATGTCTATCGCTTCGCTCCCATGTAAACTTACTTTGTGTATTTTCTTACATCTAAGAAGATTCCACAAGGTTGGCCTAAAGATTGCACGGAAAAGCTCTATTCAAATTCCAAGTGTTACCGTTGGGAGGATCCGGTTCTCTTTCATGAGAGACCATATTACATCTGGAGGAGGTGTGTTTTTCTGGATGAACATCCCAACCTCCTCACCTTGTGCCACACTTTGGAAGAAAGAGGACATCGTTATGGTAAGAGAACAGTAGGGAAGGTATTTTAAAGTGGAATTTACTGGTCAAGTTTCATAAAGGATATAGTGTTCTTGCCAAGAGATGCCATGTCTATCAGAAAATGGGAAACCCAAGATTCAGTGTTGATGAAGCATGTCATTATCTGTGAGATATTTGATGCTTGGGGTATGACTTCATGGGTCCGTTTCTTAATAGCCAAAGGTTCGAGTACATTTTAATTGCTGTCAATTATGGGAGTCGATGGGTGGAGGTTATCTCTGCTTATACTGTAGTTATCAAGACTATGTGTAGGGTCTTGTACGAGCATATCATTTTACATTTTGGGATACCCAAGATCCTAATTTTTGATGGGGGTAGTCACTTTAATGATAGAGATTCTAGGAAGTTGGTCAAATTGTACGACTTTGACCATACTTGCCACCATTTACCATATATAAATTAATGGCATGACCAAAGTTTCGAATAGAGAAGTGAAGATCATTCTTCAAAAATTAGTTTGACCAGTAAGGAAGAATGTCCCGGCTTCTGGAACAAGTTCCATAGGCATACAAGATAGCTTTTAAGATCCATTTGGGCACTTCTCCATTTGCCATGTCATTTGTAGCAGAGATCATACATAAATATGAGTGGCAATGCAGGAATTGAACTACAATATCTTAGATGATGAGCAAAAGAACTATGATCTAATTGAGATATGAAACTCATCACATTAAACAACTCGATCTAAAAAAATATTGTCGAAAAGTGGCATGCTTAGCATATTAACCATGAGACTTTTGAGCCATGACTGGAGGTTTAATTGTTCAATGCTAGGTTGAGGGTTCCCATGTAAAATGAAGAGCAATTCGAAAGAGAAGTATGTTTGTGAGAACAATGCAAGACATTGGTAGTATTGAGATATCCGATCAATTGGCTGATGTTGAAGCCATTAATAGAGTCCAATGATCATGTGGCCCAAGTTGAGAATATTCACTTTGCACAAAACCCAAGAAACTTGGTGCAAATCCCTAAGAGTTGAGCCAAGTTTTAGGGTCATTTCCATTTTTGTTTGATCCTTTTGTTTTTCTTTTACACATACCATTCTCTTCTTCTATTCAGATTTTTTCATTCATTGTCAGTTTTTCCTATTTTGCATTAATTAGTATACTTAGGATACTTATCCTAAGTAAAGGGAGGAAATCAGCCTGTGTATTGATTCATTCTTTCAATCAGTTTCCTCTACATTCTCTTTATAATACTTGGGATATACAATCCTGAGTATAAGAAGGCCATTGCCCCCATTTCCAATTTTTTTGACGTTATTTATGGTTTATCTCTCTTGAACTTAGACATGAAAAGTTTCTAAGAATGGGGGGTGACACCGCCATTAACGATTCTTTCACCTTTTCTATGCTCAATATATGTTATATCTTTTCTCTCTTTGACCTATGAGGACAGAGCTCGGGCTAAGTATTTGGAGATGTCGTATATACTATGTAAATAATTTACCAATAACTCCTACTTTTGCTATTTTGTATACTATAAAATCCAAAAAATAACCCCTATTATGAATTTTTTGGCGAGCCAATAAAATCTGTAAAAATTCATAAAATATGTATATCTCCTGAGAATGCATAAAAACATGCATATTTTAAAAAAAGACAAAATTACATACTTGCATATTTGTAAGTTTTCAAAAGTGCATACTTTCGAAATAATTGCATACTCATTCCAAACTTGTTTTGCATGGTTTTACATTTGCATATTTTTAAATTGCACATTTTTAAAACTTCATGTTTTTGAAATTATATATTTCAAACTTGCATATTTTTCAAAATTTCATATTTTTTAATTTTCTTATTTTCAATTTTTCAAATGTTCAAATAGGCATTGCATATTTATAAAAAAATTCATATTTTCAAAAACATTGCATAGTTTCAAAAACCCATAAAATGTGAAATTGTATGCAAAATCACACATAAAAATTATAAAATCAATAATTTATTCCATAAAAAGATCAACATTCCATATTTGCATCTCATGCATTTACACTTGTGGCTGATGGAAGTCATTGGGTTATGAAATCAGTCATGAACGGAAATCGAGAGTTAGCTTGACATGATTTTAATGCTTAATTTAATAAAAAATTCAGCGAAGACTAGATTTTAGAAACTTCAGGTCAATGACTTTATTCTCTGAGTTCCACAAGGTAATACTCGATCTTTATCCCTAGTGTCTAAGAAGATTGCCTCACATCAAAAGTTGGAATCTTTAGTAGTGAGCTACTTTTGACTCATGCACATTACACTTAGGGTCTGTTTGGTTGCTGGGTTGGGGTAACCTGATTGGAATAATAGTTGTTTGGGATGGTTATGAGGGTTGTAGATGGTTGAATAAAGAATGTGATGTAACTATGATTTGTAATAGAATTCCTTCCATGAAAGGGGGGGGGCGGGTAAATCGTGTTAACCCGTGGTAACTCGGAAGTAACCCGGTTACCAAACGAGCCCTTAGCTCGACCTAAATGAGGTGCTGAAAGACCAAATCAATCTGAGTGGGGTATGCAATAGACTACTTTGTCGAGGGTCATAGATGACCAAGCCTTGGGGATTGTCAGAACAGTGTATACCTGAAAAGTTGCTAATCCCCCTAGCTAACTCGTGTGAATTATTAATGTTCATTTCATTGCAAGCAGAAAATTTATGGTTTATCAAAAATACCACTTAATTAATTAATGTCCAATTAAATGCAAAGCTGTTGAATTTATTTATTTCACTTAGGGCAAGCCTAAGATCGAACAAATGGAGGCAACTTTCTTCTTTTATTAATTTTCATATTGTTTAGCTATTAGGTTTTCAAAGGAGCATTTTTGGTATTTTTATATACAAATTAAGGCTATGTCTAGAGGCTATTATGCAATTTTTCAGTCAAAGTAAACCAAACCATATGAAATGTAACTAGAAGACGAATGCATGCAAAATTAAGCTACTAGATTTTTTTAGAATTTTCTTGAGATAAATGCTCTTTTAATGAATTAATTACTGCAAACAGAGTGATATGCAGTAATTTAATTTTAAAATCAAAACTTATTTTTTCCAGAACAAAAAATACCCTAAATACCCTTAAGGGAGAGAAATCCAAAACACATTTAATGTCCTTAAAATACTGATTTGGATTAATTAAAATTCAATTACATAATTGAAAGGTTTATTTATACCATAATAGACATGCAATTGGTGAGTTTTTTTAGCACAATCCATAGAACAATGAAATCTACCTTTGTTGATTTTTTTGTAAATATTCAAAGTAAGGAATTAATCTCTAAATAATTAACAACACAAATGGACAAAATACACTATAATGATATAATTCCATGCAAGCTCAGAAAGTCATCATTAAATATTCACATTGTATGTAATTTTTGAATTAAGAAAAACGAAGAGAACTGATAATTCAAATTTATGCTCAAACACAAGGGCTTAGATGTAATGTTCTAAATCAAAATTAATTAAAATGCAAGCAAAATAAAGGAGACAAGGACTCAAGTGCAATTACCAAAATTCATTAGGGGTTTATTTGAAATTTCTCTAGATGGCGTGTGTGATGATCCTTAGACTTTTGTACAATTTGAGGGACTCTGGAGGGTCTCCATGCAAATGACCCAACTGGTCATGCGTATAGTCATGTGCTCTAAGGCCTTGTTTAGTGGTTGCGGTGCTCCTTCTTGGAGCATGGATGTTATGTGTGCCACTCAAGGAGGAGCAAAGGCTCCTTTCTCCAATGTCGGTCATTCTTATTCTTCTGAAATCAAGGTTGTAAGCTCGTGAAGGGGATGAGTCATAAGGCTGAGGGAGCTCCCTAGTGAGGTCGGAGGCTCAGAACTCTACATAATGGAGCTCTGATTAGGGGCTCAGATGTTGCTCCTCGTTGTAGGTGAAGGATCAACTACCGATGATTGATGAATAGCCATTCATCTACCTGTATTCTTCTATTTTGCATTCAAAACCTTGTCAAAACACATATAAATACAACTAACTTGTACAAGTTAACCACCTTTATTCAATTGTTAATACTATATAAATATTTTTATGTAAATCTAAAATAAAAGAATAAAGAGAAGAAAAGGAAAATAAATGAAGTATCAAAGATACTGAACGACCCTAAACTCCGAAACCATGTCAATATTTACTTGGTTGACAATGAATAAAGTAGGGGAAGATCGGGGTCTAAATCGTATATAGAAACCTTAATGTTTACCCCCAAAATATTTGTTTTCCTTTATTTTTATTGTTCATTTTATACTCCTCAAATAAGAAAATGTTCTACACGAAACCTATACATAAAATATATAAAACATTGCACAGGAAAATAATATACTATGCAATTGGACAAACACATAAATAATAAATCGAACTTCACAGATCATTATCTTCTCCATGTGAATTCAAAATTCACCAAAGTTACCTTTATTATTCTCAAAATTTAGTTATCTATTTAGTGAAGGTGGTTTCATTTAAAATGGAGTTAAGATAGAAAAGCATGCTTACTGGGGTCCCTTTGTACTATGTACATGCATATTTTATTAATATATTTTATTCCTTACATTTTCACTCTCCTTATATTTTTAAGTAATTGTAAATATTATTTGAAACACATTATACATTTAAAGATAAATAAAACCATCAAAAATACATTAAAATAAATCATGCATTAAAATATATAGGTATATTATACTTATAATGTACATACATATATTTATTTAAGTCGATAAATAAAATAAAATATGTAAATATGTGTCTAAATATATTATAAATATATAAAATATACAATTATAAAATTTAGTTATAAAGTACAAAATAGAATTAAAATATATAAAATATAGGTAAATATACCTATTTATACACTTGTAAAAACAAATACCTAATAAATAAGGTTGTGAAAATAAATAAAAACAACCATAAAATAATATTAAAAATAATAAATTTTTTTATTTTTACCTTTTTCAAAAAAATTGTTTGATGTGTATTTTTGAATTATTTTTATTAGAATATATATTTTGTCCTCTAGCAGAGGACATGTCCCAATCAGGTCTCTTCTGCCATCACCCAAGGTCAATTGTACCTCACTCCAGTCGGCGCCTATCAGACCTTCGCCTCCTCTAACTTTGCCAAATTTTAGCGCTCCATCCTCTGATCCATGCTTCTTGATTTTTCACATAGTCCCTACTCTCAAGCATGGTCAATGGCACCCTATGTCTTGATCCATCAAACTCTCATCGAATCGAGTGTAAACCCTAATCCATCAAACCCCCCTTGCTCGACTATAAATCTAGCTTCCATGCCTTCAAGATGAAGTTAATCCCTATGAACCAACTTTGACCCCTTGGAGCGAGACATGGAGTGATCCTTCGTGACAAAGAGTGATCCCAAAAAAAATTATCCATTGGAGCTTCATCACTGGATACTATTTCATCATGCAACAACCTTGTTCTGAACCATCTATGACCTCAGAACCTTTCCCTCTTGTTACTTCATCATCTCGCACGCTCCACTCACCTTGATCTTTGTTCAAATCGAGTATCCGGTCTTCCTCTTCCACCCTTCATCGGAGATCTACACGACGATCCATTTTTCACCCATTTCCATTGACCATCAGGTTAAGGGGCTTTGCCCTTGAGCTAGGTCCTCACATGCAGGTTGCAGCGCCTAAGCACCTCATCTAGAGGCTAGTCGATATGTGAGGAGGTGTTCCATGTTCTCAAGCTTCCACTAGACTCCAATTCCCCATCGATGGGAAATTGACCTTAGTGAGGCACGCCATCAGCTACAGAGGAGCACCAACTCCATTTTGAAATAGTTAGGAGCTCTTTAGGTGGACGGGAGATGAAACAATACCCGATTGAAGGAGGAAACCCGTCTCGTTCCTCCATGTTCTGCATAGTAATTGTTGTCCGATCAGGAGCGCGGCTTCAGTTTAGATCTTTATCATCGAATCGAGAGGCAACAACACCGTCAGATCAGACCTCATATTCAATCCATGCTCCTTACCTGTGAAGGGGTATCGAGAGCGCATCGTGCGACACGTATTTAAGTGAGCTGATCCAAGCCGTTGAATGCATGCACCTTTGGGTAAACTATAATGGAGGCCCTCTTCTTTTTTGTATTATAAATATAGTCTCGTAAATATTTTATCAAGTGTAATATTTTGTGTGCTATTATAACTGGACCCTCAAGCTTTCTTTTATTTGCATTTAGGTCTGGTCCATGTCACCTCACTTGCCATCTCATGTGAGTTTCTTTTGGGGAAAACTGTATTTTGCATCATAGACATCACGGACCCGTTATTAATTGGACTAAATTTTTTTATAAATTGGAAATAGGTCCTTTTCAGTTTAGAATTTTTATTTTGAATTTATTTGTCTTTATAAATATTATCATTGCTCCAAAAGTTGGAGGAAAATTAATTTAAGTGCATGCAACTGTACTTGATGATATATATTTTTCGTAAGCCATTTTGAATAATTTTCCTAATTATTTAAAATAAAAAATAATTTTTCTATCTCCTTATTAAAACACATAAAAATTAGAAAAACACTTCCAGAATTTTCCCAAAAATATATTATTTATATCATTTATATATTAATATATATCCAAAATTACTAAAAATTTATGAAAGATAAAACCTAAAAATCATAGAAACCTTAAAAATCTTATAAAAATCAATAAAAATTATTGGAAAAAAAATCCAAAAACATATTTTCTTATTTGTGAATTTTTTATATAATATATATTATTTATTAAAATTAATTTTAGGATTATTTTGGATTTATTTATATTTATTAAACTCAAAACTATCTCTGATATTTAAATTGTTCACTATTTTGCATATTCTAATACTAGTAAAATACATAAAATAGCAAAAAATCTATAAAATTATCAAAAATAGAAAAACGGGAAAATAATTATTTTTTGTATTTTGACTATATTTAGAAATATTTAATATATAAAACTCTATATATACTATATTTCTTATAAAAGAAACTAAAAATTTTCAAAATTAAAAAAGGAAATATAAAATAAAAATATAAAACAATTAAAAAATTTTCATATAAACCCACATAAAAAGGAAAAACTCTAAAACTACAAATTATTATTATTAATTATAATTACTTATAATTTTACTATCCACCATTTTCTCTTAGTGGTTCAACCCCTACACTTGCATACTATACATCCATTTTGTAAGGTTATAATAATTTATGCTCCCACTTTATTCATTGCATATATGATTCATGGGTTGATCGTTGATTGATTGATTGGATGGGATTCTACGTGCGAAGAGAGCAGTCGATACAACAATTGTCAGATCTTACTTTTCATACACTACAAGCCCTTTAAGACCGGACCTTGGTACCTCGTTCTGATCATCACATCAAATGGCATTTTGCCAGGGAGCAACGTTTAGGATAGCTTGCATATATTAGCTATATCATTTCTATCTTTGTTTCTTTTTATTTCAATAACTGTTTATCAGTCTTGACCATTCTCTTTTGCTAATTTTTTTGCGAGGGTCTACCAATTGAAGAGGACTTCTTAGGAGGACATGTGTAATGTCACGAGGTGGAGATTGGCTTTTCCGACCAAGCCGATAGGAGATAGCATGAAGAAGATCAAGAGAGACATGAGCATATTAGCTTAGTCTTTATTTTATTTTGTGAGAGATATCGTATTATTGTTGTAATAAAATAGGGACAAACTCTCAAGACACTCGAACTTATTTTACCAAGTGCTTGTTCACTTGGAGACCGCTCGGTTTTCTCCTGTTTTCACCATAATATCTATTTTTTCTTCATATTTTTCTATTTATTTCTATCAGTTTCTCATGATTTGTGTTTTTAAGATTTTCTATTAGGGTCTTTGATGATTGAGCCCACATTTTTAGGATTGTTGACTCGCTAACTAGCTCCCAAGCCTAACAATTTGTATGCGCCTATAATCTGATACGCTTGGTCACAGTCAAACTAATTAGGTTCTTCACACTAATAACATTTTCTTGCTTAGGGTGATTTTAAGCGACTTCCATCTCATGTAGTGTAATTTTTAGATTATGTCTAGCATCATGCATGGAGAGAGCTGAGAAGCACTGTATGTTATTCTAATTGAGCATTCATTATTCAACACAATAGTGAGCATTGCATCATTGTATTAACTTGCATTGATTTTCAACCTTCTCCCTCTATTTTTTCTTACTTGGGTTTAAAGAAAATCTTAAAAAATCATTAAGCGAATATTTTTACAAAAATACTCAAAAAGTAAAAATCCAAAAATCAAGAGGATTGCTAAATAAATTTTGACCATAATTAAAATCCGTAATGGAATTCATTGTATTGGGTTCTTAGACCCACCTTTTTTATAGTTACATTCCAGACAGACTGAGGCACGGCATTAGGAATTAGAGCCGAAATCCTAGACCAGGTACTACCTTGTTGTTCACTAGATTCACGAAGTATTGAAGCTTCTATTGGTGCATGGGCAAGTAGGGTTGGGTATGCTTGCAAGCTTGGTCTGAAATACTAAGCATAAGGGAAATGCAAAAATAGGTCCCTATCTCATCATAACACAACCGAGTACCCTGCAACGAGGAAGTACCAATTTTTCCTATCAACTTCCTGATTCGTTGGTTGAGTAGTGGATCCACACCCAATAGCGAGGATTCCTTAAAAAAGTGCATGCTACAAGTTACAAAGGAAGTGAGAAGTACATGATACTTATCTAGTAGTACTCACTCTCTTATAGGGTTAGACGATAAGGACTTGCTTTCAGATTACCCGAAAAACAACAATAAAATTGACAAGATAAAAATAGCTGAACTTTGATAGGAACTCAATTGCTTTGAGGTTTGTCTGGATCTAGTTTAAGTCGAAGATCAGTCCCGCACACTAGCGCCTTCTCTCTTCACTTCTTCTTCTATTCCATGCACTTTTGAGCCTTCACTTCTTTCTCTTCATCACTTCTTCACATATTCATCTCATCATTCATCATCACACTCCTCTTGATTTTCATGATGTCGCATCTGGGACAACTTAGTTCTAATTTTACGAACACCCTCATCGGTTCCCCGGTGTCGACAACTCTAACAATTCGTGGTGATTTTAGAGAGACTAGTCCGGACTTTGTGAACCACTCTCAAGACTCCCTGCTTCTTCTATCTCAAACAGATCGGGAAAATTCTCTTCCAAAGTTATGTCCCATTTGGATGTAGATTTATTTCACTCCTTGCACCTCTCCATATTTAATAAAGTTCAAAATTGACCCTAATTTAGGACTCTTCTCTACAAACAGTACTTTCTTTTTTACTGATCAGGGCATCTTTCCTATTGCGGACCAAGGACTCGATCTGAATCTCGAGACGTAAACAGATTCAAAAATGGCTCCATATGACGTGGGAAGGAATCGCCGTAGCCAAGTTTAAATCAGGGCACAGATCAGAATGAAGTGAAAAGTCAGCTACTTGCGTAGATCTAGGTTATTCAACAATAGTTGACTGACCAAGCTCTAGCCCAAGTCACCTTGCACGAATTGTTGAATGATATGAGAGAAGATTAGATGAAAGGGAAACTTGAGGAGGAGGAGAGGATGATCAACATATAGATGATGATGACCCATTTGTAGGAGGACCCCATGGAGGAGGAGGAGATGCGAGGAGAGATCAATAAAAGCCAACCCTAGAGAAGACATACAATCCTAGCGTTGGCCAGGTAACTAAGTGGATTCAGATTCCACCAATCCATGGACACATCGAGTTGAAACCACAACTCTTGTTGCTTCTTCCTTCATTTGACGGGAACACCAATGAAGAACCATATATCTACCTGCAACATTTCGATCACATCGGTGATATTACCCATTACCCCAACATTTTGTTGGGTGTTGTCAAGATGACCACCTTCCGTTCAGCCTTCATGATAAGGCACTTTACAGGATCAACCATCTAAGAAAGGTGATGATGACATGGTGATGAATAGATGATTTATCATGTTTTTATGCATTTTTTGAGCAAAAATCATGTGTAATCAGTTGCATTTTTCTCATTTTATAATTTTCATATGCATTGCATTTAAAAACATATATAAACATAACATTTCCTTGCAAAAAAAATGTAAAAAAGGATGAAAAGAAAAAAAAATAATTGCATTCTTATTTTTTTAAAGACAGACTTCAAGTCCATGTTGAAGTATCGATGTACCTGTAAATCGCCCTCTTAATAATGTCAAATTATCATTCGAATTTCATCGCAGGTAGGCAAAATCAGATCAATCAAAAACCACGTTAATTTGTCAATTAAATGCAAGCGGTCAAATTTATTTACTTGGGCAAGCCCAAGCTCGAACTCAGGGACATGAGCCTCTTAAGTGGTTATTCAGATTCTCAGTACTCAGATTAAGTTATGAATTAATAACTAATGTACCATCGCATAAAGCAACATGATGCAAATGATGCAGATAGATGACACATGCATATAAGACATTTTTTATTTGGTTTTTAAAATGTAACATGATGTAAGTGTAAATATACGCACATATGCCTTAACTAGATGAAATCATTTAGCAATAAAAATGTAGTCAATTTCAGGATAATTCATGAAGCAAATTTTATTGATAAACTAATAAAAAGGCATGAGAAATCATTAAACAAATGACACTATATTACTAGAATTTATAATCCAAATTTTAAGTGTCAAATTCGGAAATCAATCACGCTAATAGATAGATAGGGAAACATGTTTCAAAATGAAATCGAAATCAACTTAAAAGGAGATCATATGCTCAAGATATTAATAAAATAGTCCATGGGCATAAATGTAAACAAAAACATGAAAATAATGGGGAAAATTATTACAATCAGGTTCCTAAAAGGGCATAAATGTAATTAAAATAAAGGGTAACTCCTTCCCTCTAAATTTTCCATGCACATAGGGGCTATATTGCAATTATTAAAACCCAGAGGGGTTAGAATGCAAATAACCCAGGAGCGCATGTTTTGCACATGCTCGGAGAGATCTGTTTGCAATTTGAATAAGAAGGCGAGGTACCAATGCCATTTTCCCATCCCTCACGTGACCAGAGCACGTGAGGCTAGACTCGGGTGAAGGCTCAGGCTCGGTGCTGGGCTCAGGTGGCTCGGGCGGAGGTGCGAGACATGTGGAGGGATCTGGCACTTTGGGCACTGGCTCGATCCGCATGAACCTCCAAGCCTTGTAGGCATCGATGTGGCTAATTGTGGACCGTTGGATGGGCACTAGGAGGGTGCCATCCAATGACGCTTGTAGCTCCTGGAGCTCCCTCCTCCATCGATCGATGGCGACACTGTTGGGTCTCCCACAGACCTACAAGAACTCCATCGTCGTCCCTTGCGCTTGCTGAAGATCCAGAAAGGGACCTGGGCGCATAGAGACCATGACCGAAGCATGTGGACGATGCCAGGAAACCTAGAGGGTGCTGTCGACGGACCCTTGCCGGAGGTGGAGCTCGGAAACTTCACTCAGGCCAAAGTCCGACCATTAGATGGAAGCACCTGTAAAAAAGGTTAGGAAAGATAGCCTAAGCGTGCATGTGTTGTGTACGGGTGCATTGATGTGGAATGGGATCCTTAGTGCACAGAGAAGGTGGAGGCTCGTTGGGATCCTCCGCTGTATGAGGTTATGACAGAGAGGCAAGGTGGGTGGAGGGTATGGTGAAGATAGTTGGGGTGAGATGGAGCTGATAGGGTGATCAAGTGAGGGTGAGAGTGTGTAGAAGTGCCTAGATAAATTAAAGAAACCAGGATGAAAGAAGAAAAGAACAAAGGATACATACCTGGAGATCGGAGAGGAGAAAGACGACTTGGGATGAGCACTTGGAGGTGCTCTGGTCTTCTGTGGTATCCCCCAACCATGGGGAGTAACTCGCCGGCGTAGTTGGAGTCGGAGCATGGCCTACCATGGCCAAGAGTCGACATCGGGGATAGCAGACATTGTCGGACCCCAATTCATCACAGAGGGGAGGAGGGGCATTGGGTCTCGACCCGCGTAAAGGTGGATAGAGGGTAATGACGGCGGAGAAGGCATATTTGAAGGAGAACGAGAAGTAGTGCAAGTGGTGGAAGTCGAGGTTGGTGAGTGGGATATGGAGCGAGAGAGAGGGGAACGTGTAGATTCACACAACCCGTGAGGATGATGAAGGTGATGGCTTGGACCCCACATGGTCAAAGGGGTGAGGGAGGTATTGAGAAGGTGGATAAAATTGGAAGGGAGCGAGTGGATTTCGTGGTGGAGAATGTGGGAGAGAGGGATAACTGGAGGTGGGAGACGACATGTCAACTGTTGGATCTTATGATCCAACAATCAAGATGAGGGTGCGATGGAGCCGATCCTGATCAATTGACAAGGTCGCATCGTGCGGCTTTGACATAGGCACAGATGATCATTGGATCTATTGATTCAACAGTCGAGGATTGAGCGGGAGTGGGCACTCCATATGAGATCTGGATGCCTAATCAAAGGGATGAGGGTGAAAGGGGATGAGCATATGAAATGAAGGCGCCCGAGGGGGGATCTGGTGGTGCGGAAGGGAGGCGTGTGGCACGAGGGGCACAGGTCGCGTGGCTCAACTAGAAGGAGCCACGTGGTCCAATGGGATTTATTTAAAAAATAAAAATGAAAGAAAAATAAAAAAGAAATAGAAGGACAATGAATGTGGATAAACTCGAAACATGAAAGTTGTAGATCTTGAAGAGATCTACAAGTTTCATGTTGATCAAAAACACAAACTAAGTCAAACAAGAGGAGAAATATTTTTGAGAGAGTTTTTAAAGGTATAAAAACACTACAATTTTTGTTTTGTATTTTTATTTATTTTAAATCCAAGATATATACAACATTTACTTTGATTTTTATTGACAAAACTTTAAGCTAGGGGTTTAATATATGGAAATTAGCATATGATGAAATCAAGGTTCATCATCCCCCTATACTTTAACTATGCTCCTCCTCAAGCATCTCAAGCATGAATAAGTTGGATTTAACCCTTGATTGTGCATGTGAATATAAGACTTGATCCATTCAAGAACTCCTGGTTCTAGATATACCAAATTTCAATCTGAACCAAACTCTAATCAAAAGGTATCCAATTTCTCTAATCATCAGACTCTCTTTGCATACATATATAATAAGGATATGATATTAAGTGTTGACCGCAGTCATAAGAGTACATGCGCAACATCACCCAAGGTTCCAGTCCAAGAGACTCTCCTAAGAACCCAATCCTCAACACTAGGGAATAAACCAATTCTTGCATCCAATCCACCGTCTCTTTAATTGTAAGACTTAAAAATGTAGATGGAAGGCCAGCTAATTGAGGTAATAATATTGTGTCATTTCTTCTCTCCCTCTCTTTGGAACAAGGATCCTCTCGAGTGCCTTATTAACTTAACACATATTTTTTGTTGTTGATCAGTGTGTCTGTCAAGAGAAGTTGGAGTCGTATGCATTTGTTTTCATGGGAGTACAACATGGTGTTCCTTTTTTGAGTATCTAATATACCTTCTACACCCATACTTGTAGTATTTACGATGTAGAGTCATTTTTTAGCGCTAGCCCGACTCCTGGTACTAATAGCGGTGGTCCAAGTGGATACTTTGAAATGGTTGGGAGAGCTTGCCTTTAGTGGAAGCTCTTTGACATTTGACTTTGTAGGGTGAGTACTTTTCTTTCTACATTTATATCTTTTCTTTCCTTCCGAATTTTGGCTAGCTCCACTTCTTTCACCAAGAGTTGGTGCTACTGGTAAACAATTTTTTTATATTTCATCTTACCCTGGCCCATAGGTAAATGTCAAGAGATAGTACAAGAACCATGTTCTCATACTGGCTAAAGATGCTGACACTCAAATTTCATGAAGCCTTCATTGATTTTATCCCATCCTCGAGCATCATTAAATCAGGTCCAAACTCAAATCACCCATCCCAGTTCCTCAAGTGAAATTTCAACACATCTCATCATAACTGCAGCCGTGTATGTGAGGTGCTGATCATATTTTTAAGGTAGAGACTAAGCATGCAATATAACACACAAATATTCCAAACTAGAGAAATGCGAATAATTAAGTCAAAGACCTAATGACTAAGTCTGGCTAACTCGAAATCTCAAGACCTCATAAACCAAGTTTTCTTGAACTTCACTAGTCTTATGTGAATGTGAATGTGTCAGGGATTAAACCAACTCATTAGTTAGGTTTTTTTGTGTTTTTTTTGAAAAAGAAAGGAAAGGAAGAATGATGTTTTTTAAAAGGTTTTTGTTTTTTTTTAATTTTTTTTCTAAAGACACACTTTTTATTAATTTTTTTAAAGTAGAGAAAGAAAAGAGAGAGTTTTTTTGAATTTTTTTGTTATTTTTGAAAAAGTTTTTTTGAAAAGATTTTTTTGTTTTTACCAATTTTACCCACCCCATAATTATTGTACAATATATACAAAAATACTTGAAAGTACGAGCTATGGGTAAGTATGTATGTAATATATACATGCCCCTCATACTTAGCATGTGCTACGTCCTCAGAGCACAAGAAGCGAGAAAAATACATAGCTCGTGATAAACATAGGATAATTAAAATAACAAAAAGTACAGAAGTCGATCCGTTCCCCTATACTCTGGCTCCGGTCAGCCTAAGTGTAGAAGAAGAGCAAAAATTGGGGAGGACGAGGATAAGAGAACAAGTAAAAGTTATTTTTCAAACCTTTTCTAAATATTTTCTTCAAAATAATGTAACATAGTTGAGAAAAGTTTTCAAACTTTGAAAACATTCTATCTAACTTAGTTCAAGAAAATGTATCTAGCACAAGAAAGTTTTTTTTTCAAAATTTTCAAAATAAGAGTTATGTCTAAAGTATATATATAAAGTATATACGTTAAACCACTATACCTAATTTATGTTATGTCCTCATAGCACTAAGTGATATAAAGCCATAGCTCAAGTTAAGATACATGAACAAATACTGGAACTAAAGAGGACACACCCTACACTTAGGTTAAAATAACCTAGGTGTCAGAGGGAAGGATAAATGAGCCTGGAATGCACGGGGACTCAGGTCCCCCTATATAGGCTGAGAATGGCCTAAGTAAAGAGATGGATAGTTGAGTTGGAGTGACCTAAGGAGAACAGAGAGGTTAGGATGAATTTACATGTGAGTGAATGAATCTTTGGAAATGAATGGAGTACCTAGTATCTATGGGAGGGTTTCGAAAATCCACAAACAAGGCTCAATCAACCAAGCAACATCATTGATTCACCAACTCACACATGAAACCAACAATTGTTGGTTATTTATCTTTTCATTTTTATTGGTTATAAATACAAGTTCATTTTCATTTACACAAGGCTTAATGATACATCACATCAGAATATACTACGTAAAGGTGTTGCTCTCTCAAAAATAATTTTACTCTATTTTATTTGGTCGACTTGTATTAACAATCCCAATTTTAGCTTCAAGGTTATTACTGATTTTAATGTAAACACAAATCAAGCAAACATCGTCTAATGGACATTTCCAATTTCCATTTAAATCCTAGGTAATCAATCCAAGTAGAGAAGTCGAGAAAAGCCGATGCATACGATAGAATCGTGATCTATGCTAAAGAAAAACTCTCAGTGCCTTTAGCTTCCTCTCTGAAAAACAAGACTTAATTAAAATCAAATACTCAATGTATGCAAGTCAATGAAAAACCGCACCTAGCATGCTTTCATTAGCGGGGAAAGAATAAATTTGATTTTGGATAAGTGAAGAGATGTCTATATGTGTCTCAAATTAGTATGTCCTACCTACGATCAAACACATGAGATATGAAAGAAAGATAGATCGGAGAGTCGTGTGCCTGATCCCAAGTCGACACTCAAGTGGGGCAGACCCCACACAACCACATTGTCCTTCATTCATTTACGCTTGCGATTCTTCAAATGAATACCGTTGTAAAGACGATTATTACATGAATGCAATGAAAAATGTGAGAAATATTAATTGTCGTTAATTTCTCTGATGGTGCTTCTACGACTCCTCACAGCGGGAGCTCCTGCTCCTTGCCTCCTTGGTCGGCATGGGTCCCTGCCACAATAAGCAATCATTAGATAGATATTAGAGAATTATCAACACATTTCAAATGAAATGAACGACTTGACCTAAATGTTAGAAATTATCACTTAATAAAATAGAAAAAATCTAAATAAAACCAAAGATGTGCCATGTACTCGACAGCGGCTCCATTTAATGTACTCGTAAATCACCCTCTTAATAATGTCAAATTATCATTCAAATTTCATTGCAGGCGGGCAAAATTGGATCGATCAAAAATCACTTTGATTAATTTGTCAATTAAATGTAAGCAGTCAAGTTTATTTACTTGGGCAAGCCCAAGCTCGAACTCAAGGACACGAGTCTCTTAAGTGGTTATTCAGATTCTCAATATTCAGATTAAGTGGTGAATTAATAACTAATAGGTCATCGCATAAAGCAACATGATGCAAATGATGCAGACAGATGAAGCATGCACAAAAGACATTTTTTCTTCTTTGATTTTTATAATGTAACCTTATGTGAGTGTAAAGATATGCACATATGCCTTACCTAGATGAAATCATTGAGCAATAAAACTGTCGTCTATTTCATGATCAATTCATGAATCAAATTTAATTGTTAAACTAATAAAAGGCATGATAAATCATTAAACAAATCACACTATATTACTAGAATTTATCATCTGAATTTTAAGAGTCAAATCAAGAAATCAATCGTGCCAATAGATGCATAAAGAAACACGCTTCAAAATGAAATTGAAATCAACTTAAACGGAGATCACATGCTCGAGATATTAGCAAAACATTCCAGGGGCTAAACGTAAAGAAAAACATGGAAATAATGGGAAAACATTACAATCAGGTCGCTAGAAGAACAAAAATGTTATTAAAATAAAGAGTGAGGCCTTTCCTGTAAATTTTCCATGCTTGCGAGGATATATTGCAATTATTAAAACCTAGAGGGGCTAGAATACAAATAGCCCCAGGGGTGCATGCTGTGCACACGCTTGGAGGGAACTGTCTGCAAATTGTAGAAGAAGGTGGGGCACCAATGCAATTTTCCCATCCCTCACGTGACAAAAGCACGTGAGGGCTAGGTTCGAATGAAGGCTCGGGATCGGTGAAGGCTCAGGCTCGATAATAGGATTTGGAGGCTTGGGCGAAGGCTCAGGACACGTGGAGGGATGTGGCACTTTGGGCACTATCTCGGTCCGCCCGAACCTCCAAGCCTCGGAGGCATTGACGTGGCTGATTGTGATCTGTTGGATTGGTACTGGGGGGTGCCATCCAACGACGATTGTAACTCCTGGAGCTCCCTCCTCCATCGATCATTTGCGACACTATTGTGTCTCTGGCAGACCTTCAAGAAGTCCACCGTTGTCCCCCGCGCTTGCTGAAGATCCAAGAATGGACCTGTATGCATAGCAACCAGGCCCGGAGTACGTGGACGATGCCGAGAAATCTAGACGGTGCTATCGACGGACCCTTGTCGGAGGTGGATCTCGAAAACTTCACTCCGGCTAAACCCAACCATTAGATGGAAGCACCTGCAAAAAAGGTTAGGAAAGATAGCCGAAGCGTGCAAGTGTTGTGTGGAGGTGCAGTGATGTCAAGTGGGAGCCTTAGTAGACAGAGAAGGAGGAGGCTCGTCGGGATCTTCTATCATGAAGGCAGAGAAAATGAGAGGCGTGGCTGAGGTTGGAATGGAGGGGAGAGGTGGGTGGAGGGTACGACGAAAATGGTTGAGGTAAGGTGGATCTGATTGGTTGATCAAGTGGGGGTGAGAGTTGTAGAAATGCCTAGATAAATTAAAGAAACCATAATGAAATAAGAGAAGAACGGAGGATACTTACCTATAGATCAGGGCGGAGGAAGACTGCTTAAGCTGAGCACCTGGAGGTACTCCGGTCATCGTTGGAATCCCCCAGCCATAGGGAGCAACTCGCCGGCATAGCTGGGGCCGGAGCATGGCCTACCATAGCTAAGGATCGACATTGGGGCCGGCAGTCATCGTCGCACCCCAATTTGTCCCCTCTCTGTCACAAAGGGGAGGAGGGGCACTAGGCCTCAGCTCGTATAAAGGTGGACAGAGGGTAATGACAACGGAGAAGGCATATTTTAAGGAGAACGAGAAGTGGTGTAGGTGGTGGAAGTCCTGGTTGGCGAGTGGAATATGGAGCGAGAGAGAGGGGAACTTGTAGAGTCACACAACCCGTAAGGATGACGGAGGTGATGGCATGGAGCCGGCATGGTCGGAGGGGTGAGGGAGGTATTGAGAAGGTGGAGAAAATCGGAAGGGTGTGAGTGGATTTCGTAATTGAGAACGTGGGAGAGAGGGATAGCTGGAGGTGGGAGACGACATGTCAACCATTAGATCTTGCGATCCAACGGTCAGGGTGAGGGCACTATGGAACGACCCTGATCAGCTGATTTGATCGTATCACGCGGCTTTGACATAGGCACAGATGGCCGTTGGATCTATCGATCCAACGATCAAGGATTGAGCGGGAGCGAGCGCTCCAGATGAGATCTAGAGGATCGAAGGACTGAGGGTGAAAGGGGATGAGCGACTATGATGAAGGTGCACGAAGGAGATCTGACAGTGTGGAAGGGAGGTGTGTAGCACGAGGAGAGCGGACTGCGTGGCTCAACCAGAAGGAGCCACGTGGACCAATGGGATTTATTCAAAATATAAAAATAAAAGAAAAATAGTAAAGACATAGAAATAGGATGAATTTGGAAAAACTCAAAACATGAAAGTTGTAGATCTTGAGGAGATCTACAAGTTTCACGTTGATCAAAAACACAAACTAAGTCAAACAAGAATATAAATATTTTTGGAGCATTTTTAAATGCATAAAAACAATGTAATTTTTTTTGTATTTTTAGTATTTTTAATTTATTTTAAAACTGAGATATATATATCATTTACTCTGGTTTTTATTGGCAAAACTTTAAGCTAGGGATTTAACATATGGAAATTAGCATGATGAAATCAAGGTTCACCAAGTATCCAATAATTTTCATTTTCAGTTTTTTTCAGAAGAGGCTCAAGGAGGACACTCTCCTCTCCTCTTCATTTGAAAAAAAAGGAAAAGAAAATCACTACATTAAAGATTAGCAAATGTCATTTGACGTCAACATTTCAAAAAAAATTAAAATAAAAAGGGTTGCTGAAGTCATTCCCCCTTTATCATCTTCCCCATGTTGCTGCCCACCTCCTCTCCCTCCGCTCTCTCATTGGCCATGCTTCGTCTCTCCCCTTCATGCAATCACTACGTGGGTAGTCCGCCTCCTCCCAACCCCAACTACAGCCCCTCCCTTCCCTCAACTCCTGCTACAAAAGAGGAGGGAGGGTTCCACTAAAGGGGAACCCGTCGCGGGTTGTCGCACCTTCCCTTTTCCTTTGGGCCTCATGGCCACCATCTACACCTCCTTGCCGCAACACCCCTCCCATGTCTCCTCATCGCTCAGTGCACCAATGCACCTCTCCCTCGTCTTTGTCAGGCTCCGTTGCTCTCCTCCGAGTCTCGCCATCGCTCTATGCTCCACCGCAAACACGATCGAGAGAAGTCACCCTTGCTCTTGGAGACCAAGGGCCCCTTTGCACTTTATCTTTTTCTAAAGTTTTTTAATTATTATGGACATTTATGATATTATATAAAACTTCACCATATATCAGAATTTTTTCCATTTTTGAATTTTATATTCGATCAATTTTGCACTTTTAAATTTCAGTTATAGTATCTTCATTTTTTCCTCATTGCATTTTCTTAAAGTTAATTTCTTTTTCTGTAATTTACCCATTAAGCTTTTTAATTGACAAATTTAACTTTTATCCAAATAGGTTTATTTAATTACAAATTCATTCTTAAATTTTATTTTCATTAAAGCCCCCACTTTTTAGAAAATTACACTTATGTCCCTGCAACTTTAATAATTCATTAAAAATAGTTAGAAACTCCAATTCACCAAAAAAATCCTACATAACCTGGAAGAATTTACAATATATTGGCATTATTTCATTGTTTTTTGAGATTTATAAAATCAAATAAAAATTAGGGAAAATATCTAGCATGTTTGTTATGTTTTCAAGCTAATCTCTTTCTAAATTTTGTGCCAAATTCGTCAAGTCCTTCTGTTCGACCTATTAACCAGCTATTATAATTCTTATAAGTTATTTTTATTTTTTATTATTTATTTTATCTAAAAAGTGTTGAAAATCATGTGTGTTCCCAACGACAACGAAAATTCACAACTTAGCACATCAAATCTTGCGTTTTGATTTTGGCGTCATTACCGGGGACAAGCAACATGGCACACCTTTTTCTTCTCGTTTTTCTCTCTTTCATTTTTATGTACATTCAAAATTTCAAGAAAAAAAGGAATTTCCTTTTCATCTCAAATCTCTCTCTTCAGATCTTGTTCAAGAATAATTGAGCGTACAAAGATTTTTCTAGATCCAACTGTTCTCATTATTGTGAGTCCATTCTAACCATAGGTAAATAAATAGGTTTCTTGCATTCTGTTTACTATGGAAAAAATTCCAAAGTTAGTTAAAATCCACTTCTCTGGTTGCATTCATGTTTGTGATTTTTCTCCTTCTGATAATAAGAAAATTAAAGACCACCAATCGTGCTTGATCACATAAACATTAATCTTTTGGAAAGTCATCGTGTGGCTCGGATATTAAGCGGTATGAAGTGAATGAAATGTTACACCTTGTACTCAATTTCACTTACACAAACAATCAAACCTAGGTTAGTGCTAAAAATCCTACGTAGATTTCTTGACTACTGAAGTTAATAACATTTAGCCACTTTTCAATGAGGGAACCCTTAGCAGAGTGGGTGATTAAAGGACACCACATTTGGTGTCATCGTCTAGGAATATGAGTAGTCATTCTATGGTCCGTATACTTGCACCATACTGGCTGAAAGTGGATTAAATTTATAAGTCCAGGACATCCCTTAAATCTACAAATAGATTCAGGTCAATCTTTTTAGTGGTTAATAACCTAAAATTTGAAAAGATAATCACTGCAACTATCACGTGTGTGATGGTGAAAATTTATCTTGTATCTTGATTATGCTTGTTTGTATAAGATCATTAAGGAACCCTATTCAAAATCCACTTTAGTACGGTCCCTTTTATCATACTCGAGGTTCTCACCTCGATCATCTTTTCGAGAAATCAAAATAGAAATGAAGATTGAGACCAAATCACAAATCATGGGAGACAATACTGACATGGCCAAGCAAGTGAGGGTAGTCGGTGAAACTCTAGCCCAGTTTGAAACTCTTTTCCGAAGGATGAATCCTGTTGTCATCCCAATTCATGACTGTTACAACTCTGCAACCGAAAACCCTCTTCGATGGGTTAAGATCCCACCACATATTAGAAATTTTCAAATTAAATGTGTCACCATCTCTTTACTGTTAAAATTTCTTGGATTAAAAGGTGAGGACCCATTCCAACACATGCAAGATTTTCTTACTGTATGGGGTACTATTAACATTGAGGGGATATAAAAACAATACATCTACATGAAGGCATTCTCTTTTTCACTTAAGGATAAAGCGAGCCAATGGCTTTGAAATTATGGAACACCCATCCCCACCATGAAACGACCTCAAAGAAGCATTTTTGAAGAAAAAATACTTCCCAATCGGTTGAACGAATTCTTTGAGGCATCAAAACTTTATTACTTCTCCAAAAAACACAATGAACCAATACATGATGCTTGGGAGAGATTTAAAGATTTGCAACGGAAATGCCCTCACCATGGAATTGAGAAATGGAAACTTGTCCAAATTTATGAGGGACTGAATGAACAATGTAAGAGGGATATTGATGGTTCATGTAGAGGGAATTATATCAACGAATGAGATTATGTTTGGATATTTTTAAGGATATGACTGAAAAATCAGTGAACAACTTCTCTATTGATCAATACACCTGCCCTAAGAATCCAGCCGAAGTAGTTGAGTGCACACACATTAATTGTGAGTCTTCTTCTTCACAAGACCTCCAAATCATAGCTTAAAAATTAGTTGAAGTGATAGAAAGAGAATGAATTCAATGAGAAATGAAATTGCTAACATCGTTTTAGAGAAAATTAAAAGCAATATTCGTAGAACCTCAAGTCATCACATTACAAGATCAAACACCTGAAGTTGTATTCTGGCTTCGGAAAAATCAGCAGAATTCATACAACTCTAGTTGGAATACACATCACCAGAATAACTATCACTATTAACAACTACCACAAGTGTAACAGTAGGCCCCCTAAAAATAATTTACAAGATGATTTGTGGATCCTATTAAGAATTATGAATGAAAATTTTGCACGCATTGAGGCGCAAACTGCTCGAATACTAGTCGAGAACACTAAGCAATCCGCTAAGATCAGATCTTACATTTTAGATTTCTCTCCTCAATCATAGCCTAACCCAAACATAACATATCATGCAAACAAACCACCACTTTGATTTAGAGGAAGCAATTCTGGTTTTCAAGAACAAACACTAGCATAGAAAGGGCATGTGAATTTTAAAAATAACCAAACAAGCCTTAATAATACCAATTAATTTGCATATGTTGTCACCCTTCGCAATGGAAAAATCGCGACTGATCCCAAGCCACACACTTCAAAGAATGCCGACGTGCAAATAAAAAGTAACTCTGAAATCCACACATTTCCTCTTTTTCTTCTATTACCACATATGGCCCCTTTCTCGAGGCACTACAAAGGAAAATGAACATACCATACACAAATCGACCCTAACTTGGAGAAACTTTTCTCCAACGTTGTGATTCATATACCACTCCTGCAGGTCATTGAACATATACATGTTTATTCCCGTTACTTGAAGGATAAATGTACTACAAAATGAAAATCTAAGGGAAAATCAAACGGAGATCACAATGAGACTGAACCTGAGAAAGACATTATACCTAAGGAAACTTCAAATGCCATTTCCTACATGTTTCCGGAAAAGAAGAAGGATCCAGCGACACCACTAATGAAGAGACGCAGAATTGATGAGCTAACCTTCAAACAAACTTTACTAGATAATAGTGTCGTAATAAATTTCCTCCCTACTGCTATTCTCAAGCAGTATGATCTTAAAAAACTCAAACTTGTCTCAATACTACTTCAAATAATTTATCTCTCTACGAAGTGATCGAGAGGGGTATTAGAGGACGTCTTTGTTATTGTATAGAGGCACCAATTCCATGTTGGCTCCATGGTAGTGGATATGGATCTAGCCAAGACCCTAACCCAGAATCCAATAATTTTAGGTAGACAGTTCTTGATCATAGCCAAAGCGATGTTTTATTAAGAGGATGAGAAGGTGATATTTAAGGTTAATGGCGAAATCATTCACGTTGACATCGTCATCCCCAAGTATGTTGAATATGAGTTAGATGATTGTGGGTATGTTGACGAAAAAAAGATTTCACTCGCACCCTATTGACCAAAGACCCACTTGAGGTTAGTCTGATCACCTCTGACACATCTATCATGGACCTAAAGCATCATAATAACACATGTTTTTTTGGATTCCGCTCTCAATGAGCCATGGTGACGTATGTCAAGGCAAGATTTCATGGAGTTAGATGAGGCATGGAATACATTAGATTCAGAACTTGATGTGGCCTCAACTTTAATAATGCCCATGCTCGAACCACGCTTTGAGACAATTTGTCCCCTCAAGGGACCTTATACATCTCAACCCCATGTATTTTGCCCTCCCACCATAATCTCCTCTCTAGATGAATCTTAAGCATCTACATTCGAAACACCAACCAACGTGCAAGTCTAGCTTAAACCCCTTCCACATGATTTGAAGTATGTCTTCCTAAATGATGAACAAAACCTTTTGTCATTATCAATGCTTAATTGATGCAAACACACGAAGAGCAATTAATGGAAGTGCTAAGGAGAAATTCAAGAGCTATTGGTTGGATAATCATTGATTTAAAAGGTATTAGTCTTACATACTGCACACATCACATCTATATAGAAGAGGACTCTAAACCAACTAGAGAAATGAATCGGATACGAAACCCTAATCTACGAGACGCAGTTCAGAAAGAGATTTGTGAATGTTCTAGTGATGGGATTATATACCCCTTATTTGATAGTAAATGGGTAAGCCCCCTGCAAATAGTCTCAAAGAAAGCGGGACTCGCAATTGTGAAGAATGAAAAGGATAAGACATTCTAAAACGCATGGAGGCATCATGGAGAGTTTATGTAGATTATCGGAAATTGAATAAAGCAATGAGAAAGGATCACTTTCCCCTACCATTTCCTGATCAAATGGTCGAAATATTATATATGAAAGATTTTTTTTATTTCCTTGATGGACATTCTGGTTATAATCAATTCACCATAGCCCTAGAAGATCAAGAAAAAAATAACATTCATATGCTCATTTAGTATATATGCTTTTCGAAGATTGTCATTTAGACTATGATGTATGTTGGCATTTTTTGTTGAAATGGTTAGAGACTACATGGAAGTTTTATGGATAACTTCTCCATATTTGGTGATTCTTCTGAGGAAACCCTTGTTTTCTTAGATCGTGTGTTATAAAAATTCATTGAGGTCAATTTAGTCCTGCCTTCGGAAAGTCACACTTCATAGTTCACTAAGTAATCATTCTGGGACATATTGTGTCAAAAGATGGAATGGAAGTGGATCCTGCTAAGATTGAAGTAATCACACATTTGGTCCCTACGAAAAATGTCAGAGGTGTACGGTTATTTTTAGGCCATGTTGGATTTTATCACCGATAAATTGAGGATTTCTCAAAGTTAGCCTGACTACTCACCAAAATGTTGGAAAAAGATCAAGATTTTATTTTAATTGAAAAAGCATAAAGGTCTTTCAAAAATCTCAAAACAATGGTAAATAAAGTACCAATTCTACAACCACCTGACTAGATTTTAACTTTCGTGATCATGTGTGATTCATCCAATTTGCTGTCGGTGTAGTTCTTGGTCAAAGGGAGGGATAAAAACCTTGCGCCATCCATTATACTAGCAAGACTTTAGATGATTCACAAAATAATTATACAGTCAATGAGAACAAGTTGCTAGTAGTGGTCTTTGCCCTTGAGAAATTTATAGCATATCTATTAGGGAGTTATGTAATCATTTACATTGATCGCTTTGTGATCAAATACTTATTTGCAAAAAGCATGCAAAGTCGATATTGATTTGATGGCTACTTTTGATTCCAAGAATTAGATGTTAAAATCAATGATAAACTGGGTCAAAGAATGTAGTAGCTGACCACCTGTCCATGCTACCCTCACCACATATTTTAATAAAATCTACCAACTATGAATTACCCATTTTCAAGACTTTCCCAGATGAATATTTACTGATCATATCACAATTACCTTGTTATGCTGACATAGTCAACTACCTGATCACACACAGACTACCTAAGGACTGACCGAAGCATTAAAGGCATAAAACCATTTCTCTATTGCGGTTCTATCACTAGGAAGACCCCTTGTTGCTTAAGGAAGGTATTGATCTAATTTGGAGATGTTATGTACTTGACTCAGAAATTCCTAGTGTCCTAACTCACTGCCACACTTCTAGGTGTGGAGGAAATCACTCTAGTAGAAGAACTGCAACCAAGATCCTGCAAGGTGGGTTTTATTTGCCTACACTACACAAAGATGTTGATAAATTTGTTCGAGCCTATGTCAAACAGCTGGAACCATGACTCATAGAGACATGATGCCTCTTTCATCAGTTCATGTTGTCTATGTCTTTGATACATGTAGCATTGACTTCGTGGGGTCATTCACAAACTCACATGGATATCATTTTATTTGTTGGAAATTGATTATGTCTCCCATTGGATTGAAGAGATACCTACTCGTGCTGATGATATCACAACTGTACTCAAATTTCTGAATGATTTATTCTCTCGCTTTGGACTCCCAAAGTAATCATAAGTGATGGAGGAACACATTTCATAAATTATATGGTAAAGTGACTGCTAAATAAGAATGGAGTCCAACATTGAATCTTGGTTACATACTACCTACAAATCTATGGTTTGGCTGAGCTCTCCAATCGTGAGATAAAAACCATCCTTCAAAGAATTGAGAGATTGGATCGAAAGGATTGGTCACAACACCTGACTTCTACTCTTTAGATCATCGAACTACCTTCAGCACCCCTCTGGGAATGAGCCCATACTATATTGTTTATGACAAAGCATTTCACCTTCCTGTAGAGATACATCACAAATCCCTATAGGCTATTCGAAAATGCCACCTTATTTTCGATGATGTTGAGAACAAAATATTATTGGATCTTGATGAGTTAAAGGAATTGAGATCTCAAGCATATGATATTAATTTTATCTACAGAGATAAAATTAAGAAGTGGCATGATGCTCATATTTCGAGGAAAATCTTCAAGATTGATCAAAAGGTAAAGCTTCTCAATGCTATACTGAAGTTATTCCATGGAAAACTAAGATCAAAATAGAAGAGAACTTATGTTGTAACGGATTTTTTTATAATGGATCTATGGAAATTAGAGATCCAAGAACTAATACTACATTTTAGGTGAACCGAGAAAGACTAAAATCCACAATTGAACTAGACGGTCTGATGCTAGTAGCTGAAACTCTACTCCTACGGGAAGTCTGAGTACTACATGCCTAGGCAAGGCATAAAATTAGCCATCCATTTGTACATCTACTTAAGGTAACCTCTCCCTCTCTCTGTTGTATATAGTCTTGAATAAGTATAGGGGAAATTGTTGGACATGCGAGCCCACGGTGAGCCATTATGCAATAAATGTTATTGCAAATATCATTCTCTGATCTGAAATGAAGAATAACTAATTTGCATTATAGTTCCCTTAGTACAATTAGGGTTATGTACCATTGCCATCTTAATGATCATACAAATGTTGATTCAATTATTAAATCATAGAGGCTGGTGCTTTGATGAATATGTAAAGGGTTAGATTGAGGACTTATCAAGCGTCGTCAAATGATTGTTAAGAGATTATCTCCAGCCTGAGTAGGAGATGGCAATCCTTTCTTAGTTAGGCTAATATCTGACCGACCTCTTGATGTAGGTCCTCTGCATAGGAATAGAGATTCAGAGTTGTTAGATTAGTTAGGTCAAAAGAGTTGACTTAATAAGATCGAGATAACCAAAGTCCTATGTCGTATGTCGTCACAATATAGGCACGCATCCTCTGACTGGAGACAGATGTGTTACTATATGTCTGAGTATATACATTTGGTAGACCAATAGGTTGATGACCTAATCAAGGTCTATACACCGACGTGCTGGTGTGCATGCGAGGGCATATGAGTAATACAATCTCTCAAAGGGATAATACATATTCACTTAATGAATCAAAAGACATGAGCTCACACATGAGATATTGGGAAGAATCAAATTCCATGTGTGGTCGTCTCATTTGGAAGCTTGACTGAATTTGTCGGCTCGATATATACTTTTGGAAAGCATATGATCAACACCTATGTATGGTATGTACTTTTGAAAAGTACATGATTGATACCGACTCCCATTATCGAATGAGAAAAACTTAATGATAAAATCCTAAAGGAGACAGTCTAAAAGAGATATAAAACTTCGGGTTTAATCTAGGTCTTCCAGTATGCAGGATGTAGAGGTATTAGGAATACATGAGGGTGATGTGATAATAAATGATTGTATAACCATGACGCTTCCATTCCTAGGGAGTGATGAAACAGGTCTAGATTTTAGTGACTCCTCTCAGTAGAGAAGTGATTTGATCTTGGTCTAAATGTTGGACATTGATCTGAATGCGATTCAGATGCAATGAGAATATTAGATTTGTGGTCTTGATTTAATCAAGCATCTATGATAGGTCCGTAGGATCTGGATTTGAGATGTGATCTCGATATTCAAGTCACTATACATGGAAAAATACAATTGCCCTATCCATACCTCCAAGTATCCACAGAGAAAGCACATTATCCTTGAAATACTTCAAGAATGATTCCATTGTTGATTTATATATATATCCAAGCATTGAGATATGGATTATTAAATGTGATTTAATCGTAAAATATAATATGGATTTGATTCGTATTATTTATCCATATAAGAAGAGCTATCTAAGATAATTAAATGTGATTTAAATATCAAAGATGCGAATAATGTGAATGTGATCATATTATTTGGGCACATGAGAATAGAGATTCAAGATGATTAAATATGATTTATTTATCATGGATATGAATAATGTCGATAATACTATCCATATTAATCAGGTATATTATAATTATGATTTATAATATATTAGAGATAGCATATTGTGATTTATATTTATTAATTAATTATTCATGTGAAATGGATTCACATTGGATGATTAATTGAAAATATAATTTACATTTTATTTTGGGATGTGATTGTGATTTAGATTTTTCCTATCGCATGACTGAAATATTTCACAAGATAATTGTTTTTTATTTTTGTGAAATAATTGACAACAAACGTTGTTGTAAATCTTAGAGATATCATGAGGTAATGAAATCTCATGAGATAATGAGATCTCATGAGATAGTGAGATCTCATGAGTGGACGTCCCCCTTTTAAGGGGATGTGGTTTATCTCGACATTATCTCCAATAAAAATTAATTGATTTAATTGAATTTAAATATATTGATTTATTGATATACATTAATTTAAATTAAATTAATTATTGTTGTGTTTTCACAACAAAATTATAGCCATTAAAAGAAACACAAATCAATCTCATCCATTGATTTTGTATTGTCCATGGATTGAGATCCATGGATCCCAAAACACTATTTAAGAAGAAGCACCCCTTTCTGATGAATCTGCGATTCATCACTCTAAAAGTTGAAAATAGAGCTTTGTTCCCGAGTAAATAGCAGCATATTTCAACTTATATTGTATAATTAGCATTCATGCATGTAAGCATAATATCTGCATGTTAGCATTCATATTCGCATAAAATAAGAAGCCAATTAACTTGTAAATATTAACATGTATATTAGCTAAAAATACCCTATTTGTATATATTTTATAGTAACTCCGAATCTAATAAAACCAATTCCATAGTGGGAGGCAGTGGGAGGCAGTTAATTTGATCATTAATTTGCTCTAATTAACAAGGGTAGTGGGAGTCAGTTATCACTTTCTCTTCAAGTTACATGATCAATCCATAAGCATTCTCTCTATATCTCTCTCTCTACACGCCAAAGGTGATCTCCCTCTCTCCCATTACAGCCGTCCACCATGGAGCCTGAGAGAGTCATCATCGGCGCAACATCGTCGTTATGTTGTCGGATCATCTACTCATGGATCTCTATCTCCTTCAGTGCGCCTCGCTCGTGAAGAAGATGTTAGATCTCGTGTGATGAGATCTGGAGATCCGCTGCTTGGATCATCAACATGGATTGCGAGGAGTACGCATCTCATCAACGTGCTCGCAAGTGTCTCCTCCGTTGGATCGGACTTGAGACAGGAGGTCTCTTGGTTTAGAGACTCGATCACAACCACGCTTCAAGAGGTAACCATAATACCTATTTGTGGTTTCGATGAAATGATCCAAGAAGTGTTCTTGGATCATGTGGTTTCATCATTTAAACATTTTTAAATTCCGTTGCCCGGAGCCACTAGTGTGACTAGTCACTCCCGATCGCATACGATGCGATCCTCATGCTTCCATGATGCGCTTGAGGATTTTCTCCATATCCTTCAAGTGGTATCAGAGCCAGTTTATCCATGGTTTTGGATGAGATCCATGAACCTATGAAGATTTGGGCTCGCTGGTGTTCGTGAAAATTTTTGTCGCATTTCAATTTTCGCAGCCTTGTTTTGTGATATTTTTTAGGCCATGTTTAAAATGTTTAAACAGGAATTTATCAATGTATTATGTTCTCCATTAAACAAGGAAAATGTGGAATCTGAGTTTGCATAATTTGGATTTGGTTTGCTTAAGTTATGATCGTTTTAATGATCATATGTCCACTATTTCGGGAATGACAGTTAGTGACATAATTAAGATGTTAATTACTATTTTAAACTGCCTAGAAATGCATCTAGAAACATAGTTTCTATTTTAAATCAAATTATCAAACTCTTAAAATTGATTTTGCTTAATTTGGATTTAAAATGAAAGAGATATGCTCATTTTAGTTTGTGATGGTCAGTGTTGAAAATTGCTTACTCAACCATGAACTTTGTGATTGTCATTTAAGAATCTTGTGAAATTAATGGTTAATTTCCGAGAATAATTGTGGATAATATTTTGGAAATATTAGAATAATAATTGTTCCCTTAAATGACATTGCCTCAACCAATGAATGGTTAGATTAGATCTAGATCACCAATTGGTTACTTGATACACTTTCATCAAACCTGCTACTTGAATAGGTTTTGGGATTTTTATAGCAAATTTCATTATAATAAAAATAGTTTTGATTATTACTATATAATATAATTTTGGTTGAAAACCCGATGATCATCTCAAGTACAAAGTGATTGACTCGACATTATTTTTCCCGAGGCGGATATGGTGCTTAGTCGGGAAGCATTGGGGTAGCAGGTTGCACCATGTGTTGTCTATCCCACACCCGTCGGTACTGGCCATGACAGTGGGTAGGGAACACAATATGCTTGAGAGATCATGATGTATTTTCTAATTATGAAAATTTTAATAATACATTTTTGAGATAATACAATTATTTCAAGTAACAATCAAGTTTGATGATTAAATTGGATTGATAATTGATTTATGAGATTAAATTAATTATATCCAATTTAATACTATTGTGATAGATGTATATTTCCCTTGGAAGAAATAATTATATGAATGTGATTCATGATAATTAATTAAATTCAAATATGAGATGGAGGATTACATAAGTGACATCCATGGTCTCCCGTCAAGGAGAAGGGTTCTGTTGCCAGGGATTGTATGTAGGAGACGCATGTCCGAAGTGACAGCTCATGTATGCAAGTGCATCTGGATCGGGCTCTTTGCTTCTCGAAAAAGTAAGGTTGTATGCGTAGTGACCCTAGTATCGGTTCCTCATATTATTGGGGCGATATTGGATTGCACATAACGAGTTCCATTCCTGTTGACGGTTGGTTCAATTAATAATGAGTCAACATCACCTTAGGGGTGGTGGGCTCGGGTGTTAAAGACCGAATTAGAAAATGCAAGTTGGACTTGCAAGGAGGTATGAGTTCCTACTTCTTTTTATCTAAGTTGTAGTTTCTCATATTATTGTGATGCAACGAAGATAGGAAAGAAGATCCCAGATCTTGCTAAAGATATAATGGTAAGAATATCTCTTACATTGAAAGTGATTAAGGGAATGAACTTTCAATGTTGACAAGGCAAGACAACTTTGATATAAAAATTCCTAAATCAAAGTAAAATATGTATATATGTATATGTATATATATTTATGCAAATTTCTTATTTCAGATAATACTCATTAAATCCACTCAAAGCTATACACAATAATAACCACTGTAATATCATGAATTGAATTCATGATGAAGATATTATCCTTGCAATTGGGCACATAATGTAAGTGGTTGCAATATGCAACTTTCCTCATCAAAATGAGGTGTGACAATTAAATAAGACCATAAGACAATACCTCAGGGTTTGTATGTCTCTATAGTCTTAATCCCTCATCGAGTGTACTTTGAAAGTGACATGTCAATGTTAATTGTCAAATTAATCCTTATAAAATCAAAGAAAATATTTTGGCATACATATGTGCTCTCATCATTTAATCATGAATGGCATGGTTCACTGCATTATGCAGAACGGTAGCTCTACAAAGAGACGATGTATTCAAAATGTTTAAATACATGCCTGGACCAACGTATTTAAGAGTTTAGATGGATGCAGATATGATAAATGTCATCATTCTACTGTCTATACTCAAGTCGTTCATGAATCTTCATAATATTCATATTGTATGATATAAATGAAGCATGTATAAATGTTGAATAATCTTACATTGAAATCTTTTGAGTTCAACGTAAGAGAACCTTTGTCTTAAGCAATGGTTATTTATAGATAATGGGAGCGCAGTGGAAGCATGGGTATGACCCAAGTAAGAAGGAGAGTCAAAGAGTTGACTAAACTTCTGTGACTTCCATATGACATCCAAAGAACTGGATGAATACCAATACTGCAACAAATCGATGTATTGATAGTATGACTATCTGGACCATCTAGGATCCTTAGAGAAGGACTCATATAGTGCATCGAAATAATATACATTTAATCATTGAAATTGACTTTCTTATAAGATAAGATTAAAGTCTAATAATTGTATCTCATTCTTCTAATGACACTGCAATTGTTGCATATGTTGTAGAATATTAGTAAATTTGATCTTAAGTATTAGTAGTCATCTATATAGGAATTGATACAATTGTTGCAACAATCTCCATGGGATAGATAGACTTCATAATTTCAGTGGGTGAGCCCTTAGTCTTCGAGAATGTCTCCATGACCTGGATATTAGAATACACTCATAGTTTACTTCTAAATGTTGCAAATAAACATGAATTCGGGAATAAACCTATCATAAAGAGTTATGATGGATATATTTCAGATAGTAATCTAACATATAGTGGACTCTAATAAATTAAAAAAATTAATGAATAGTCATTAAGATTTTTAATACTGAAAATTAAACCTTAAAAGATCAATAAGAGGATGAAGATCATTTGACAATGATCTGGCATCTAGCCTAGGACATATGTCTATTGATGAGATCCATAGACTAGTAAGAGATGAAACTTTAGAATGTCTGAAATTTCATATCTTACATACTTGTGAATATTGTATTCAATGTAAAATGTCCGATACACCCTTCTCTAGGAATGGTGTTAGATGTTGAGGTATTCAAGATCTCATACATATTGATGTATATGGATTATCTATATCAGAATAAACGTTATGGATATGTGATATATATTAGTGATGATTTATGATATGATATTTCTTCCCTTCACCTTAGAAAACTTTGAAATGTTCAAAGATTTCACAATTTTGATTTAGAACCAAAGTTTGAAGGAAGATGAAAATGAATTTGATGTAATCTAGGTAGTCAATACCTATTAGATGAATTGAAGGAATACCTTATGGAGATATGACTTCTCTCACTCCTCCTCATACACCTAAACTCAATAGAGTTGTAGGGAGATACAATTAGATCATGTGTGACATGATCTAATCAATGATAAATTTTAGCATAATTACCTCTTAGTTTCCAGGCATATCTGTAGTAGAGACTACAATATATACCCTTAAAAAGGTTCCATGCTAGCATGCTGGAATCATGCACCAGACAGTGCTACTTCATTAGGAAAATAAAGGATGGTATTGGATACCTACTTTATGACCTTGAGATTCTTAAAAGATCTCATCTCTGAGGATATGATTCTTAGATGATGGCTCTCTTGAGAATCAAGATGAAAATGAAGTAAAGGAGATCATTTAATCTTGAGAAGATGAAGAGGCTCCTGAAGTTGGAAACGAAAAAGACAATTAAAGGTGAAACACTAATACCTCTTCAAATGAGTTTGAGGATGGATTCCATGTGTCAGAGAAATATGACAATGATCAAACTTCATGTGATGAAGCTTGTGAAGATCATGTCATGGAAAGATGGATGTTAGCAATCAAGTCTAAAGTAGACTTCGTATACAAGTGTTGTATATGGTCCCTCGAGGATCCACCTATATGGATAAGACCGGTTAAGGTGTAAATGGATCTTCTAAAGAAAAGAGGGAATCTGATGAGAAGGTAAATACCTTCAAAGCACGGCTTGTAGCCATGAGCTATACACCGAAGAGAAGACATTGCTTTCAATGATACTTGCTCTTCTTTGACCTTGCTTAAACCCATCAGATTATTGCTAACTATTGCTACACTACTTGACTTTGACATCTTCTAGATGGAAATCGATTTTGCATTCCTCCAAGAATATCCCTCCGTGGATATTCATATGAAGTAGCCCCATGGCTTCATGAATGAGGAATACAAGGTGTGCAAGCTAAGAAATTCCAACTATGAACTCAAATAAGCTTCTTGTAGTTGGGACATAATATTTGATGAAATTATGAATGTTATGATTTCAGACAGAATCTTGATGTACCATGTGAAGCTTAGTGGGAGTGCCATTGTGTTCATCGTGCTAAATGTAGATGATATCATGATCATTTGGAATGATATAAGGATAGTAATAAGTGTTTTATTGATTGACTATTCAATACCTTGAGATTTGATCTCATGGTGCCTCTTGTATTTTAGTTCTGAAGGTGTTCAGAAGCATAGAAAAGAGGGTATTGGGACCGTCACATTAGTGGTACACCTTAGGCATATTCCATTTTCTAGAAAATTCCAAGAAAGGCTTCCATGCCTTAATATATTGTACTAACCTTTCTAAAGGGATAGCACCTCAAAGAGTTGAGGAAGTGAATGCTAAAACCGCTTGCCCTTATGCATCAGTTATGAGAAGCTGGGTATATGCTACATGTGTACAAAAGCCATACGTCTGCCATGCAGTGGGAGTAGTAAACTGTTATTGACCCTACTATGGAAATAAAACACTTGATTGCAGTAACAATATCTTCAAAGATGATAATACTTTAGAGATAGTGATCTCTAAGTCTTATCTTCAAGAACTTAAGACTTTATAGATGGTGATCTAAAAGGTCTTAACTGCAGATACCTTAGGAGATAGAGATCTCCAGGAATAAGGGTATTCTAATAAGTATTATGGAAATACTGGTTATAATAATTATTGAGAAATAGTGTCAAGGACACTATAACTGTCAAGATTGAGTATTGGTTGCATAAGACGCAACATTCACATTGGATGCAAGCACTGTTACTGGGGGATATGCAAATTCCCTAAAAGGACTTGGCGTAGTCTACTGGGAACATAGTGACTGATCAACTTACCTATCTATTTTTCTAAATAGTATATGATTGTCACATGAGTGCGGGTTTAAAGATTAACCCATTAATGGCTCTTCGGGCTAGTGGGAGATTGTTGGACATGCGAGCCCACGGCGAGCCATTATGCAATAAAAGTTATTACAAATATCATTCCCTGATATGAAATGAAGAATAACTAATTTGCATTATAATTCCCTTAGTACAATTAGGGTTATGTACCATGGCCATCTTAATGATCATACAACTGTTGTTTAAATTATTGAATCATAGAGGCTGGTGCTTGGATGAATATCTAAAGCGTTAGATTGAGGAATCATCAAGCACCATCAAATGATCGTTAATAGACGATCTTCGGCCTGAGTAGGAGATTGCAATACTTTCTCAGTTAGGCTGATATCTGACCGACCTCTTGATGCAGGTTCTCTGCATAGGAATAGAGATTCAGAGATGTTAGATTATTTAGGTCAAAAGAGTTGACTTAACGAGATCAAGATAACCAAAGTCCTATGACGTATGCTGTCACAATATAGGAACACATCCTCTGACCGAAGACAGATGTGTTACTATATGATTGAGTATGTACATATGGTAGACCAATAGGTTGATGACCTAATCAAAGTCTATACACCGACGCACTGGTGTGCATGCGAGGGCATATGAGTAATACAATCTCTCAAAAGGATCATACATGTTCATTTAATAAATCAGAAGACATGAGCTTACTCATGAGATATTGGGAAGAGTCAAATTCCATGCACGGTCGTCTCACTTTAGAAGCTTGACTGAATTTGTAGGCTTGATATATGCTTTTGGAAAGTATATGATCAACACCTAGGTATGATATGTGCTTTTAGAAAGTACATGATCGATACCGACACCCATTGATTAAATGAGAAAACTTAATGATAAAACCCTGAAGGAGACAGTCTAAAAGAGATTTAAAACTTTGGGTTTAATCTAGGTCTTCCAGTATGTAGGATGTACATGTATTAGGAATACCTGAGGGTGATGTGATCATAAACGATTGTATAACCATGACGCTTCCATTCCTAGGGAGTGATGAATTGGGCCTGAATTTTAGCGACTCCTCTTAGTAGAGAAGTGATCTGATCTTGGTCCAAATGTTGGACATTGATCTGAATGTGGTTCAGATGCAATGACAAGATTAGATTTGTGGTCTTGATTTAATAAAGCATCTATGGGAGGTCCGCAAGATCTGGATTTGAGATGTGATCTCAATATCCAAGTCACTATACGTGGAACAATACAATCGTCATGTCCTTATCTCCAAGTATCCATGGAGAAAGCACATTAACCTTATAAGAGTTCAAGAATGATTCCATTTTTGATTTATATATATCCAAGCATTGAGATATGGATGATTAAATGTGATTTAATCGTAAAATATAATATCAATTTGATTTGTATTATTATCCATATAAGAAGAGGTATCTAAGATAATTAAATGTGATTTAATTATCAAAGATGTGAATAATGTGAATGTGATTCATATTATTTGGGCATATGATAATAGGATTCAAGATGATTAAATATGATTTAATCATCATGGATATGAATAATGTGGATAATATTATCCATATTAATCAGATATATTATAAATATGATTTATAATATATTAGAGAGAGCATATTGTGATTTGTATTTGTTAATTAATTATTGAAGTGAATTGGATTCACATTGGATGATTAATTGAAATATAATTTACATTTTGTTTTAGGATGTGAATGTGATTCACATTTTTCCAATGGCATGATTGCAATATTTCAAAAGATAATTGTGAATTATTTTTGTGAAATAATTTACGACAAATGTTGTTGTAAATCTTGAAGATATCATGAGGTAATGAGATCTCATGAGATAATGAGATCTCATGAGACAATGAGATCTCATGAGTGGACGTCCCCCTTTTAAGGGGATGTGGTTTATCTCCACATTATCTCCAATGATAATTAATTTATTTAATTTGAATTTATATATATGGATTTATCGATATATATATATATATTAAATTAAATTAATTATTATTGTGTTTTCACAACAAAATCATAGCCATTAAAAGAAACACAAATCAATCTCATTTTGTGTTGTCCATGGATTGAGATCCATGGATCCCAAAACACTATTTAAGAAGAGGCACCCCTTGCTCTTCAAGTAACATGATCAATTCATAAGCTCTCTCTCTCTCTCTCTACACGCCAAAGGTGCTCTCCCTCTCTCCCATTGTGGTTGTCCACCATGGAGCCCAAGAGAGAGTAGTCATCGCCGCAACATTATCATTATATTGCCAGATCAACTACTCATGGATCTCCATCTCCTTCGGTGTGCCTCGCTCATGAAGAAGATGTTGGATCTCGTATGACGAGATCAGGAGATCCGCTGTTTGGATCATCAACATGGATTGCGAGGAGTACGTGTCTCATGAACGTGCTTGCAAGCATCTCCTCCGTTGGATCGGACTTGAGTCAGGAAATCTCTTGGTTTAAAGACTCAAAACCACGCTTGAAAAGGTAACCCTAGTACCTATTTGTGGTTTAGATGAAATGATCCAAGAAGTGTTCTTGGATCATGTGGTTTCATCATTTAAAAAATTTTAAATTCCGCTGCCTGGAGCTACTAGTGCGAGTAGTCGCTCCCGATCGCCGATCCTCATGCTTCTGTGATGCGCTTGGGGATTTTCCCCATATCTTTCAGAAACCTCACAAAAATGATAGAATTAGATGGAAAATCACAAAAAAAACATATGTGATTACTTGCATCTTTCATTCTTTTCACTTACGTTGTCTCACATTCTATGTTTCCACGGATTTATCACCAAGTGGGGATGACCTTTCTAAGCATGGGGCGATGCATCACATTTCATGCATATAATTTTTTTAATCAATTTTTTTAAAATCCATTTCATTTCGTGCACTCTATTTTGAAAGTGGTTTTATTTTAAAAAATCAAAATAATTTTCTTTTTATTTCATTATTTTTTGATATAAATCATAAAATTTTCAAAATTTGCTAACTTTTTCAAAAAAAATCGCATCATTTTTTCATGTTTTTCAAAAATACCAGAAACATTTGCATATACCCAAAATCCATAAAAACCAGCAAAAATTTCCAAATTCTTTTCATCAATTTTTTCAAAAATAAAAAATATTTTACTAGTTTTCTTCTAACTCTTTGTGAATTGAAGTCTAGTTCTTACAAGTTACAGACTTAGACCAAAAGACCTTAATTTACTAAATTTCGTAGGACTTCATTAGGTTTAAGTATTAGATTTCTTTAGGTCTATCTTAGACTTAATTCCTTGAGTTCTGGTAATTTTATGTGGTGATCAAAATATGTGTCTAAATAGATCATCTTGACGACTATAGCACTCTTTTACTCTTAATTGATTCTTGAACAAATTGCACCTTACACCTTAATTCAACTTTGTTTTCGTGTACACGTGATTGATGCAATCTCTAGAAGGGAAGAGAGTGACTCTTAATCTCACGGTAAGCAGAATTCAATGATTAGTTCTAGAGCCGCTTATTTTCTATAAGTCTGAGTATGTCAGCAAACTTGCCTTGTGCTTGTATCTGAAAGTCACATTTTATTCATGTACACTCTTAATACCCAATGAACCCGAAAATCCTATAAAAAATAAGGCACAATATGGGTTGTCTATTTCAAAATTCAAATACAAAGTAAATATTTACCAAAGAAAAATCTAGTCAAATAACCCAGCTCTACTAAATAAGCCAAGTAGCAGATTGATGTTACTACTAGTTTAAAAGAGACCAAAGAGGACTAGGGTTATGCTTTTCAAAAAGAACATTTTGAGAGAAACGAACCAAAACGATCTATGGAAAACCTCAAAAAAATCCAAGTTCTCTACAATTTTCACCCATCTTCTTTTGCTGACAGATTTAGGTGAAATGTGAATAAACCTAGACTTAGAGAGAATAGAGCTTTAGATTTTGTGGATCTCCTGATACCTTGTTAAGGTTATACGTTATACTTGTCTTGCAAGATGTTAAGAGCTATAACTTTCATACAATTCAAATTTAACTCAATGCTAAAGAGTATATTTGTTGATCGGGATGATCTAACTGACCTAAGGATGGAACCAACTAAAGTTGATAGAACTCAAGGGTTGTCGAATTGAATACTAGAATCTAAAAAGAGTCCAAACACATTATTAATCTAAATATCAACTCAGTTTATGTTTGTTATTTCTTCAAACTCCAGTTAAAATCTCAAAACTTTGTGTATGTGCTGCAAACCCTCATTATGCATTCATTAAGCATGCTTTGTTTCTCTTTGCATATCATTGTTTTACTCGAGACAAGAAAAAGTTAAGGATGGTGTATGATTAATCGATGTTTTATATTGTTTTTATACTTTTTTTGAGCAAAAGTCATGTGTAATCAGTTGCATTTTCTTAATTTAATGCAAAATTTCCATTTCATATTTTGTATATGCGTTGAATTTAAAATCATCTAAAAATGCATAACATTTCCTTGCAAAATAAATCTAAAAAGAGAAGAAAATAAAAAATAAGTGCATTCTTATTTTTTGAACATGGGATTCAATTCCATATTAAGGTATCTAACAATTTTCATTTTTGGGTTTTTTTAAAAGAGGCCCAAGGAGGACGCTCTCCTCTCCTCTTCATTTGCAAAAAAATAGAAAAAAATCACTACGTGACAAATTAGCTGATGTCAGTTGACATCATCATTCAGAAAAAATAAAAATAAAAAGGGAGTGTTTATGTTAGCCCCCTCCATCTTCTTCCCCATGGCATTGCTCTCCTCCTATCCTTCCTCTCCATGTTAGCCGTGCCACCTCCTCTTCCCTTTGTGCAACCGCCATGTGGGCGGTCCGCCTCCTCCCAACACCAACTACTATCCCCTCCCCTCATATTGAGAAGTAAATATTGGGGGTCTAAAAATTATCCTCAATGAAAAGCAAAGATAGATTGTTGCTGAGGTGACCCTTCACGAATCCCTAATTCAAACAACAAGCACCCACAACATATGAATAATCAACGAGTAGCCAAAAATGTGAAGTACAATTTATTTCACTCTAAAAACAAAGGTGTATAATCTGCAAGCATGCGGAGGTTGAGCCTCTAAGAGCAAACATGGTAGCCTAGTGATTATTTCTAACGAAAGTAAGCTATGTACACAATTGTCTACTTAGTATTTTTGAGTGGGTTTTTGGTTTTACAAATTTCTTTTTTATTTTTACTTATTTTAATTTTTAATTTTCTTATTTTTAATGTCTTTTTCATTTTAATATTATGTAATATTATATACAAGGGTATATGAATGTATATATGATATAAGGTATATATAATAAATATACAAAAATGATAAAAATGCCCTAAGATACAAATTTTATTTTTATAAAAGTTTTTAAAATATATTTATAAGGTACTAATAATAATTAATAATAATATAAATGATATATAGACATATATAGGTATATAATACAAGAAAAGGTATTATAATTATAAACATAGCTAAAAAATAATAAAAAATTGCAAAATAAAATGTTTTTGATTTAATATATTTTCAACTATTTTGTTATTTTCAGGTATTTTTGGCTAATTTTAAGGTATTTTAAAAGTACAAAATATACAAAATCAGGGGTTCAATAAATAGGATGGACTGTTTTGAGAATTAAAAATACTAAATAAGTGCAAAAATTCTCAAAACTAACTTTATTTTATGGTAACACTTTTAAATAAAATTACAAAATAGAAAGTAGTAGTTTTCAAGTTTTAAAGATTTTTTTATACTTTTTATCAGGATTTTGGAGCTTTAACTTTTTTATGTTTTTCATTTTCTATTTTTAGGGATTTTTTATTTGGTGATATAAAATATGTAATATGAAAAAAATATTTTTTCTAGATTTTTTCAAAAAATGTTTTTATAAGTTTTAGGTATTTTCTAAGCCAAACATGGATAAAATGTGCTCTTTTTTATTTTTAATAATAGGCAAGCACATAAAATGCAAAATTAATTGTACAACGTTAAAGAGCATACATCCAAGTACCTTATCTTATTTTTCCATGTGTTTTGGATCACAGATGATATTTATAAAAATTATCCAAACATGCATAAAAATATTTAAATTTGCAAAGGCATATTTGCAATTAAAGAATAAGGAGTGGTTTACATGTAAATTTTCTAAAACGTTTACAATTGATATTTTAATTTCATTGAATAATTCAAAAAATTCAAAAACCTAGGATGTACCCCTGCAAATTACCCACCTCACATGGCACGCCTCATGAGGCACGTGGCATGGACATAGATGCAAATACTAGAAAGGACAAGGGGTTCCATGCAAAATAACCACATTTATTTAAATTACGAAGTATATTTATTGGACTAAAAATGAAATAAAAAAGGTGAAGGGGTATCCATGATATAACCTCCATTCATGATATATGATATGTATGATATGAGATTTCTATTGTGGATATGTGATATCTATTGATGATTATGTATGATATGAGATTTCTTCTCTTCACTTAGAAACCTTTGAAGTGTTCGAAGATTTAACAATTTTGGTTTACAACCAAAGATTGAAGGGAGATAAAATGAATTTGATCTAATATAGGTAGCCTGTAGCTATTAGATGAATTCATGGAATACCTTATAGAGATATGAATATTATTTTTTTATCTCACTCCTCCTGATAAACCTAAACTCAATAGAGTTGTAGGGAAATACAATTGGATCATGTGTGACATGAACTTATCAATGATGAATTTTAGCATAATTATTCCTTAGTTTCCAGTTTTATATGTGTAGTAGAGACTACAATGTATATCCTTAATACGGTTCCATGCATGCTGGAATCTAGCACTTGAGAGTGCTGCTTCATTAGGAAAATAAAGGATGGTATTTGATACCTACTTTATGACCTTGAGATTCGGAAAATATCTCATCTATGAGAATGTGATTCTTAGAGGTTGAGACTCTGGAGAATCAAGATAAAAATGAAGTGTAGGAACTCATTTAATCTTGAAAAGATAATGAGGCTTTTGAAATTGGAAACTAAATGGAAAATTAAAGATGAAACACTAATACCTCTTCAAATGAGTTTGAGGATGGATTGCATGTGTCAGAGAAATATGACAATGATCGAACTTCATATGATGAAGCTTCTAAAGATCATAGCATGGATAGATGGATGTTAGCAATGAAAGTCTAATGTAGACTTCATATACAAGTGTTGTATATGGACCCTCGAGGATCCACCTATATGGGCAAGACCTGTAAAGGTGTAAATGGATCTTCAAGAGATAGGGATCTTGATGATAAGGTAGAGACCTTCAAAGCACGGTTCATAGCCATGAGCTGCACACCAGAAGAGATGACATTGCTTGCAATGAGACTTGCACTTCGGTGACCATGCTTAAAATCATCAGAATATTGCTAACCTTAGCTGCACAACTTGACTATTGCATCTTCAAGATGTAAGTCAATATTGCATTCCTCTATGAATACCTCTCTGAGGATATTCACATGAAGTAGCCTCGGGGCTTCATGGTTAAGGAAAGCAAGGTTTGCAAGCTAGGGAATCCATCTATGGACTCAAATAATCTTCTTGTTGCTGGAACATAAGATTTGATGAAATTATAAATGTTATGATTTCAGATAGAATCTTGATGAACCTTATGAAGCTTAGTGGGAGTGCCTTTGTGTTCATCGTACTAAATGTAGATAATATCCTAATCATTGGAATGATATAAGGATGATAATAAGTTTTTTATAGACTGGCTATTCCATATCTTGAAATATGATTTCAAAGATACCTCTTAGATCTTAGTTCTGAAGTTGTTCAGGAGCAAAGAGAAGAGGGAATTGGGACTGTCACATTAGTGGTACACATTGAACATATTCCATTTTATGGAAAATTCCAAGGAAGGCTTCCATCCCTTAAGATATGGTACTGACCTATCTAAAGGGATAGCACCTCAAAGAGTTGAGGAAGTGAATGCTAGAACTACTTGCCCTTGGGCATCAGTTCTGAGAAGCCGGGTGTGTGCTAGATGTGTACAAAAGCCAGATGGCTGCCATGCATTGGGAGTAGTAAATTGTTACTAATCCTACAATAGAGATAAAACACTTGATTGCAGTAATAACAAAATCTTCATAGATGACAAGATTTTTGAGATAGTGATCTCAAAGTCTTATTTTCAAAAGCTTAAGACTTTATAGATAGAGATCAAAAAGGTCTTAACTGTGGATACCTTAAAAGATAGTGATCTCCATGAATAAAGGTACTCTGGTAAGGATTATGAAAATATTGGTTATGATAATTGTTAAGTTGTAGTGTCAAGGACACTGTAGCAAACAAGATTGAGTATTGGTTGCATGAGATGCAACATTCGCACTAGATGCAAGCACTGTTAGTGGGGATATGCAAGTGCCGTAAAAGGACTTGGCGTAATCTCACGGGAACAGAGTGACTGATCAGCTTACCTAGCTAATTTCTAAATAGCCTATGATTGTCACATGAGTGCGGGTTTAAAATGATTAGCCCATCAATGGCTCTTTGGACTAGTGGGAGATTATTGGACATGCGAGCCCAGGACGAGCCATTATGCAATAAATGTTATTGCAAATATCATTCCCTGATCTGAAATGAAGAATGAATAATTTGCATAATAGGTCCCTTAGTACAATTAGGGTTATGTACCATGGCCATCTTAATAATCATACAACTTTTGATTCAACTATTGAATCATAGAAGCTGGTGCTTGGATGAATATCTAAGGGGTTAGATTGAGTTCTCATCAAGCACCGTCAAATGATTGTTAAGGGATGATCTCCAGCCTGAGTAGGAGATGGCAATCCTTATCTCTAAAGGTTGATATCTGACCGACCTCTTGATGCAGGTCCTCTGCATAGGAATGGAGATTCGGAGGTGTCATATTAGTTAGGTCAAAGAGTTGACTTAACGAAATCAAGATAACCAGAGTCCTATATCGTATGCTGTCATGATATAGGCACGCATCCTCTGACCGGAGACCGATGTGTTACTATATGTCTGATTATGTACATTTGGGAGACCAATAGGTTGATGACCTAACCAAGGTCTATACACCGGTGCGCTGGTATACATATAAGGGCATATGAGTAATACGATCTCTCAAAGGTATCATACAGGTTCATTACTAAACCGGAAGGCATGAGCTCACTCATGAGATATTGGGAAGAATCAAATTCCGTGCACGGTCGTCTCGCTTTGGAAGCTTAACTGAATTTGTAGGTTTGATATATACTTTTGGAAAGTATATGATCAAGACCTAGGTATGATATATGCTTTTGGAAAGTATATGATCAATACCAACTCCCAATGATCGAATGAGAAACATACTGATAAAACCCTGAAGTAGACAGTATAAAGTTGATCTAATACCTCGGGTTTATTCTGAGTCTTCCAGTATGCAGGATGTACAGGTATTGGGAATACCTGATGGTGATGTGATCATAAACGATTGTATAAGCATGACACTTCCATTCCTAGGGAGTGATGAAACGGGTCTGGATTTTAGTGACTCCTCTCAGTAGAAAAGTAATCTGATCTTAGTCCAAATGTTGGACATTGATCTGAATGTGATTCAGATGCAATGAGAAGATTAGATTTTTGGTCTTGATTTAATCAAGCATCTATGGGAGGCCCGCGATTTGGATTTGAGATATGATCTCAATATCCAAGTCACTATACGTGGAACAATACAACCGCCTTGTCCTTATCTCCAAGTTTCTGCGGAGGAAGCGCATTATCCTTGAAGGAGTTCATGGATAATTCTATTGTTGATATATGTATCCAGGCATTGAGAAAATGGACAATTAAATGAGATTTAATTATCATGAGTAATATGAATTTGATTCATATTATAAAGAGAGTTATCTGAGATAATTAAATGTGATTTAATTATCAAAGATGTAAATAATATGAATGTGATTCATAACAAGAGAAATGAGATCCAAGGTGATTAAATATGATTTAATTATCATGGATATGAATAATGTGGATATAAATATCCGTATTAGTCATATATATTATAAATATGATTTATAATATATAGGAGAGAGATATTTATAATTTACATTTGTTAATTAAATGTTAATGTGTATTGGATTCACATTGGATATTAAATTGAAAATGTAATTTACATTTTATTTTGGATGGTAAATATGATTCGCAAATTTCCAATGGAAAGATTGCAATATTCACAAAATAATTATGAATTATTATTGTAGAATATTTTACAACAAAAGTTGTTGGAAATTATGGGAGAAATTCATGGAGATATGTAATCTTGCGAGATTACATGGATTTGTCTCCACCCATGGAGAGATGGTGGACTGCCACCAATTCCACAAGGAAATTGGTAGTCATCCCCACCACTCCTAATGTGGAGATCTCCATGCAAATCTCTTCATATTTGCTTGATCTAATTTAGGATTGAAATATATTTGAGATGTCAAATGTATTTGATTTAAATTAGAATATTATTTGTTGGTTTTTTACCAACAACAATCTTGACCATTGGATGGGACATAAATCAATCTCATCCATTGATTTTATATGTCCCATGGATTGAGATCCATGGATCCCAAAACCCTATAAAAGGAGAGGCACCCCATTGCTCTTCTTTACATACAATAGTTGAGACAACAAATCTCTCTCTCTCTCTCTCTCTCTCTCTCTCTCTTTCTCTCTTTCTCTCTCTCTCCCTCTCATGGTCGTCCATCATGGATGCCCTAGAGAGGTTCTCTATCGCCGCAGCATCGTCGTTATGCTGCCCGATTGTTTGCTCATGGATCTCCATCTCCTTCGGTGCGCCTCGCTCGTGAAGAAGACGTCGGATCTTGTGTGTCGAGATCAGGAGATCCTACTGCTTGGATCATCAACATGGATTGCGAGAAGCACGCGGCTCATCCCCGCGCTCGCAAGCGTCTCCTCCGTCGAATCGGACTTGAGACAGGAGGTCTCTTCGTTTAGAGACTCGATCGCAAATACGCTTCAAGAGTTAACCCTAATACTTGTTTGTGGTTTAGACGAAATGATCCGAGAAGTGTTCTTAGATCATGTGGTTTCGTCGCATGAATTATTTTTTAATTTCCGTTGCCTAGAACAGTTAGTACGAATAGTCGTTCTTCGTCGTATACGATACGACGCTCACGCTTCCGTGATGTGCTTAAGGATCTAACTATATCCTTCAAGTGGTATCAGAGCCTTAGGTTGGAAGGTTTTGGATACGATCCATTAACCGAAGACGACTTTGGTTCATAAGGGCATGCGAAAGTTTTCTTGCATTTCATTTTCGCATCTCTGTTTTGATATTATTTTAGGTACTGTTTAATTGTTTAAATACGAAAATAATAATTATATTTTGTTCCCCATTAAATAAGGAAACCGTAGGATCTGAGTTTGCGTGATTTGGATTCCGTATGCTCAAGTTATGTTCATTTTAGTGAACATGTATCCAGTGTTTCGGGGACTGCGGATCATGACGTAATTAAAATATTAATTGCGGATTTGAAATGCCTTGAAATACATGCAAATCACTTAGATTCTGTTGTAAATCAAATTAGCAAACTTTAGGAATTTACTTTGCGTAATTTAGATTTAAATTGATTGAGATATGGTATTCTTAGTAAGTGAGGGTCACTGCTGGAAATACTTTCCTAATCAAGAACCTACAGATTGTCATTTAATTAATTAGTGAAATTAAATTGTTTAATTTCTTGGAATAATTATGCATAAATATTTGAGAAATATTTGATGATAATTATTTCATTAAAAGACATTTCCTTAACCAATATTTGATTAGATGTTATCTAGATCACTAATTGGTTACATGATCTACATTCCAACAAACATGTTGCTTGAATAGGAATTGGGATTTGTTTAGAAAATCTCATGGTGTCTAGTCGGAGAGCATTGGGGTTGCGGGTTGCAACGTATGTACTGGCCATGACAACGGGTAGGGTTAGTATAATGCTTAAGAAATCATGATGTATTTCTAATTATTAAAATTCGAAATAATATGTATTTGAGATAATACCATAATTCAAGTAACAATAAAATGTTTGTTGGATATTAATTGGATCATTAATTTAATATGATTAGATTAATTGGAATCCAATTAAAATTAAAACATTCTATATGAATAGAGATGTTATTTCCCTTGGAAGAATTAATCATAATGAATAGGATTCATAGTGATTAATTAGAATTTGAATATGATATGGAGGATCACATAAGTGACATCCATGGTCTCCTGTCAAGGCGGAGAGTTTCCGTCGCCAGGGATTGTATATAGGAGACGCCTGTCCGAAGTGACAGCTCTTGTATACAAGCGCATATGAATCGGGCTCTTCAGTTCTCGAAAGAGTTAGGACTTATGCGTAGTGACCCCAATATCGGATCCTCATATTATTGGGGTGATATTGGATTGCGCATAGCGAGTTGTATTCCTGTTGACGATTGGTTCAATTAATGACGGGTCAACATCGCCTTAGGGGTGGTGGGCCCAGGTATTAAAGACCGAATTGGGAGATGCAAGTTGGACTTGCAAGGCGGAATGTGTTCCCGCTTCTTTTTATCGGAGTTGCAGATTCTCAAATTATTGGGATGTAACAAAGATAAGAAAGGAGATCCCTGATCTTATTTGAGATATAATGGTAAGTATATCTCTTACATTGAAAGTGATTAAGGGAATGAACTTTCAGTGTTGACAAGGCAAGACAACTTTGATATAAAAATTCCTAAATCAAAGTAAAATATGTATATAAATACACTAATGCAAATTTCTTATTTCAGATAATTCTTCATTAAACCCACTCAATGTTATACTCAATAATAACCAGTAAAATATCATGGATTGGACTCATGATCCAGATATTGTACTTGCATTGGACACATAATGTATGTGGTTGCAATGTGCAAGTTTCCTCATAATATTGAGGAATGATAATTAAATAGATAATAGGACTACAACCCTAGGGTTTGTATGTCTCTATAGTCTTGATCTCATCGGATGTACTTTGGAAGTGACATGTCAATGATGATCACAATTGTCAATTAATCCTTATAAAATCTGAGAAGATGTTCTGGCATACATATGTGCTCTTGACATTTAATCATGAGTGACATAGTTCTCTTCATCATGTAGAATGGTAGCTCTATGAGAGATGATGTATTCAAATTGTTTGAGTACATACCTGAACCTATGTTTTAAGAGTTTAGATGGATATAGATGATCAGTGTCATCATTCTACTATCTATACTCTAGTCATTCATGAAGCTTCATAATATTCATATTGTATGAATTTAATGAAGCATGTATAAATGTTGAAATGCTCTTACATTGAATTCTTTTGAATTTAATATAAGAGATTCTTAGTCTTAAGCAATGCTTGCTTATAGATAAAGGGAGCGCAATGGAAGCATGGGTTGGACCCGAGTAAGAAGTATGGTCAAAGAGTTGACTGTACATCTATGACTTTCATATGTTATCCAAAGAGTTGGATGAATGACAATACTGCAATAGGTTGATGTGTTGATAGTATGACTATCAAGTCTGTCTAGAATCCTTAGAGAAGGACTCAGATAGAGCATCAGAATAATCTACATATAAATCATTGAAATTGACTTGCTTAAAGTCTTGAAATTGTATCTCAATCTTCTATAACACTTGCAATGGGTTGCATATGTTTTAAGAAGACTGGAAAATTTGATCTTATGGTCTATAGTTATCCACATGGATATTGATGCAATTGTTGCAACAATCTCTATTGGATTGATAGACTTGTTAATTTTAGTGGGAGAGCCCTTAGTCTTAGAGAATGTCTCTATGACCTAGATATAAGAATACACTCATTGTTTGTTTCTAAATGTTGGAAATAAACATGAATTCTGTAATAAATCTATCATAAAGAGTTATGATGGAGATATTTCAGATAGTAATCTAAAATCTAGTGGACTCCACTAAATTAGAAAATTAATGAATGGTTCATTAACATTTCTAAATACTGAAATTAAACCTTAAGATCAATAGCAGGATGAAGATCATTTGACAATGATCTAGCATCAAGCCTTGGACATTTGTTTATTGATTTGATCAATAGACTAGTAAGAGATGAAACTTTAGAATGTCTAAAATTTCAAGACTTACATACTTATGAAGATTGTATTCAAAGAAAATGTCCAATACACCCTTCTTTGGGAATGGTGTAAGATGTCAAGGTATTCAGGATCTCATACATATTGATGTATGCGGATCATCTATATCATAGTAAACATTATGGATATATGATATCTATTGATGATTATGTATGATATGAGATTTCTTCTATTCGCTTAGAAACCTTTGAAATGTTCAAAGATTTAACAATTTTGGTTTGCAACCAAAGATTGAAGGAAGATAAAATGAATTTGATCTAATCTAGGTAGCCTGTACCTATTAGATGAATTCATGGAATACCTTATAGAGATATGAATATTATTTTTTATCTCACTCCTCCTGATAAACCTAAACTCAATAGAGTTGTAGGGAGATACAATTGGATCATGTGTGACATGATCTTATCAAAGATGAATTTCAGCATAATTATCCCTTAGTTTCCAGGTATATATATATATGTAGTAGAGACTACAATGTATATCCTTAATAAGGTTCCATGCATGCTGGAATCTAGCACTTGAGAGTGTTGCTTCATTAGGAAAATAAAGGATGGTATTAGATACCTACTTTATGACCTTGAGATTCTTAAAATATCTCATCTCTTAGATTGTCATTCTTCGAGGTTGAGACTCTTGAGAATCAAGATAAAAATGAAGTGTAGGAACTCATTTAATCTTGAAAAGATAATGAGGATCCTGAAATTGGAAACTAAGAGGAAAATTAAAGATGAAACACTAATACCTCTTCAAATGAGTTTGAGGATGGATTCCATGTATCAGAGAAATCTGACAATGATCGAACTTCATGTGATGAAGCTTCTAAAGATCATAGCATGGATAGATGGATGTTAGCAATGAAAGTCTAATGTATACTTCATATACAAGTGTTGTATATGGACCCTCGAGGATCCACCTAAATGGGCAAGACCTGTAAAGGTGTAAATGGATCTTCAAGAGAAAGGGATCTTGATGATAAGGTAGAGACCTTCAAAGACGGTTCGTAGCCATGAGCTGCACACCAGAAGAGAAGACATTGCTTGCAATGAGACTTACTCTTCGGTGACCATGCTTATAATCATCAGATTATTGCTAACTTTAGCTGCACAACTTGACTATTGCATCTTCAAGATGTAAGTCAATATTGCATTCGTTTATGAATACCTCTCTGAGGATATTCACATGAAGTAGCCCTAGGTCTTCATGGTTAAGGAAAGCAATGTTTGCAAGCTAGGGAATCCATCTATGGACTCAAATAAGCTTCTTGTTGCTGGAACATACGATTTGATGAAATTATAAATGTTATGATTTCAGATAGAATCTTGATGAACCATATGAAGCTTAGTGGGAGTGCCTTTGTGTTCATCGTGCTAAATGTAGATAATATACTAATCATTTGGAATGATATAAGGATGATAATAAGTGTTTTTTTATAGACTGGCTATTCCATATCTTGAAATATGATTTCAAAGATACCTTTTAGATCTTAGTTCTGAAGTTGTTCAGGAGCAAAGAGAAGAGGTTATTGGGACTGTCACATTAGTAGTACACCTTGAACATATTCCATTTTATGGAAAATTCTAAGAAAGGATTCCATCCCTTAAGATATGGTACTGACCTATCTAAAGGGATAGTACCTCAAAGAGTTGAGGAAGTGGATGCTAGAACTACTTGCCCTTGGGCATCAGTTCTGAGAAACCGGGTGTGTGCTAGATGTGTACAAAAGCCAGATGGCTGCCATGCAGTGGGAGTAGTAAACTGTTACTAATCCTACTATGGAGATAAAACACTTGATTGCAGTAATAACAAAATCTTCATAGATGACAAGATTTTTGAGATAGTGATCTCAAAGTCTTATTTTCAAAAGCTTAAGACTTTATAAATAGAGATCTAAAAGGTCTTAACTGTGGATACCTTAAGAGATAGTGATATCCATGAATAAAGGTATTCTGATAAGGATTATGGAAATATTGGTTATGATAATTGTTAAGTTGTAGTGTCAAGGACACTGTAGCAAACAAGATCTAGTATTGGTTGCATGAGATGCAACATTCGCATTATATGCAAGCACTATTAGTGGGGATATGCAAGTGCCGTAAAAGGACTTGGCGTAGCCTCGCGGGAACAGAGTGACTGATCAGCTTACCTAGATAAATTCTAAATAGCCTATGATTGTCACATGAGTGCAGGATTATAATGATTAGCCCATCAATGGCTCTTTGGGCTAGTGGGAGATTGTTGGACATGCAAGCCCATAGCGAGCCATTATGCAATAAATGTTATTGCAAATATCATTCCCTGATCTGAAATGAAGAATGAATAATTTGCATAATAGGTCCCTTAGTACAATTAGGGTTATGTACCATGGCCATCTTAATAATCATACAACTGTTGATTCAACTATTAAATCATAGAGGCTGGTGCTTGGATGAATATCTAATGGGTAAATTTGAGGACTCATCAAGCACCATCAAATGATTGTTAGGAGATGATCTCCAGCCTGAGTAGATGGCAATCCTTATCTCTAAAGGCTGATATCTGACTGACCTCTTGGTGCAAGTCCTCTGAATAGGAATGGAGATTCGAAGGTGTCAGATTAGTTAGGTCAAAGAGTTGACTTAACGAGATCGAGATAACCAAAGTCCTATATCGTATGCTATCATGATATAGGAACGCATCCTCTGACCAGAGACAGATGTGTTACTATATGTCTGAGTATGTACATTTGGCAGACCAATAGGTTGATGACCTAACCAAGGTCTATACACCGGCGCGCTGGTGTGCATATAAGGGCATATGAGTAATACGATCTCACAAAGGAATCATACAGGTTCATTACTGAACCGGAAGGCATGAGCTCACTCATGAGATATTGGGAAGAATCAAATTCCATGCACGGTTGTCTCGCTTTGGAAGCTTGACTGAATTTGTAGGTTTGATATATACTTTTGGAAAGTATGTGATCAAGACCTAGGTATGATATGTGCTTTTGGAAAGGATATGATCAATACCAACTCCCAATGATCGAATGAGAAACTTACTGATAAAACCCTGAAGTAGACAGTATAAAGTTGATCTAATACCTCGGGTTTATTCTGAGTCTTCCAGTATGCAGGATGTACAGGTATTGGGAATACCTGAGGGTGATGTGATCATAAACGATTGTATAACCATGACGCTTCCATTCCTAGGGAGTGATGAAATGGGTCTGGATTTTAGTGACTCCTCTCTGTAGAAAAAGTAATCTGATCTTAGTCCAAATGTTGGTCATTGATCTGAATGTGATTCAGATGCAATAAAAAGATTAGATTTGCGGTCTTGATTTAATCAAGCATCTATGGGAGGCCCGCGATCTGGATTTGAGATATGATCTCAATATCCAAGTCACTATACGTGGAACAATACAATCGCCTTGTCCTTTCCAAGTATCTGCGGAGAAAGCGCATTATCCTTGAAGGAGTTCATGGATAATTCTATTGTTGATATATGTATCCAAGCATTGAGAAAATGGATAATTAAATGAGACTTAATTATCATGAGTAATATGAATTTGATTAATATTATAAAGAGAGTTATCTGATATAATTAAATGTGATTTAATTATCAAAGATGTAAATAATATGAATGTGATTCATAACAAGAGAAATGAGATCCAAGGTTATTAAATATGATTTAATTATCATGGATATGAATAATGTGGATAGAAATATCTATATTAGTCATATATATTATAAATATGATTTATAATATATAAGAGAGAGATATTTGTAATTTACATTTATTAATTAAATGTTAATGTGAATTGGATTCACATTGGACATTTAACTGAAAATGTAATTTACATTTGTTAATTAAATGTTAATGTGAATTGGATTCATATTGGACATTAAATTGAAAATGTAATTACATTTTTTTTTGGGTTGTGAATATGATTCACAAATTTCCAATGGCAAGATTGCAATATTCACAAAATAATTATGAATTATTATTGTAGAATATTTTCAACAAAAGTTGTTGGAAATTATGGGAGAAATTCATGGAGATATGTAATCTTGTGAGATTACATGGATTTGTCTCCACCGTGGAGAGATGGTGGACGGCCACGAATTCCACAAGGAAATTGGTAGCCATCCCCACGACTCCTAATGTGGAGATCTCCATGCAAATCTCTCCATAATTGCTTGATCTAATTTAGGATTGAAATATATTTGAGATGTCAAATATATTTGATTTAAATTAGATTATTATTTGTTGGTTTTTTACCAACAACAATCTTGACCATTGGATGGGCCATAAATCAATCTCATCCATTGATTTTATATGTCCCATGGATTGAGATCCATGGATCCCAAAACCCTATAAAAGGAGAGGCACCCCATTGCTCTTCCTTACACACAATAGTTGAGACAACAAATCTCTCTCTCTCTCTCTCTCTCTCTCTCTCTCTCTCTTTCGTCCATCATGGATGCCCTAGAGAGGTTCTCCATCGCCGCAGCATCGTCGTTATGCTGCCCGATTGTTTGCTAGTGGATCTCCGTCTCCTTTGGTGCACCTCGCTCGTGAAGAAGACGTCGGATCTCGTGTGTCGAGATCAGGAGATCCTACTGCTTGGATCATCAACATGGATTGCGAGAAGCACGCGGCTCATCCCCGCGCTCGCAAGTGTCTCCTCCGTCGGATCAGACTTGAGACAGGAGGTCTCTTCGTTTAGAGACTCGATCGCAAACACACTTCAAGAGTTAACCCTAATACTTGTTTGTGGTTTAGACAAAACGATCCGAGAAGTGTTCTTGGATCATGTGGTTTCATCGCATGAATTTTTTTTTTAATTTCCGCTGCCTAGAACAACTAGTGTGAATAGTCGTTCTTCGTCGTATACGATACAACGCTCACACTTCCGTGATGCGCTTAAGGATGTAACCATATCCTTCAGGCAGTGCCACGTAGGCACCACTTAACTCGATCAATGGCTGAGGTGAGGCACCTGTTCGTCTCATCTCAACGACCCAGATTAGATCTAGGCCACTCGTGGCATCCGACGGCTCTGAGGGGCAAAGCAAGAAATTGGAAGAACACTTCCTTGTTCTCGCTTCGATTGTGCTTTCCTCCTCACTTAGGCATCCATTCTGCGTTTTGATTGGTCCATCATCTTCCTGAAAACATTCTGCATCGAGTGGCACTAGAAAGAAGGTCCTGGCCCCGCTGAGAAGGGGACTGGAGCTCATTGAAGTATCGGGTACCTAGGACTCCTTTCAAGATCAAAGTCCACCCAATACAGGTTCTCTAGAACTGCAACATACAGAAAAAGAATTGGGGGATCGAGTTGATGCTCCTCGACCCATCGAGAAGATGTTGTGCATGGAAAGTGAGCTAAATGGAGGAGCTCCGATGAGAGGCGGTGGAGGAGCTCTGATTCACTGATCCACAAATGATTAGGATGGATAAAAAGGGGGATGGGTGTGGAATATGCGAGGGAAAATGATGGGAGTGGTAGGCAGGTTGGAACGTGCAGATTCATGGTGAAATAGGGTTGGAGCAGTGTGCTCCGACGATCGAAATCTTGGAATTTTAGCTAAACATATGATCTAATTACAAAACTAAATGCAGGAATGAAATGACCCTAACTAAACTACCTAAAATTGAATAAAAAGCACAACTGAAACTTCGTTTGCACCAAGGAGCAGAGGACTTGCCGGAGAAACACCTTGGACCGCCTCCTCTCCGCCTCGCACATGGGAGATTCTCTCTCTGTCATCGGGGAACACACACATACACGCACAAGGCAAGGGGATTCTGAGATCTAAGTGGGATCAAATTGGGCAAGGAGGTCTGAGGTACTTATTTTATAGGCATGATGTATCGATCAAGGGATTACAACTGAATTGATGGCATTCGATTTGATCTTTGGCTAAGACATGATGTAGTAGTGTTCAATCTCAACGAATTGTGAATCACGCTAAGACATAATATCATGAGCTCATGCGAAAAAAATGGCGAAAATTCAGGTTCTGATAGAATGGCATCTTAAGGAAGAGAGGGGGGTGTTGACCTAGGTCAACTCGGGGAGTGTTTTGGTTGGTCCACGTGGACCAACCATAAAAATCCCAGGGGAAATTATTGGTAAAATCAATAAAAAATAGTCAATGAATTCATTGATTTTTTATTAAAACATAGAAAATGTTGTAATTTAATGTAGTATTTTATCCATATTTTTATTTATTTTTCTAAAGCCTTTTTTATTGTAAGTTAGTATTTACATATAAATTATAGGTATATTTACCTATATGATGTATATTTTATTTTATTTTACATTTTATTATTTTATACACTTAATTTATATATTTATAACTTATTTAGGTATACATATATATATATATTATTTTGTACACTTAAATAAATGTATGGATTAATTACATAGGTGTGTGTATAGTGTATTCATCTATGTATTTTATTTATTATTTTATTGTATTCTATTTTTTATGATTTCATTATATCCTTAATTTGTACATATATTATAAAGAATATTTACAAAATTATAAATATATAAAATAGTGAAAAAATATAAAGAATAAATAAAATAAATATTTTAATAAATTATATTGTACAATAGGGGTCCAAAACTTAACTTTTGCATCTTAACTCTAAATTGAGTGAAACTACCTTCATTAAATAACTAAAAATTTGTATACAATTGAAGTTATTTTTTACATTTCTAGTTCGCATGGAGACGATATGAGTCTTGGAAGTTTGGATTTTGGCTTTTTTCGGAGTGTAGAATGTATATTTTGCATTATTTTTGTGTGAAATCGATTTTATATTTTTCTATGTGTTTTTATCTACAACTTTCATGTACAAAGTTTATTGATTTGATGTATAAATAATAAATAATAAAATGTGTCCCAAAAATGAATTAGTGAAGATAAATGAATAGTGTTTTTATTGTATTTTTGGCCTTATCTCCCCCTACTTTGTTCCTTGTCAACCCAGTCATTATGATGCCTAGGTCCTGGGGTTTAGGGTCATGAAATTCCTTTGGCATTTTTAATTTTTATTTTCTTTATTCTTTTATTTTGGCTTTAAATAGAATCTTTTATGTAATATTTATACATTAACTAAGAGATGTTAATTCATGCTAAATAATGATATTTACATGCATTTAGCTGGGATTTAAAGTCCAAAATGAAAGAACAAAGGAGATGAAATGGAGATTCATCACCCCCATGTACTTGCCTTTGGTAGTCCCTTGCAAATACTTATGCCTATAAGTGTAGAAAATGAAATAAAGAAAAGAAAAAGAAAGAACATGGATTGATTTTAACTCTTAAACTTGTCTTTGTAACATCAAAGTTTGGAGCTCAACCAGATCTTTGAAATTTAAGTTTGGTCGAAACCATAATGAGAACCACACACGAAACACAACATCCTCTGAGAGTCACAAAACGTTGCCTAAGTCTCCTCAAAATCTAGGTCAGAGTGCTTCAATGTCATATACTGTCCCTTATGACTTTGAGTCTACTTGTACAATGTGTGTGATATGTATCTCTCCTCTACTGAAGCGGTAAAAGTATGTCTTCTCTAACATGGTGACCATAAATCCCCAATCCAACAACTCTTTCCTCGAAAAGCAGGGTATTCCCTTCTAATTCAAGTAGAACCAGCTCAAGAAGAGGAGGTGGAGAGAAGAATGGATGGTAGCCAGTGTAGCAGATGAATCCCATATACATCATTATAAAATCTATTTATTATTCTCCTAACTTAAACAATTCAATAAAAATATATTTGATTCATTATTATTAACTATTCTTATGATGTATGTAATTAACATATATTTGGTATATAATCTAACCCTAAATTATTGTATTTCCTTTGTTTTATAAATTATTAAAAATCCTTAAAAATCAGATTAATTATGATATATTTATTTTTTCTCTACAAGAGTTAAAAACACAAAGAAATTATAAAACCCTTAAAATAAGTGTTTTAAATTACTTAAAAATGCTTTGCAAAAATTGTGCATTTTTATAAATAAACTCTTTTGAATTTTTGTTCAACACAAAACTTGTACATCTCATCGAGATCCACAACTTTCATGTTTTGATTTTTTGTTAATACGACCTCTAATTATTTTATTTCAATTTTTCTTTATCTTATTCTTTTGGCCACGTGGTGCACTCTAGGCTATCCACGTGGCATGCTCCCCTCCATCCATCCGCCTCTCTCCTCACCTGTCCAATCTTGCTCCAAGATCGCATCCTAGGTGCTCACACCCGCTCGCCCCTTAACCGTCTGATCTACTCCATTTGACCAAATCTCTACCTTCCAATTCCACCTTCATCTCAATAGTTAGATGAACCCTCATCTAACAGTACCTCTCCTTCCGCGACACCTATCCTCTCACGACCCTTAGAAGAAGCTCATGCTTCATGACAACTGTCCATCTCCAAATCTACCGCAACCACTCGATCATCTTCGGTACCTTCATCTATGTCGTCCACCTTCACTCCACTGCCAACCCATCGATCAGAGCACCATATCTAGTCTGGGCGGTTCTTTCACGTCGTAATCTCGACCGTTGGATCATAAGGGCCATTATGATCCAGTGACCGAGGTTCCTTATTCCTCCTCCATCTCAGGCACAGTCGAGCGTTACACCTCGCTCCACCTCCATCCCCGTCCTATTCCAGCAACCCTCTCCGTCCCTCTCTCCAATCCATAATCTCGTCCCTCACCTTAAAACCTATCGACGGACATTGCAAATCAAGCTCCACCATCGTAATGCCCAGCGGTCCTCACTATAAAAACACCAACTCCACCTCCATTCAGACCCGTCCCCCAATCAAGGTGTTAAATCCTAGCCCCCCTCGCCCCTCCAGTGACAACGAAGGGGCTAAATCGGTGAGGTGATGATGACTCTACTCCGGTGTTGACTCACGACGACTCTGCCATGTGATAGCTTTGTTCTCCTCTGCCAACTCCGATGACCAGACGTTGTTGTGTCGCTTCAGCCACCTCAATACCCCCACACCGCCAGCTAGATCATCATTGGGGCTTCCTCGAGCTTCCTCGACCATTCACCAACAAGTAAATCCTTGGTGGAGCTCAAGGAGGGGCATCAGAGCGCAGTCAACTTGCCGTTGCAGGAGGTAGAGCACGAAGAGCAGGTATTGTCCGATCATCAAGATCAAACAGTCTAGATGATGACCAAGCCTCCATGCCTACCATGCAGGCTCGTGCTATCCGAGCCACTCGCCGAAGCCATCAACAGCTACCACTTATCACCCGACCCTAGCGCGTGCACGTGCATGTCTCGTGCGGGTTGGGAAAATTGCACTGAAGCCCTCTAAGTTCACTAAATTTTAATATAGGTCTAGGAGCATGTGCAACACGTGCACACTTGGAAAAAACTACAGGGAGGCCTTGCTGGTTGTGAGAAATTATAGAAATACCCCCGTGCAATAGGGAATTTTATATTTGACCCCCTTCGACTTTTACTAATGATAAATAGGTCCCTCTAGGGGCCTATTTGCAATATTTATCCATTAATATTTATGCAGTTTTATTACAATTATGTCGTTGCACTATTTTATTCTTACATTGAACATTCAGATTCCGTTTTAGTTGGTTTAAGTGTCAGTTTGTTGCTCTTTCCATCCTCTATCTTATGGCATAATTAGTTTCATGATTTGTCATCGAATTAATTGTGATAATTTTTGCGATATATAATACCTACCGCTTACCATTTTAAATGTCATAATTTATTCTTATTACACAATTTGTCTCTGAATTCATTGCTTATTAGATTGCTCATTGATTTGATAATTTTGGGGCATATGTGTACATTATTGCTCATTGAACTCAGCCATGGCCGGTCCCAAGCCTGGGTAAATGAGGAGGGTTGCGTTAGGTAGCCGACAGCAACGTAAAACAGTCAGAGACAATTTCCTAAATAGTACTTTTTTCTAAAAAAATACTATTTAAGAAGTTGCCTCATGACAGTCGGATCTTTTCATCATGGATTTAAGCAAACATACAGATTTCATTGGGGCGTTCCCTACTTGCAACGCGTTGCATCACCCGAATGCAATAAAAAATTGGCGAGGACCGCTATATCGCATCCTGGATGTAGTTCAAGATTTTCAAGGGTTCTCGCATGAGGAACACATGCGAGTAATTAAGGTAGTTCTGCTGCATCACCGCCCGGACGCAGTTCGAAATTTACAAGGGTTCTCGCATAATGTACGCATGCGAGTAAAGAAGTTAGTCCAAAAGAGATTACAATGGAAGTTGTGGATTGGTAGTTGGAATATTGGTACTTTAACTGGAAAGTTGATGGAGATAGTGGATACAATGGAAAGAAGGAAGATTCATATACTATGCCTTCAAGAGACTAAATGGGTTGGAGAGAAAGCAAGGGAGGTTGAGAATACAGGCTTTAAACTTTGGTATTCAGGTAAAGATAAGGGTAGAAATGGTGTTGGAGTGGTTGTTCATAAGGATTTGAAGGATTGTGTGGTTGAGGTGAAAAGATTCGGGGATCGAATTAATTTGCTAAAATTGGTGCTTGAAGAAGAAATTCTGAATATCATCTCAGTTTATGCACCATAAATTGGTTTAGATGAAAGGACTAAACAAGCTTTTTGGGAGGATTTGGATACAAGTCTACAAGGAATCCCACAAAGAGAGATGATTTGCATCGGTGGAGATCTTAATGGACATGTGGGAAAAGATGCTTTAGGGTATGCTAGTGTTCATGGAGGACATGGTTTTGGGGATAGAAATGAAGAGGGAAAAGCCATCCTGGATTTTGCAACGGCGTATGATCTTTTCATAGCAAACACTCTCTTCAAGAAGAGGGAGGAACATTTAATTACTTATAATAGTGGGCCAACTAGAACACAGATAGATTACTTTGCATTGAGGAGAAGAGATAGGCTGTGTTGTAAAGACTGCAAAGTAATCCCAGGAGAGAGTTTGACAACTCAACATCGTTTGTTAGTCTTGGATGTACAAATGAAAGGGTTGGTAAATAAAAGGAGGGTTTCTAAGATAACTAGAACTAGATGGTGGAATCTTCCGCTGAAGCAAGAGAGCTTCAGGGAGAAGGTTTTAGAAGACTTATCTTGGGATTGTAGCGGTAGTGCAAACGAGATGTGGGAGACAGTAGCATCTTGTATCCAAAAGGTAGCTAAAGAGATGCTAGGCGAGTCAAAGGGAGGAGCTCCATGTGAAAAGGAGGCTTGGTGGTGGAGTAAAGGGGTGCAATAGAAGCAAAAAATAAAAAGAGCTTGCTTAAAGCTATGTCTAAGGATAGAACAGAGGAAACTGTTACAAACTACAAAATAACGCCGAAGGAAGCAAAGAAGGCCGTAAGCGAAGCTAAGTCAAAAGCTTATGAAGTTTTGTATAAAAATCTCGACTCTAAAGAGGGACAAAAGGATATATTCAAGTTGGAAAAAGCAAGAGAATGAAAAACCAAAGACCTTTCTCAAGTGAGATGCATTAAGGACGAGGAAGGTCATGTGCTTGTTACTCAGAAGGATATAAAGACTAGATGGGAGCAGTACTTCCATAAATTTTTCATTGGGGAAGGAAATAGAGATATCACTTTGGGTGATCTAGCTTGTAGTGAAAGCTACTTGAATCGTGCATGCTATAGATGGATACAAAGAAAGGAAGTAGAGGAGGTTTTGAAGGTTATGAGATCTGGAAAAGGCGTAGGACCGGATGACATCCTTGTAGAAGTATGGAGAGTTTTAGGTTAGCGTGGTTTGACTTGGCTTACGAATTTATTCAATGTTATTTGGCGAAGCAAGAAAATGCCTGAAGATTGGAGGAGGAGTATCGTGGTGCCTCTTTATAAGAATAAAGGAGACATTCAAAATTGTTCAAATTATAGAGGTATCAAGTTGATGTGTCATACTAGGAAAATTTAGGAACGTGTGATCGAAAGAAGGTTGAGGCAAATTTCCAATGTAAAAGAAAACCAATTCGGATTCATGCCAGGTCGCTCAACTACTGAAGCCATCCATTTGCTGAGGAGAACAATGGAGATTTATAGAGATAAAAGGAAGAACCTCCACGTGATCTTTATTGATTTAGAGAAGGCTTATGATTCTATCCCACGAGAGATATTGTGGAGAGTGTTGGAGAAGAGACAATTACATGTCCTATACATTAACCTCATAAAGGACATGTATGATAGGGCTTTATCTTGTGTAAGGACCCCGTCTGGGAAGACTGGATATTTTGACATCAACACTGGTTTACATAAAGGTTCTGCTTTGAGTCCATTTCTTTTTACTTTGATTAGGGACGAGTTAACCAGTCACATTCAGGATGAGTTGCCTTGGTGTATGTTATTTGCTGATGATATTGTGTTAATTGAAGAGACTATAGATGGAGTAAATGAGAAGCTTAAGGTCTGGAGACATGAGTTGGAGACTAAAGGATTTCGTACAAGTAGGGATAAGACGGAATATATGGAGTGCACCTTTGATGGAAGCAATGGTGAAGGAATCGAGGTGAAGATTGGTGACGATAACATTCAGAAGTAGATATCTGGGATCTATTCTGCAACATGATGGGGAAATTGATGGAGATGTTACTAATAGAATAAATGCAGGTTGGCTAAAGTGGAGAGGAGCCTCTGCTGTTCTCTGTGATAAGAAAATTCCTTTAAAGATTAAAGGAAAGTTTTACAAAGCAGTCGTGAGGCCTACTATGCTTTATGAATCTGAATGTTGGCCTGTGAACCATAGACATGTGCAGAGAATGAATGTAGCAGAAATGAAAATGCTAAGGTGGATGTTTGGACACACACGTAAAGATCAGATTCGGAATGATGAAATCAGAAAGAAAGTTGGCGTAGCTTTGATCGAGGATAAGATGCGAGAAAACCGCTTAAGATGGTTTGGACATTTGTAAAGAAGATCAACTGATGCACCAGTTAGGAGATGCGAGTGTTGGGATGTTGAACCGGCTAAGAGAGGGCGAGAACGACCCAATAAGTGTTGGAAAGATACCATTCGAAGGGATCTTAGTTTTGTGGATATAAGCTTGGGATGGGCCCAAGATAGATCTGAATGGAGGCGAAGAATCCATGTAGCCGACCCTACTTAATTGTGGGAAAAGGCTTTGTTGTTGTTGTTTATGTGTACATTATTGTTTGCATATTCATTTGTAGCATATCATTAACCATGCATTTCATTTCAATTGCATTTAAAACCAAAGAAAAGTGCATGCATCATACTAACTTATTTTTGCATAATTTTATTTGCATGATATATTTGCCTATAATTTTGTGTTGTGCATTGCATCCGCATATGCGTACGAGACCTACTCCAATGAATCTAATCACTCATTAATAATCGATAATCTTTGATAAATAGACAAAGAGGCTTGTGTCCTTGTATTCAACCAAGGTACACTTACCAAGTAAAAGTTGTTACACAACATTCAAAGATTGTGTTTTTGCTGGATCGAAAATCGTGTCCTATACTACAATATCGTCGACAATTAAAGAGACGATTTTTGCGCTCACCAACGGCACCATTCCTGGGGACATGACTCGTCTTTATTTTTTTCTTGAATTTTATTGTATTTTTGATGTGATTATTTACAGAATTTTAGGTCTTTATTTCATGATTATTTTTCTTAATATTTTTCTAACTATTTGTTTCATGGAAGGGTCCATGGAAATCGAGGATTCTTGACACCAATGTAGGAGTGGAGTTGGGAGCTGCAGCTGTGAGGAGCCGCAGAAGAAAACTAGAAGAATTAAAGGAATTGAGCCAACATTTTTGTTCATGCATCTCTTGTCAAAAAATTGTGTGTATCATGTGCATCTCTAGTGTTCCTCGTTTGAGGCCCCGTGTGTGTAAAAAAAAGAAGTAGATCACTTGACGATGTACCCCCCGCCACACACACATCCATCTTTGTGTATTCGCTCCCCCCTCTCCAGACCTCCATCTATTCTTTTGTAAAAATTCACACACCTCCCCTCTAATCCTAACAAATCACAGGTTCCCAACCCAAAATCCACATCCAGTACTTAGGTTATTTTCAACCTAACTATAGGGGGCCCGACCCTTCCATCTTCCCTCGACATGTCGTATTATACTTAGGTCATTTTTGACCTAAGTATAGGGGGACCTTCGAGTTTGTTCCTCTAACCACCGTGTATTTAACCAGAGCTATGGCTTCATATCACTTGTGCTATGAGAACATAGAACAAGTTAATTATATGGGAGTATACTGTATATACTGTATATATACTTTATCCATAGCTCGTATTTTAAAATTTTTGAATTTTTTTGGGCTAGGGTTTAAGTTTACCTATGAACTGATTTTTATAAAATTTTTATGTAAAAGTCTTTGAGGGACTAACTTTTTGTAAATAAAATTAACTTTATTCAAAAACCCCATAAAAATCTAAAAATTTTCTTTGGTAGAGACTCTGAGTATTGGGCTTAAAAATGAGTAGCTACTCTTCAGTAAGGAAACTGCGGTCTCCCTTAGTAGAATGGGTGGTTTAGAGGACACTATGTAAGGCTCCTCCTCAATTAACGGGTAAACGTACTTTTACAATTCGTATTTATACCCATACTAGCTGGAAGTAGATGCAAATATTCGTATGAGCTTGGGTCAGTCATTATCTCTAATACATAGATCAATAATTATTTAGTTTCATAACAAATGTTGAAAGAAATATTGAAAGAGAAGTTATCTCAAAGAAAAGCTCTATTATCACAAATACAAATTCTATGAGATTACACCAAAGGCGAGTGCTCGCAACCATTTCAAAGTGTCTACTTGGACCAAATTCTATGAGGACCAAGGAGTCGGGCTAGCACCCAAAAAGGGTTCTACATCGTATAGTGATACAAGTCTAGGGGTCGAAGGTATCTTAGATACTCAAAAGAGACACACCCCGGTGTACTCCTGGGAAAACAAGTGTAGACGACTCTGAATTCTCTTGGTGAACACATTGATCAACAAACCAAAAACATACATGTGTTGATTAATAAGGCAGTCGAGAGGCCCTTTATTCCAATGTGAGGGAGAGAAAAATATACACAATCCTATGCCCTCCATCATCTGACCGTCCATATACACTTTCAAGTATGACAGACTAATGAGACGACATATTGAATACAAGAACCGACTTATTCCTTGGTGTTGAGAATTAGGTCTAGAGGAGAGTCTCCTGGATTGGGACCTTAGGTAACATCTCGACTTGACTCTCATGATTGCAGTATGTTAATTATCATATCCTTATATTATATGTACAAATAGAGAGTCTGATAAATAGAGAAGTTGGATTCCTTTTGACTAGAGCATGGTTGAACCCAGAATTTTAGGATCACTCAAAATGAGGGTCTTCGATGAATTAAGCCTTAGAAATTCACATGAATTTCCAAGAATTAACCCATCTTCTTAATTCTTTAGATGCTCGAGGATGAGGATAGTTTAAGTATAGGGGTATGATGAATCCCAGAAACATCATTATAAAATCTATTTATTATTTTCCTAACTTAAACAATTTAGTGAAACCACTATTTAATTCATTATTATTAACTATTCTTATGTTGTAAATAATTAACACTTATTCTGTATATAATCTAACCCTAGTTTTTTTGCATTTTCTTTGTTTTTTATAAACTACTAAAATTCCTAAAAATTAGATTAATTATTGTATATATTTTCTCTAAAAAATAAAAAACACTAAGAAATTATAAAACCCTTAAAAAAGTGTTTCAAATTACTTAAAAATACTTGCAAAAATTATGTAAAATTTTAAATAACCTCTTTTGACTTTTTTGTTTAACACGAAACTTGTAATCCCTATCGAGATCTACAATTGTCATGTTTTGGCCTTTTGTCAATTATACATCTAATTATTTTATTTCAATTTTTCTTTATTTTATTCTTTTGGGCTAGGGGGTGCCCTCTGGGCTACCCACGTGGCCTGCTTCCCTCTGTCCATCCACCTCTCTCCTTACCCATCCGATCTTGCCCCTAGATTGCATCATGGCCATTCACACCCACTCGCCCCTTAGCCATATGATCTACTCCATTTAATTAGATCTCTACCTTCTAGTTCCACCTTCATCTCAACTGTTACATGAACCCCCATCTAACAGTCCCGCTCCTTCCACGACACATATCCTCTCGCGACCCTTGGATGAAGCTCATGTGTCATCACCACCGTTTATCTCCTAATCTCCTGCAACCACTCGATCATCTTCTATCCCTTCATATCCATTGTCCGCCTTCACTCCACTACCGACCCTTAGATTAAAAAGCTTGACCCGATCTGGGAGGTTCTTTCCCATCATAATCTTGGCCATTGGATCGTATGATCCAATAGCTGAGGTACCTTCTTCCTTCTCCAACATATGCTCTGTCAAGTGTTTCACCTCGCTCCACCTTTGTCCCCTTCCTATTCTAGCCATCCTCTCTGACCCTCTCTCCAAGACATAATGCCACTCCTTCAAAGCCTTAATGTACCCGACCCTCGCATGCCAATCCATAACCTCATCCCTCGTATTAAACCCTCTGAACTGCCGTTGCAAATCATGCTCCACCATCATAATGCCTGATAGTCCTCACTATAAACACGCCCTCTCCGCCTCCATTCGGACCTATCCACCAATCAAGGAGCTAAAGCCCAACCTCCCTCGCCCCTTCGGTGACAATAGAGGGGATGAATCTGTGAGGCGATGATGACCCTACTCCAGTGTCGATCCACGATGACTCCGCCATGTTGCACCGCCTCTGGTGACCGCTGAGCACAGAGGATAGGCAGACCTTGTCATGTGACGACCCGAGGACCACCCAAGTCCTCAACACAAGCCAATTCCACACGCTGATGACCATCTCTGATCTCCAGGTACACATGTGCCCCTTCTTTTATTTTCTCTTAATTAATTCATTGCACACAATCACCCTGACCTTTAATTCACATCACCGTCCCCTTTATCGGACTCCTCCAATCTTCTCAGAGGGTCCATATTACCCTCTCCCTCTTCCAGAACCTCCCTCCACGTTGACCCAACTTCTCCTCTTTCAAGCTGGAGAACCTGCCGGGTCTCCACTTTCTCCGCCATGCTCAGGCCCCCATCCCACTCACACTCCTCACACGAGCACTGCTTCAGTTATACATAACACTTCTTGCAAAAAGCAGATCCTTGGTAGAGCTCAAGGAGGGCCGTCGGAGTGCAGTCCCCTCGCTGCCACAAAGGCGGAACACGTTGAACAAGTACCGTCCCATCATCTGGATCAGACGGTCTAGATGATGCCTGAGCTTCCATGCCTACCGTGCAGGCTCGTGCTATCCGAGCCACTCACCAAAGCCATCATCAACTACCACATGTTGCACGAGCCCGGACCGCCACCTGACTCTACGGGATGGGAAAATTACACTAAAGCCCTCCAAGTTCTCTAGATTTGCATATAGGTCCGAGCATACGTGTGGCACGTGCGTTCCTGGATAAATTACAAGGAGGCCCTACTGGTTGTGAGAAATTGCAGAAATGCCCCTACACATAAGGAAAATTTATATTTGGGCCCCTCCAGCTTTTACTAATTACAAATATGTCCCTCTGTGCCTATTTGTGATATTTATCCTTTATTGTTTATGAATTTTTATTACAATTATGCCCTTGCATTATTTTATTCATATCTTGAGCATTCAGACTCTGTTTCAATTGGTTTCAATGTTTCTTTATTGCTCTTTCCATCCTCTATCTCATGGCATAGTTATTTTTATGATTTGGCATCAAATTAATTGTGATAATTTTTGAGATCTATAACACTTATTTCTTCTCATTTTAAATGTCATAACTTATTCTTATTGCGTACTTTGTTTCTGAATTCAATGCTTATTAGATTGCTCATTGATTTGATATTTTTCGATTGAAAAGCATCTCCAAACTATATTGAATCATGATGATGTAGCTATCAGAAATATGGCTTCAAAGATGTATGAAAAGTTTGATAAATATTTGAGGGAGAGAAAATCTATTTTGCCTATATCATTGGCGACTATTTTGGATCCACGGTACAAGTTCGACCTCATAAGATTTTCTTATTTAGAACTTTACCATGGGGATGAAGCCTCTCAATATGTTGAACATGTTAGTCAAACTTTCTATAGTTTTTTTTATGATTACTCTGCTAAGTACATGTCAAGTCTTTCGAACAAAATGTCTACAGAATCCATTCAGAAGATGTACTCTGCCCAACAATGAGAAGTAGGGTAATGCTAGACAAGTTCTTTAAACATAAAACATTGAGCAATTCATGTGATAAGGGAAAATCAGAGGTTGAAATATATTTAGATGATCATTCCACAGACAATGAGTAGGGTGAAAACTTTGATGTCCCGAGGTGGTGAGAATTGAATACAAACAAGTATCACATCTTATCCGCTATGGCCCGTGACATTCTGGAAATTCATGTATCCACTGTAGCTTCTGAGAGGGCTTTCAGCACGTGCAGTAGAGTTATTGATACATATCGTAGTAGACTTAATCTGAAAATGGTGGAGGCATTGATTTCCGTAGGAGACTGGATCCGTGAGATTGAGCCGAAGAATTCATATTTTGAAGAAGGAGATAACACAGAGGAGCTAGAAGAGAATGCATTTGGTTAGTATCTACTTAACATTCAATCAACATTCTCCAGTACCATTATATCATATCTATTAATTATTTATCTTTATTTTAGATCCAAAATGCAATCAATCTTCTAACTAGTTTGACAACATATTTGATAAGCAAGTCTGACCATGCGAGGTAAAATCCATTTGGTTTGGTGTTAATAAATCCTTACAAGTTTTAATAGTACCAATATTTATTTTCTAACCATTATTAAAATACTTTTGCAGGTGGAATTATTGAGCGGAAATCTCACTTCATCTTCCAAACAATTTTGTGAAACATATTTTTTGTTCTTTCTTGAAGTTTTTATGAACAATGAGCAATTTGGAAGTTATTTTCCTTAACGTTTTTATAAATGACGTACTATACAAGGGGATCATTGATTGTTGTGGCTATGTGGGTTGTCGTAATGGGCATGCTTTCTTTTTTTTCTTGATATAGTTCAATCATTTATTTGCATCTTTGAATGAAAAATTGCACCTTTTTAAAGTTGAGTTGTATTTGTAGTCATTAGCCTTGTAGGTACTCGACGGAAAGGAGCAGGAATATCAAGATGTTTTATTCTCAAGTTATCTATTTTTCAGGTCATTCTTATGATCGTATTCACATTAGCCCATCTCAGTAACACATATTGATTGGAGGATTCTTTCTTCATTGTAGAAATTGGATTTGACATATGTGTCTAGACTTTGATTTATTACCTTGATATATTCATCTAGATTTAATGAGGGAGTTGACGACAGATTAATCCACTTGAGGTACATTTTTCAATCTGCTTGTTTACTATTGCTGCATGCCTGCATCCTTGTTGATTGGTTCTACTTTATTATTTTCATATGTTTCTATAATATCTCTATGAAACTCTTTCCATTAGATATTGTAAAATCATATATATGACCAAATCCATGCAAAACACTAGGATAACTAAAAAATAAATACCTAAATAACTAATAAATACATCAAAATGAAGATTACAATCAAAATAACCAAATGAGGTATGCCAAGAATATGGGCCCTCCAAGTCCAGACTCATAAGTTTTGGGTCAGTGCAAGCCCAATTGATTTTTGAGACATTATGAGCCGACCCAGCCCAGGCCCAACCCATAGTAATTGAGTTGGTCTTGGGCTTGGGCCTTTAAAAAAATTAGTGGGCCTAGGGCCAGGCCTAGGCTCAAAGCATGAAAATATAAATGGGCCTAGGCCTATAGGGCCTGATCCAGGCCCGTCCCATGCTCATCCCTACTTGCGGGTGAGCCAAATATGTTCCCACTCATCATCTCAGTAGATTTTACTGAAGACCAATAATCTCATTTGATGGTGGTTCTTGAAAGAAACCACAAGGAGATTTGATGGAGTGTAGCTGATCTTCAGTGGATAAGTCCAACTCTATGCTCCCACCACACCTATCTTGAAGAGGACGCCAAGCTATCTGGGGAGTTCCAGCAAAGGCTGAACTCGAATCTTCGAGATGTGGTCATGAAGGAAATATTGAAGTGGTCGAGCATCGATTTTATCTACCCCATCTCTGACTCCAAGTGGGTTAGTCCATTGCATGTGGTACCCAAGAAGACAGGTATCACCACAGTTAGAAGGATCATTTCCTGCCGCCATTTATGATCAGATTATCAAGAGGGTAGCTGGAAAGAGTCACTATTGCTTTATTCACAAGTACTCTGTATACAATCAGGTGGCCATAGCACCTGAAGACCAGGAGAAAACGAGATTCACCTATCCATTTAGGACGCATGATTTTAGACGGATGCCCTTTGGTTTATGTAATGCCCTAACTCCATTCCAAATGTGTATGCCTTCCATCTTCTCGGATATGGTGGGTGACTGTTTAGACGTATTCATGGATGACTTTTCGGTCTACGGTGATGGGTTTGATGCTTGTCTTGAGTGTCTAGACTGAGTACTTTAGCACTACATTGATGTCAATCTTGTCTTATCTTGGGAGAAGAGTCATTTCACGATAACACAGGGGATGGTCCCTGTCCATATCATCTCTAACAGGGGCATGGAGGTCGATCCGACCAAGGTGGTTATCTTCAAGAAACTCAATCCACCATATAATTTGTGATAGTTGCGGTCTTTTCTGGGGCATGTCGGTTTCTACTGATGGTTCATAAAGGACTTCAATAGTATTGATCAACTGCTTACTGATTTGCTGATGAAATACATCGAGTTCATTATAGATGATAAGTGTATTGCGTCATTTGAGACTCTCAAGGGATTAGTTGTGTAGGCTCCTGCCCTTTACCCTCTCGATTGGTTTCTCTCATTCGAGATCATGACGTATGCTTCTGATTTTGCTATAAGGGTTGTGCTAAGACAGAGGAGGGATGTACTGCCTTTTGCCATCCACCACGCTAGCTGGACTTAATATGGCACTTAGCGGAACTACACCATGATTGAGAAGGAGATGCTTGCTTTGGATAAGTTTCGATCTTACATTCTTGGATCTAGAGCATCCATATATACATATCACACCACCATCTGATACCTCATGGAAAAGAAGGATGCCAAAGCCAGATTGACTTGATGGATCCTTCTACTACAGGAATTTGATATAGAGATTAATGATAAACTTGGAGTCAAGAATGTGGTGGTGGATCACCTCTCCCGATTAGGGTATCTTAAGGATTTAGAGAAAACCACAACTATCATTGAGACATTTTCAGACGAGGAGATTGTTGATATCACCTCGCTTCCATGGTACGCTGACATTGTGAACTATCTTGTCACCAAGAAAGTTACACAAGGTTGGCCCAAACAACGCCTTGAGGCCTTCCTTGCGAAGGCCAGGTCATACCATTGGGAGGATCCCACCCTTTACCTTGAAGGGGGGGATAGTGTCTAGCGTAGGTGTATTCCTCAGGAGGGGAACCACAACATCCTTACTTATTGCCACAATCTTGAGGAAGGAGGACATCACTCTGGAAGTCGGAGAACACAAAAATTTCTTTAATCTGGCCTTTGGTGGCCTACCCTCTTCAAGGATTCAGATGAATTCGTGAAGAGGTGCACTGACTGTCAGAGGATGGGCACTCATGGACAACGTGATATGATGTCGATGCGGCCCATTCACTTCTATGAGGTTTTTGATGCATGGGGCATCGATTTCATGGGTCCATTCCCTAGGATTCAAGGATTTAAGTACATTCTGTTTGTTGTGGATTATTGAATCGTTGGATTGAGGCCATCCTTGCCCAAGTTGTAGATGCCAAGGCTGTTTGCAAATTTTTGAGGAAAAATATCATTTCATGATTTAGGGTTCCTAGTGTTTTGATTTCAGACAGGGGGGGTAACTTTATCAACGACAAGATAAAGGCCCTTACTAACGAGTTCAACATTGACCATAGAGTTTCCACTCCATATCACACTCAAACTAATGGTGATGCTGAAGTATCGAATAGGGATATCAAGCCAATATTGTAGAAGGTTGTCTGCTTGGACTGAAAGGATTGGTCACAACTTTTGGACTCAGTCTTGTAGGCCTATTGGACCTCCTTCAAGACATCGTTGGGCACATCTTCCTTTCGACTCGTTTATGCAAGCCATGCCACTTACTTATGGAAATAAAACACAAGTCACTTTGGGTAGTTACAGAGCTATTATTGGATCCTAAGAGTGTAGGAGATCAAAGGAAAGCAGAGTTGGCAGCTCTGGAGGAGTTGAGAGGCACAACCTGTTGGAGTAGCCTACAATATAAGGATATAGTGAAGATATGGCATGATTCTCATATCAACCATAAATAATTTGAGCCGAACCCGAGAGTATGAATATTTGATGCAAAGTTGAGATTATTTTCAGGGAAATTCCAAAGCAAATGGGAGGGACCATACTTGGTCAGAAAGGTGCATGACAACAAAAGCATTGATATATATGAGTTGTCATCTGATTCCACCTTTCGGGTTAACGGTCAGTGCCTGAAGCCATATCTTGATCATGATCTGCCGCTCCTTGATGTCGCCCCTATTAATTTTGTATGAGAGGTGATCTTTGACTCACATCATTTGCATCTCATACCGGATTATCACTTCTTTTTCACAGCTATATAGATCCAGATTGTCCATATCACACATTCTTTTTGTCTGATACCCCGTCTTTATCTTATGATTATGTTGTACTTTGGGTGCTCTTTACCATAATTATGGGGGGTATCAGACCTGTAATTATTCATTTGATTCGAGTTGCCTCTGTTGTGTTGCCTATACTTAGGGATGTTTTACCCTAAGTATAGGGGAGGCAATTACTGTACACCATATTCCTCGGCTTTCCCCTTGTGTACAATCTTCTATACTTAGGATTATCTAATCCTAAGTATTCGTGGATCACTAATTTCTATTCATTACATTCTTTCATTCGTTGTTCTAGTATAGCATTCTTTTCACTTCCCCATACTCATCACGAGTTATGTCTTCTATCATCGCTCTTTGATCACTCAGAGGAAATCGTTCTAGCTAAGTATTGGGGGTGTTATATATATTGTATATATACTTTAGCCATAACTGTACTTTGTGTTTGTTAATAATAGGGCTAAAAATCACAATTTTTAAAATGTTTGCAAACTCTTGTAAAACATTTTGTTAAAATTGTTTTTAAAAACTTTTGTATAATTATTTTTGTACAAACCTTTGTAAAAATGCGTTGTTTGTAAAAGTTTTGTAAATATTTTGTATCAAAATTATGTATATAGTACGGAATTTTTTAAAAATGTTTGAAAATAAAAGTTTGCAAAAATTTGCTTGTAAATGTTTATAAAAATATTTTGCTAAGTTTTTCCTTCTTTCCTGCATTCAAAAACTTCATAAAAATTTGCATACTTTGAAAATGTTATCACAAAATGAGTTTTTATATATTCTTGCATGTATATTCTTCTGGATTATGGTTGACATTTAAACTAGTCTGGAATTAAATTGAAAAATGGAGCTTGGTTAAGACCTTAATCTACTTAACTCCAAAGGAACCTTATAGGATTTGGGGTTAAGACGTTTCAGGTCCATAGTGACTTAATTCTTTAAGTCCATTAGGCTATGTTCACATATCATCTTGATGAGCCTAAGTAGAACACTTAACAACGCACACATGACTCTCAAAGACAATGGCTTGACTAGGACATACACCTTACACGTAGCTCAACATGGATGAGGTGGTGAGGAGGCAGAATCCTTTATCTTGGCGTAGCATACGAAGGTAGTACTGCTAGCCGGAACCTCTCGTCTTCCTCTAGGGAGGGATGTGTGCCTCAACCTGATCTAGTGACATTGAGGTCTAAAGACAAGAGTCTGTGGGTTACAATAATGCTTCAAAAGAGGGATAGTCTATTGGCTCAAGAAGAAAAACTCCTTATGTATATGTTGCATAGTGTAGATATGTTATACATATGCACATCAAATAAGTGTGCAAAATCAAGAAAAGCTCCAAAAAAGGGGACACGCCTGATTGAAAATAAAATATTTGTCGGAGTGTATATAGTGAATAAAGCAAAGCTTATGTATTCCACTCTCTCATCTGATGGAATCTTGCAGCTGGAGACTTAGCTTCACTGGTTAAGCTCCAAGGGATACCTGGCTACATTGGTCACGGTCCATTCTCTTCTTTCTCCCTCTTCGAGCTGGTTGTACTTAAACTTAGAAGGGAATACCTTGCTCTTTGAGGAAAGAGCAGCTAGACTGGGGGATTAGAGTTGCCTTGTTGAGGGAGGTTTTTTCTTTACCATTTCAGAGGTGGGGAGCTACATATCACTTACAAATTACAAGTAAAGATTCAGTCATTAGAGTTTTCATATGCAGACTTGTTCTAACCTAGTTATTGAGGAGTCCTGACCATAGAACTGTGAAATTTGAAGGTTGTTGAGTCTTAACCCTATTTCCTAATAAGGTTATGCCAAACTAATAATCCAAAGTTCTGACTGAGTTCCATACTCCAATTTAATGAAGATAAGTTTCATAATAAACTTTGATTATTTTTCTTTTCTTCTTTTTCACTTCTTTTTCAAATAAGTGTTTGCTAAGGGACTAGTAAAGGTAAAGTATAGGGGGATGATGGATCTACTATTCTCATTCTTTATTCTTTTATTTTAGCTTTTCTTTTATTAAAACAATCTATAAATACCTATGAATACAGTAAATTAACTGTGTACGTGCCTTTGTTAATATTGCTCAATTAACACCTATTTTTCCAAAATAAAAGAAAAGAAAAAAAAAGAAAGATGTATTTAGAATAAATACAGAGTGACCCAAACCCTAAGAGAAGGTCAAATTTTGACCTGATCGCAAAGAAAATAAGTAGAGATAGATAAGGGTTCACTATGTATTGTACATACCACCTATAATTGTACAAAATATTTATTTATTTTTGACAAAATATAAATATAATATTTTTTTACACATTGGTATATATCTTTAGAAATAATATAAAAAGGAATTAAAGTTAGAAAACAAGATAAAAATAAAAACAAACAATTCATTATACAAAAGGTACATGTATATAATTAAAATACATATTCATTTTATAACCTTAACTTATTTATAAAAATAAAATAAAAATCATTTTTATTCCTTAATTATTATGTAAATAAATAAAATATAAAACAAAAGAATTTTTGTAAAAATAATAAAATAAAAATACTTGTACATAATACATATGTATAATATACCTTGTTAACTATATTATATATACCTTATTTTATTTTACATAAAAATAATTAAAAATAATAGAAAAATAACTTATAAAACAATAAACATTTTTTTATTTTATTTACTTTTTAATTAAAAATCATTTACTATTTTATATTCAATTTTCTTTTATTTTTGTAAATCATGAATTCTTATTGGTCCACGTAGCGATGTTGACCCTGGTCAACATCTCCTCCCTGCTGACCCGACCCAACTTCTTTCCTGCTGGAGCTCCTTCTCTGATTTTTCCCAATCAAACCCAATGTCATTTTGCCTTGATTTCAGAGCTTGGTTCCTCTCCGAGGATATGTTATAATCGTGAATCCCTAGGGAGGGTTGGATCTACCCAGGGTTTCCTTCCATCGACCAATCCTTTTAGACCCTTGGGAACATCTAATTAATCTATTCTCCACCTCCTACGCTTGACAGCTTGTACTTTGCCACCCTTCTGCCCTGTAGCCACCTCCAGCTAAGTGACAATTGCCTGGAGCGACCCTTGGAGCGTGGATTGGTGTTGAATTGACGTAGCTCAAGCTCCGTGGTCGGAGCTCTGCTGTGTTTAGCCTCCTTGGCGAGTCGCAGCCCGGTTGAGGCCACAACCTTCACCGCATGTTCGCCTGACGTTGCTGAGATCCTCAAAAGCTTCAGGTATCATCCATATCACTCGCACTTCCCATTTCATTCCAATCTTCCATTTCATCTCCACAGTATTTCCTGTGCTCCGATCAGTCGGTTGGAACTCCATCTTGATCGTCTATCCACACAGATCGACTCCCCTTTTCAACCCGCATCTTCTAGCGCAACCTTTCCCATGGATCCTTCTCATCGGAGCAGGATTAGGTCGAGTTTCCATCCCCCACCTTCACCGCAAACCCAAGCTCCATCTCCTCATCACTTCCCCCTATTTTTTTATGCAATAACTCGATCAGAGCCACACCCTTGAGTCACTCTACCCTTTGCAGGTGCTTGTGCGTGCAAGGATCCCCCTTTGACACCCCTACTGCTCTGGCAGAGAAACTCCAAGAGGGGTATTGCTGCAATGTCAATTCGACCATCTTCTCCTCCATCTGAGCGACCCACTTGATGCGGAGTGCTTCTCCGACTATGTTGGATTTCTATGTAGCTTCATCAGAGCCTCAAATCTTCATCCAAGCTCAGGAAAAGTTTGCAGTGCGCTCATTCTTCCAACAGCCTTCGTAGCTACTCGATCCGGAGTCCCGCTCCAGATTTAATCCGAGCCCCTAGTTTGCATCTTTTCCTAACGATCGGATCGGGTCTGGACCCCCCATCTGTGTCGCCCGATCGTCGCAGTCTACATACTATTGGATCATACCTTGTGGCAGATCTGAACACCCATCTACACCATCATTTTGCCCATCAGATCAGCTTTGCACGCGCATTTGACATGCATGTTCACCTGGGAGCAGAACCCTAAGATCCCCTTGGAGCAACCATCAGGGTCGTACATCAGAGCCCTCCTCCGCATGTGCCACGTGCCCCCGCTGGGTATAATTCCCTTTGATCCTTGCATGCTTTCCTATTTTGTTTTAATCTAGTAAATAAAGTATGTAGTTAAATATTTTTGCAATTAAACCCTAATACTTTTCATATTTGCATTTTATTCCTACCGAGTTTGCCTCACGTGTGTCCCCACATTTCTGCTGGTTTATTTGCACTTTCTCTCCTGAACTTTTATTATGTTGTGGAATGAATGAAATGTTTTAAGATTTACATTTATATACCTATGAGTCCAGATAAAGTGTAGTGCACGTTTTGGCTTGAAAAATTGCATTATTGTCCCTCAAGCTTATATATTGTGTTATGCTCTCGTCCTGAAACTTAAAATAATTGTGTTTGGGTCCCTACAATCTATGTTTAACTCCTTGTCTTTTATTGCTTACAATAAATATTAAATTAACTCCAAAAATTACCCAAAATTTTTTATTAACTCCTTCTTACATGTTTTATTTGTAGTGATTTTGGGAGCTAATTTCTTTGAATTTTATACTATTAAAAATTCAAAAACCTATAAAAAGAGTCCTGTTTGAGTCATAAAAATTACAAAAATTTGAAAAAGTCTTGAAAAATCCCTAGAAATTCCTGTAATTGTATTTTGTTATGTTTTAAGTCCATATTAATTTTATTTGAAAAATCCTTACAAAACCCCTAAAAATCACAAAACACACAAAAAAGTTATAGACATTTTATAAAATCAAAGAAAAATCAAAAAATTGTGTTTCCAATTTCTATTTATAGCATTTTACTCATATTTATCATAAAAATACCATCCACTTTAAATATTTTTAATTTGCAAATTATTCCTGGTTGTGCACTATTTTGCATTTTGAGCATTATTTTATTTTTTTCAAAATTAAAAAACATTTAAAATTCCATAAAAATTCCCAAAAATATTTTAAAACCTATAAAAATAAAAATTATTTTCTCTGTAATTTTCTGAGCATTTTTGGCTATTTTGAAAAATACTAGAATCACGTTTTGTGTGTCTTATGTGTATTGAGCTTGCTTACTTTTTATTGAAATTTAAAAATAAAAAAACTACTTAGTTTTTAAAATGTGTTCCTTGTGTTCGACCCTGATAGCTATATTAGGTAAATTAAAAATAACAGATCGTTTACATTGATTGCTTGATCTTCTCTAGTAGTTATTTTTCTCGTTGACCGAGCCGAGTGATTTGGGTCACAACGACCATTGATTATTTTCATACTTAACTCGAGGCGTTAGGCAGCTCATAATGTATCCTGATTTGTTAGATGATATATCTTTGTCAGAGCTAAAGCCATTACCTCCTACACTGGAGCATTCTTTTCTTGCAAGACTTGACAATAAATATACTATCATCATAAGTTCTAAGTTGACTGTAGAACATGAGTTTAGGTTTCTTAAAGTTTTAGGGAAGAACCATAATTCTATAGGTTTGAGAGGGTCTAATCTCGTTGGGATTAACCATGCTCTCTATTCACACCACATCTATGTTGAGGATAATGCAAGACCTTCCCATGAATTCCAAAGGAAATTGAACCCAAATTTAAGGGAATAATGAAGAAAGAAATTGAAAGTGGTGTGGAGAAGGTTTCATATATCCCATCCTAGACTCCAAGTGGGTGGCCCCATTACATGTGGCCCATTATTTATATTTGGCATGATTCTGTAAAAATATTTTATATATAGTTTGAAAAAGGGTACAAATGATTTTTGACACATTAGTTCGTACATACTCATAAATTATTTCAAATGAAGGAAAACTATATATAATAAAAAAATTAAAATAATGCTAACTAATAAATGATTTATCCCTGATACTTTTACATCACAAAAGACTTGTGAGAGATATACATGCTTTATTGCATGTAGAATCTCTATTTTTAGAAGAACATGACCAATATTACACATGCACAATTGCATAATCATTGTGATGAGTCGATGTCCTAGGAACTAGGATGAGAGGTTTGAGTTCGAACCTTATTTTATGATTCTCGAGGATGGGATAAGATTAAGGTACTTCATGAAATCTGAGTGTCATCACATTAGCCAGTATGGGAACAAGGATTCCCATGCTATCTTGATTAAATATAAGTGCTAGTATGTGTAAAACCATTAAAATTTTGATCAATAAATGTCAACTTGGTTAAAGTAGTGGAGCTAGAAAAAAAAGGAAAATTTGTAGTAAAAGAATTGAAAAGCTCAATATTCCAAGAAAATATCCAAGCGCCAATGTTATTGGCAAGTGCTCCAAAACCATTCTAAAATGTCTATTTGGATCAAAGCTACTAGTCCCTACGAGTTGCGTGAGCACGATAAAAGGGCTTCGCATCATAAGCAATACAAGTTCGGGTGTTTAAGGTATATTACATACTCAAAAGATATACATCTCGATGTATTTGAGAAAAAAAGTGTAGATGGCTCGGAATTCTTAATGGACATACTGATCAAAATAAAAAATACAAGTGTGTGTTAATAAGACACCCGAGTAATGAAGAGTCAAATTCCTAAGTAGTACCTAGGATTTACTTAAATAACCAGGTTCTACGAATCTTTTTTTTACTTAAAAACTACAGAGGTGTCGCATGTTCAACATGCGACACCCCTGAATTTTTTTTACTTAGAACCTACAGGTGTGTTGCATCTTTAATATGCGATATATCACGATCTCCTTGGATTCGTTCCAGGGAGAACCTCATATAACGCATGTCGAACATGCACTATATGAGAATGTTCCTGGAACAATTCCAGGGTTTTTCTCATATAGTGCATGTTGGACATGCATTATATGAGGTTCTCCCTGGAACGAATCCAGGGAGTTTCTCATATAGAGCATGTTCGACATGCGTTATATGAGATTCTCCCTGGAACAAATCCAGGGAGTTTCTCATATGTCGCATGTTGAACATGCGATATATATGTGGTTTCCTGGAAACTGACAGTCCAGGTCTGGATATATGAGGTTTGTGAGGGATATGGAGAAATCCTCAAGCGCATCACGGAAGCGTGATCGTCGTATCGAATACGACGAAGAACGACTAGTCGTACTAGTTGTTCGGTGCAGCGGAATTTAAAAAATTTTAAACCGATGAAACCACATGATCCGAGAACCATTCTCAAATCGTTTCATCTACAACCACAGCAAGTATAATGCAATACCTCTCGAAGCGTGGTTGATCGAGTCTCTACAAAAAGAGACCTCCTGTCTCAAGTCCGATCGTCGGAGTAACGGCTTGCGAGCGCGGAGATGAGTCGCGGTGTCCTCGCAATCCAAGTTGATCCAAGCGCGGTTGCTCCTGATCTTGTCGCACGAGATCAAACGTCTCCTTCGTGAGTGAAGCACTCCAAGAAGACAAAGAACCGCAGAGAGTCGAAGCGGCAGCACGATGGCGTGGGCGTCGACGTTTCTCTCCACCAAGGTGGACGGCCACCAAGAAGAGAGGGAGAGAAGGGCTGTCGTGTATATGAGAAAGAGAGAGAGAGTTTGTGCTACAATAGCATGTGTAAAGAGAGAGCCAAGTATGCCTCTCTATTTATAGGGTTTTGGGATCCATGGATCTCAATCCATGGGACACATAGAATCAATGGATGAGATTGATTTATGTTCATCCAATGGCTAAGATTGTTGTTGTCAAAAGCAACAAATTTAGGTCAAAATATATTTGATAAAATCAAATATAATTCATTCCTAAATCAACCCAACAAATAAGGAGAGAAGACACATGGAGATTTCATCTCCATGTGCCTTCCATGTAGGCGCACACCCACTCCAATTAGGAGTGGTGTGCCGTCCATGGATTGCATGGAGATTGCAATCTCCATGAGATTGCAAATCTCCATGTAATCTCTCTTATTTATTTGCAACAAAATAATTTGGGTCTTATTTCTCAAAAATAATTCACAATTATCTTTGAGAATATTGCAATCTTGCCATGGAAAAATTGTGAATCATATTCACAACCCAAAACAACATGTAATTCATATTGTTAATTAATTACACAATGTGTATCCAATACACATCATAATTAATCAACACATATAAATTATAATTAACTCTCTCTAATACATTATAAATCACATTTATAATATATTATGAATAATTGGATATTTCTATCCACATTATTCTTATCCAAACTTATTAAATCACATTTAATCATATTGGATAATTTCTCATACATCATGATAATTAAAACACTTTTAATTATCAAATTCTCTTTGCTTAGATCTTATGGAATTGTTCTTAAACCATTTAAGAACAATGCTATTTCTCCTTAGATACTTGGAGATAAGGACAGGGCGATTGTATTGTTCCACGTATAGTGACTTGGATGTTGAGATCATATCTCAACTCCAGATCCTATGGACCTCCCACTGATGCTTGATCAAATCAAGACCGTAGACTTAATCTTCTCATTGCATCTGAATCTTATTCAGATCAATGTCCAGTTCATGGACTAAGATTAGGTCACTTCTCTAATGAGAGGAGTCACTAAAATCCAATCCTGTTTCATCACTCCCTCGGAATGGAAGCGTCATGGTTATACAATCGTATATGATCAAATCACCCTTCAAGTATTCCTAATACCTGCACATCCTACATACTGGAAGACTCATGATCATCCTGAAGATAAAGATCACTTTTACACTGTCATCTTCAGGGTTAGATCATTAAGTTTCTCAATCTTGGTCATCGGGATTTGGTATAGATCATATGCTTTCACAAAGCATATATCTTACCTTCAAATTCATGTCATGCTTCCAAAGCACGACGACCATGCATGGAATTTGTTCAGTCCCAATACCTCATGAGTGAGCTCATGTCTCCCGGTTCACAAGTGAACCTGTATGATCCCTTTGAGAGATCGTATTACTCATATGTCCTTACATGCACACCAGCTCGCCGGTATATAGACCTTGATTAGGTCATCAACCTATTGGTCTGCCAAATGTACATACTCAGACATATAGCAATACATCTGTCTCTAGTCAGAGGATGCATGCCTATGTTGTGACAGTATTCAACGTAGGTCTTTGGTTATCTCGATCTCGTCAAGTCAACCCATTGACTTAACTAACCTGACACCTCTGAATCATTATTCCCATGCAGAGGACCTGCATCAAGAGGTCAGTCAGATATCAGTCATATGAGATAGGATTGCCATCTCCCACTCAGACTGGAGATCATCACTTAATGATCATTTGATGATGCTTGATGAGTCCTCTATCTAACTCCTTAGATATTCATCCAAGCATCAGCCTCTATGATCCATCCAATGAATCAACAGCTGTATAATCATTAAGTTGGCCATGGTACATAACCCTTATTGTACAGAGGGACCCTATAGTGCATTCATTCATTAATCTCAGAAGGGGAGTGAAAAATAAACAATAACTTTTATTGATAATTTATTCATTACAATAACATTTATTGTAGAAATGGTTCGCCCGGGGCTCACATTGCTAACAATCTCCCACTAGCCCTCAGAACCATTCAGGTACAATCTTTAAACCCATACTCATTACATGCTGGTCAAAAACCTTCTGTGTCAGAGGTTTGGTAAGAGGATCAGCAACGTTGTCGGCAGAGGCCACCTTGGTGATGATGATGTCACCACGCTTTTGTATCTCCCGAATGATGTGGTATTTCCTTTCCACGTGCTTGCTCTTTTGATGCCATCTGGGTTCCTTTGCCTGGGCAATGGCTCCCGTGTTATCGCAGAGTAACGGGATGGGAGTATCAGAGGAAACTACGCCAAGCTCCAGCACGAACTTGCGCAACCACACCGCCTCCTTCGCAGCATCCGATGCGGCAATGTATTCGGCTACCGTTGTTGAATCTGCAGTAGTGTCCTGCTTCTTGCTTCTCCAGCTCACAGCACCACCATTCAACAAGAACACGAACCCCGATGTCGACTTTCGATCATCTATATCCGATTGGAAGTCAGAATCTGTATATCCTAAGACTTGGAGATCACCATCTCCATAGACCAAGATGTAATCTTGCGTCCGTCTTAGATATTTGAATATGTTCTTTACTGCATTCCAGTGTTGTTCTCCATAGCAGGACTGGTAACGACTTACCACTCCCACTGCATGGCAGATATCTGGCCTAGTGCACATCATGGCATACATTAAGCTTCCTACGGCTGATGCATAAGGACATCCAGCCATGGCCTTCTTTTCCTCAACAGTTTGAGGAGCCATTCCTTTAGACAGGTGGATACCATGTCTTAAGGGTAGGAATCCTTTCTTAGAACTATCCATACGGAATCGTTCAAGAATCTTCTTAATGTATCCATGTTGTGACAATCCCAAAATCCTCTTTTCTCGGTTTCTGAACAGCTTCAGGCCTAAGATGTAAGAGGCTTCTCCAAGATCTTTCATCTCAAAGGTATGGGACAGCCAAATCTTTACACTGGTCATCATCCCTGTATCATTCCCAATGATAAGGATGTCATCTACATAAAGCACGATGAACACAACGGCGCTCCCACTAAGCTTCTTGTATACACAAGGTTCATCAGGATTTTGCACAAAATCATAACTCTTTATGGTTTCGTCAAATCTGATGTTCCAACTACGAGAAGCTTGCTTGAGCCCATAGATGGATTTCTTCAGCTTGCATACTTTACCATCCTCAGTCATGAAGCCTTGGGGCTGCTCCATGTAGATATCCTCCTCGAGGTATCCATTGAGGAAAGCCGTCTTGACGTCCATCTGCCAGATGTCGTAGTCAAGATATGCAGCTATAGCTAGCAATGCCCGGATGGATTTAAGCATAGCCACAGGAGAGAATGTCTCATCGTAGTCGATGCCTTCTCTCTGTGTGTAGCCCTTGGCTACGAGCCGTGCCTTGAAAGTCTCTACTTTCCCATCAGGTCCCCTTTTTCTCTTGAAGATCCATTTACACCCAATGGGTTTTACCCCTTTAGGTGGATCCTCTAGGGTCCATACACCATTCTTATGCATGGAGTCAATTTCTGACTTCATTGCTAGCATCCATCTATCCATGTCTTGATCCGCGAGTGCTTCATCAAATGAAGTAGGATCAATGTCAGTTTCACCTGACACATGGAATCCATACCTTTCAGGTGGTGCAACCACCCTCGAACTCCTTCGAAGAGGTATGGGTGTTTCATCTTTATTTACTTCTTCAGTTTCTGGTCTGGGGAGCTCAGAATCCTCTTGGGATTCAATGAGCTCCTCTACTTCACTTTTATCTTGACCTTTAAGGAAATCATCCTCCAGAAACTTTACATCTCTAGAGACAAAAACCTTTTGGGTCTCAGGGTCATAAAGCTGGTATCCAATACCATCTTTAACATACCCAATGAAGTAACACTCACGAGTGCGAGATTCCAGCTTACTTGCGTCCACGTTCTTCGCATGGACCAAGCAACCCCAAACCCTTAAGTGATTGACACTAGGTTTGGTTCCATACCATAGCTCATGAGGAGTCTTAGGTACAGATTTGCTAGGAATCTTATTCAGGATATATATTGCAGTCTCTACTGCATATCCCCAGAAACTAAGAGGTAAATGTGCTTTGCTCATCATTGAACGGACCATGTCCATGATGGTCCTGTTGCGTCTTTCAGCAACACCATTAAGTTGGGGAGTTCCAGGAGGAGTGAGATTTGAAACAATTCCATTCTCCTTAAGGTATTCCTTGAATTCATCTGATAGGTACTCGCCACCTCGATCAGATCGAATTCGTTTAATCTTCCTATCGGTTTGGTTCTCAACCAAAGCCTTGAATTCTTTGAACTTTTCAAAGGTTTCAGACTTGTGACGTAATAGGAAGATAAACCCGTATCGCGAATGGTCATCGATAAACGTCAAATAATATCGGTATCCATTTCGAGTCGCGGTACTGAAGGGACCACATACATCGGTATGTATTAGGTCAATAATACCTTCGCATCTTGTAACCTTGTTACGGAAAGGCATCCTAGTCATTTTACCTCGAATGCAATGTTCGCAGGTAGGCAAAGATTGGACCTGTAGGAAATCTAAAGGTCCATCCTTTATCAATCTGTTGATCCTATCAACAGACAAATGACCAAGCCTTTGATGCCAAATCATACTTGAATGATTTTTATTCTCCCTGGATCTCTTAGGGTTTTTATTAGTGGTTGTAACATTCATGACATTCTCATTAATGCACAATTCATAGAGTCCTCCAGAAGTTAAAACACCTTCTGCAATATATTTATCATAATGATTTATGACTAATTTATTACAGAACAGGAACGAATATCCACTTCTAACTAGCTTAGATACAGATATCAGATTCCTTCTAACTTCAGGTACATAAAGACACTCTTTAAGTACTAGGACTCTTCCACTAGATAATGATAGTCTGCATGTCCCGACGGCGACTGCTGCAACACTTGCATCAGATCCCATCTGGATGACTATCTACCCTTCCTCAAGACTTCTAGTTTCCTGAAACAAATGCAACAAATTGCATACATGAACAGAAGCACTAGAATCTACAACCCAACTTCCTTCTCGTCCGACGAGAAAGCTAGTTTCAATGATGAAAGTAGATTTTATACCTGCTGGAGCTTTACCTTTGTCTGAGGACTTCAGGTAATCTGGGCAGTTACGCTTCCAGTGCCCCGGCTTCTTGCAGTGGTGACAGACGTCGGTTTTCTTCGACGCCATGAGAGTGGATGCATTGGAAGAAGAGGCAACACTTTGTCCCTTCTTCTTTCTCTTCTGGGCCGGGCCCTTCCGAGAACCATGCTTCCGACCGCGCTTCCCTTTGACCTGTGCAACCATTGCACTGCCACTGGGACCATCCTTCTTCATTACGTCCTCTGCGGACTTCAATGTAGCAAGGAGAGCAGCACTTGTCAATTCCAACTTGTTCATGTGGAATGACACTACAAAGTTATTAAAAGACTTGGGCAATGACAGCAGAATGAAGTCAGCTTGCATGTCTGCATCTATCGTTGCCCCAAGAGTCTCCAGCTCCGACAAGTACCCAAACATTTTGAGTACATGTTCACGGACCGAAGTCCCTTCCTGCATTCTACAGCGAATGAGGTCTTTCATAACATTGTACCGCTGAGTGCGGTTAATGTCACCAAACATATCTTTAAGATTCTGCATTATTTCCTGACAGGTATTCATCTCCACATGTTGCTTCTGCAGAACATTGGAGAGAGAACCTAGGATATAGCATCTAGCCAAGACATGATCTTCATCATACTTGTCATTAAATGCTTTTTCTTCCTTGGACTTAGGGTTCTCAAGCTTGTCCTCGGATAGCACATAACTTATGCGCTCAGCAGAGAGAACAAGCTCCAAATTTCGGATCCAATCCGAATAATTTGGGCCGGTCAATTGGTTGACCTCAAGAAGCCTACTAAGTGGGTTCAAAGACTTCATTTTCTGAAATTAAGAATGCAATATATTAGAATATAAAAATTATATATTCAAATTTATAATATTTGATTAAGGAATTTTAAATCAAATTGTTCTTGCTATGTCAACCTTGAAAGTTTATTCCCTCATTCACTTTCAAAGTAAGAGATATACTTACCAATATATCTCAAGCAAGAACTGGGATCTCCTCCTTATCTTTGTCATATCCCAATAATATGAGAACCTATGACTCCAATAAAGAGAAGCGGGAACACATTCCGCATTGCAAGTCCAACTTGCATTTCCCAATTCGGTCTTTAATACCCGGGCCCACCACCCCTAAGGCGATGTTGACCCGTTCTTAATTGAACCAACCGTCAACAGGAATACAACTCGCTATGCGCAATCCAATATCGCCCCAATAATATGAGGACCCGATATTGGGGTCACTACGCATACGTCCTTACTCTTTCGAGAAGCGACGAGCCCGATCCAAACGGATCGTATGCAGGAGCTGTCACTTCGTACAGGCGTCTCCTTCATACGATGTCTGGCGACGGAACTCTTCGCCTTGACGGGAGACCATGGATGTCACTTATGTGATCCTCCATATCATATTCAAATTTTAATTAATTATTATGAATCACATTCACATTATTAATTCTTCCAAGGGAATTAATAACTCTAATCATATTAGAGTATTTCAATTGGACATAATCAATTTAATCATATTAAATTAATTATCAATCCAATTCAATCAATCAAACTTGATTATTTTTACTTGAATACATATATGGTAATATCTCAAAATACGCATTAATTCGAATTTTAATAATTAGAAAAATACATCTTAATCCCTCGGACATTATCCCGGCCCTACCCGCTGTCATGGCCAGTACCGACGAGAGTGGGACGGACCACATACGTTGCAACCCGCAACCCCAATGCTCTCCGACTAGGCACCATATCCGCCTCGGGAAAGGATAATGCCAAATTGATTAATTTGTACTTGAGATGATCATCGGTTTTTCAACCGAAATTGTACCATATAGTAATAATCAAAACATTTTTTGATTATAAGGAAATTTGCTAGACAAATTCCCAAATCCTATTCAAGCATCAAGTTTGAAGATTGTTGTTTCCAATTTATGATTTAGATCACATCTTAATCAATTAATTGGTTGGGGCCATGTCAATTAGGCAAATAATCATGTCTCAATATTTCACAAATATTATTCAAGATTATTTCACGAAATTAACAATTAATTTCACTAATTGACAATCACTTGGTTCTAGATTAGGAATGCAATTTCAGTAATGACCCCTATTCACTAAAATTGGCATATCTCAATCAATTTAAATCCAAATTAAGCGAACTCAATTTTCATAGATTGCTAACTTGATTTACAACAGAACCTAAGTGGATTTGCACGAATTTCGAGGCAGATGATAACAGTAATTAACTCTTTAATCATGTTAAAATCTATTGTTCCCGCAACAGTGCATACATGTCCATTAAAACAACCATAACTAGAGCATACGAAATCCGATTTACGCAAACTCAGTTTCTATGGTTTCCTTATTTAATGGGGAACAAAATCCAAGTATTAAATTCGTGTTTAAACAATTTAAACAGTACCGAATTTATTTACTAAACAGATCTGCGAAATCAAATGCGATGAAAACTTTCGCGACCTAAACGAACCCAAGTCGTCCTCGGTTTTTCGAATCATATTCGAAACCGTCGACCTAAGGCTCTGATATCAATTGACGGATATGGAGAAATCCTCAAGCGCATCACGGAAGCGTGATCGTCGTATCGAATACGACGAAGAACGACTAGTCGTACTAGTTGTTCGGTGCAGCGGAATTTAAAAAATTTTAAACCGATGAAACCACATGATCCGAGAACCATTCTCAAATCGTTTCATCTACAACCACAACAAGTATAATGCAATACCTCTCGAAGCGTGGTTGATCGAGTCTCTACGAAAAGAGACCTCCTGTCTCAAGTCCGATCGTCGGAGTAACGGCTTGCGAGCGCGGAGATGAGTCGCGGTGTCCTCGCAATCCAAGTTGATCCAAGCGCGGTTGCTCCTGATCTTGTCGCACGAGATCAAACGTCTCCTTCGTGAGTGAAGCACTCCAAGAAGACAAAGAACCGCAGAGAGTCGAAGCGGCAGCACGATGGCGCGGGCGTCGACGTTTCTCTCCACCAAGGTGGACGACCACCAAGAAGAGAGGGAGAGAAGGGCTGTCGTGTATATGAGAAAGAGAGAGAGAGAGTTTGTGCTACAATAGCATGTGTAAAGAGAGAGCCAAGTATGCCTCTCTATTTATAGGGTTTTGGGATCCATGGATCTCAATCCATGGGACACATAGAATCAATGGATGAGATTGATTTATGTTCATCCAATGGCTAAGATTGTTGTTGTCAAAAGCAACAAATTTAGGTCAAAATATATTTGATAAAATCAAATATAATTCATTCCTAAATCAACCCAACAAATAAGGAGAGAAGACACATGGAGATTTCATCTCCATGTGCCTTCCATGTAGGCGCACACCCACTCCAATTAGGAGTGGTGTGCCGTCCATGGATTGCATGGAGATTGCAATCTCCATGAGATTGCAAATCTCCATGTAATCTCTCTTATTTATTTGCAACAAAATAATTTGGGTCTTATTTCTCAAAAATAATTCACAATTATCTTTTAGAATATTGCAATCTTGCCATGGAAAAATTGTGAATCATATTCACAACCCAAAACAACATGTAATTCATATTGTTAATTAAGTACACAATGTGTATCCAATACACATCATAATTAATCAACACATATAAATTATAATTAACTCTCTCTAATACATTATAAATCACATTTATAATATATTATGAATAATTGGATATTTCTATCCACATTATTCTTATCCAAACTTATTAAATCACATTTAATCATATTGGATAATTTCTCATACATCATGATAATTAAAACACTTTTAATTATCAAATTCTCTTTGCTTAGATCTTATGGAATTGTTCTTAAACCATTTAAGAACAATGCTATTTCTCCTTAGATACTTGGAGATAAGGACAGGGCGATTGTATTGTTCCACGTATAGTGACTTGGATGTTGAGATCATATCTCAACTCCAGATCCTATGGACCTCCCACTGATGCTTGATCAAATCAAGACCGTAGACTTAATCTTCTCATTGCATCTGAATCTTATTCAGATCAATGTCCAGTTCATGGACTAAGATTAGGTCACTTCTCTAATGAGAGGAGTCACTAAAATCCAATCCTGTTTCATCACTCCCTCGGAATGGAAGCGTCATGGTTATACAATCGTATATGATCAAATCACCCTTCAGGTATTCCTAATACCTGCACATCCTACATACTGGAAGACTCATGATCATCCTGAAGATAAAGATCACTTTTACACTGTCATCTTCAGGGTTAGATCATTAAGTTTCTCAATCTTGGTCATCGGGATTTGGTATAGATCATATGCTTTCACAAAGCATATATCTTACCTTCAAATTCATGTCATGCTTCCAAAGCACGACGACCATGCATGGAATTTGTTCAGTCCCAATACCTCATGAGTGAGCTCATGTCTCCCGGTTCACAAGTGAACCTGTATGATCCCTTTGAGAGATCGTATTACTCATATGTCCTTACATGCACACCAGCTCGCCGGTATATAGACCTTGATTAGGTCATCAACCTATTGGTCTGCCAAATGTACATACTCAGACATATAGCAATACATCTGTCTCTAGTCAGAGGATGCATGCCTATGTTGTGACAGTATTCAACGTAGGTCTTTGGTTATCTCGATCTCGTCAAGTCAACCCATTGACTTAACTAACCTGACACCTCTGAATCATTATTCCCATGCAGAGGACCTGCATCAAGAGGTCAGTCAGATATCAGTCATATGAGATAGGATTGCCATCTCCCACTCAGACTGGAGATCATCACTTAATGATCATTTGATGATGCTTGATGAGTCCTCTATCTAACTCCTTAGATATTCATCCAAGCATCAGCCTCTATGATCCATCCAATGAATCAACAGCTGTATAATCATTAAGTTGGCCATGGTACATAACCCTTATTGTACAGAGGGACCCTATAGTGCATTCATTCATTAATCTCAGAAGGGGAGTGAAAAATAAACAATAACTTTTATTGATAATTTATTCATTACAATAACATTTATTGTAGAAATGGTTCGCCCGGGGCTCACATTGCTAACAGTTTGGAAGCTCTTGTTTTGGCCCTTAGTCTTTTTATGACAAGAGACCAAATAAGAGCAAAGATGAACCTTCTCTCATGCCAGACTGAGACCGTGCCTGTCAATTTATATGCTTCTTTCATGTTGGTGGACACGCATTCAAAGATGTATCCACAATCATAAATGTGGGCTATGGATACACAGACATTCACAAAGGAAAAATATTGTGATGCAGAAAGACAATCCAAACATTTTACATATATAGAATTGTCCACGTATATAAACTACATTTTGGTATCACATTAGCAACTACAAGGTTTACAACTCAACGCTTTCTCCTCCGCTGATATGTTATCGTTGAATCAGGAGGATGCAAGGGTAACAGACGGTTCGCCTCGTCTATCATGTTGATTTGCGAGGGCCCAACAACATCTTCATCGAAGGTTGGCATCAGCGGCGGCATGAGCGTGCAGTAAGTGGGTTGTGTTTCTCTGGCATCCAATCCTTGCCTCAACGGTGTCTGTGGCATTGGCATGTCATCACGTGGTCGCTCAGCAACAGGTGTGACGAAGTCTGTGCCTAATTCCGTTGGCGCAAGGTTCTCATCTACCACAGCGACTGCTTCATAGTCCATGGGTTCCGCCACTTGTTCACGCGCCCTTCCTCGACCTCTTCCTCTCGCTTTTCCTCGCCTTGCCTCCACTTGAGCCACATCAGCATGGTCGTCATGTATTGTGACGACATCTTCAAATTGAAATGACAACCACTGCTCCATTTCTGCCTTTGCTTGTGTAGCGATCTCGCAGCATTCCTCGTGTCCAATATCATATATCCGGCTCCACTTGGCGAGCTGCATCCAAGAAATACATACAGGTTAATTTCATGGAAACTTCTTAATGTAATTTACAACAAGGTTTGTCCGAGCACTTACGTTGCTTGCCATAGTAGCACCTACTTGTCCAACAAATCTTCTAGTTATCGTCCTATACCATTGGCTTATATACAACCAGTATGTATTTCTTGGATACATACTGGACAATCCCAGTCTATCTTCCCAGTCATCCCATTGGACCGATCGATATCAACCACTCTATCTTCCCAGTCATCCCATTGGCTTATATACAACCAGTGTTTCGCCCTCCAATCCACATGCACCTTCCCCCTCAAGTCGATTGCATGGAGGCTCTGATAGGTTAAACAAGGTTGTGGAATGTCCTGACGGCCGCCAAATTGTCTCAGGAATCGGTCGGGGAAGTAGTACTCCACAATATGGAAGTATATCACCGGTACACTTGCTCTCCAAATGCGATCTCCTTCAAGACAGTTGGCAGGGAGACCTGTGCGGATGTCCTTGGTATACGACGTCCACAATACCTGAATGACAAAATTGTATTTAGATCAGTAAATTTTTTGGTTGAAGTTGAGACAATTTATGAATGTAAAATTACCTTCTCGGGTGACTGCATGTCAAAAGCGTCCCAGTATGGTCTCACTACGTGTGTAGGATGTCGACGATGGGCAAACGCTGTTGCCCAACGGACTCCTAACGGGCGCCCGTGCCATTCTCTGCCTTCTCTCACAACTGGAGCAATATGAGAAATGCTCCCATGCCCATAGATGAAGTAGTATGACCGAGCCTCCAATCCCTTCAGTCGCCATATCCGCGGCTAAACAAATGTGTCTATATAGATATGCAAGTACGACGGATCCCCGACTCAATGTTCCAGAGTACTCGAAATCCTGCAGATGTGGTAGTGCGATAAGTGAAACCAACGATCCTGACTTGTCCGTGAATAGTACTCCACCAAGCAACTGCAAGATGTAGACTCGAGCATGTCTCTGTACGACCACCTCATTTGCATCATCTGGCAAGTCTGCAAAATGGGTGAATAGCCAACTTGCTAACACCCTGCTGTCAAAGATCTCTGATGGAAGTGGCCTAACACCCAACAGTTCCTCGCAAGTATCCGCCCATGTGGCTCCAGGTGTCGTCTCCCCTGTAATCACAGGTTCATCAATTCGCAGCCCCATGATGAATGTGGCGTCCTGCAATGTGATGGACATCTCCCCACTAGCCATGTGGAAAGTGTGCGTCTCGGACCTCCAGCGTTCAACCAACGCCGTCACCAAATGCCAATCTAGCATAATGAACTCCAGTTCTGAAATGCATCAAAAGCCCGCTTGGGCTACATACGGCTGTAGTCGATCATCCAAAGGAATCCGACGTACATGTGTCTCACGTCGTCGGCAACGCAACCATGAAGATTCCTACAAGAAAATTGAGATAAGGAAAACGAGATGAAGAAAACAAATAATTAAAATTACTTACATCGCCAGCCCAGACACGACAAGAACGATGTCGCTCCTGAAGAGTCAAAATGGATGGGTCAAGTGGGCAGATTCCTCGTCAACAATCCCGAATGCAAGGGGAACAATATGTTTATCCCCGTCAATCCCGCAAGCAATGAGCCATTTTTGTTTGTACTTCCCATACAAATGTGTCCCAACAATACTAATCAGAGGGCGACAATATTTGAATGCCTCAATCGAAGGCCCAAATACCTAAAAGCAACATTCAAATCTACGGCAAAGCGGTTTCTGAGGATCATGATGGTCGTTGTATTCAATATCAATTTCAGTCCCAGGAATAGCAGCCTTCATTGCATGCAATAGATAAGGCATTTCAGCGTATGACTTCTTCCAGTCACCAAATACAATTCCGATGGCCTTCCTCCGAGCATCCCAAGTCCTTTTCTTTGTAACCCAGTAGTTGTACATCTCGTGTATGTGAGCTCTACAACTTGAAACATGAACATTAGGGTCATCCCTAACAAGAGTTAGCAATGATCTGGACATGAATTTGTAGTCCAACTGAGGGTGATCCTGATTAACTATTGGGTTTATACAAGTGTGTGCCCCAACAACCTTGGAGATCACCCACAGTCCATCAAATTTTCTAAAATGTCCTCGTAAATACCAAAGACAACCATTCGATCTCTGCGTGCAAAAAGCCGACCATATCAAGCTGGTGGATTCCTTGACAATGAAGTCATAGTATGCCAGAATGTGGTACTTCTTGACAGCGTAAATCAAATCTTCCCTACATTTGAAGGTTCTACCCTTGCGTATTTCGTCAACGACACCATCAAGTCGAGACTTCTCTCGAATGTCGTCTTCATATGTTGAACGAGTATTTGATCCTCTAACCCCAAAAAAAGGTATGCGGGGAACGATAGTCTGCGTGCTTTATTCATCAGCTGGGATCTCCTCGTCTACCGCATCATCGTCGACATCTTCACTACCTTCTTCCAGGTCATCATCAGTTTCCCAAGGGATGAAATCATCCAAAGCATTATTAACCTCTCGCAGCAATGAGTCACTCATGCCCAATTCCTAATCCGTGCATGGTTGCGTTATAGGCGCATCAGTGTCAAAGTAGGGTTCCATACTAGGGACAATTGTTGGTTGTATGCTTGAGAAGATTGTTGGTTGTGTGCTACGGACAACTGTCGGTTGTGTGCTCGGGACAACAGACGATCCCTTGCTAGTCACAACATTGGGGACTTCACTTACAGACACATCTTCAACAATAATGTCAGTAGGCATCGATTTCCCAATGGTCCGAGCATACATAAGAACTGCCTGCACATCATCATCATCGACAATAGATGAAAATGATGGTTCTTCCCCTGGGCCTCGAGGGATGTGATGTAATAATCGGATTTTTTTACTATTGGCATCCAGGTTGAACTTACGGTAAACCAAGTTCAACATCTCATCGAACGTCATATTAGGCATTAGCACAAACCCCCGAACGTTGGTCGTCGATCCGCTAATGAGTGTACCACTCAAATGAAACATACAATACAACGGCTCCAATCCAACCTAATACGTGACACAACGTAGAAGTAAACAAAATACATTCATGAAATGAAGAATAATATGCATATTATATAAACAATCATCTCAAGAAAAAAATTTATCAAGTCTCAATGTATGAAACAACGGCTTAGCCCTAGTGGGAGGCGGTGGCGGCTAGGACGGTGCCGACCAAGGAATCTATGGAAAAGGAGTGTTCCGCGAGGCTAGGAGTGATCAAAATGGACGTTTGTGAGAGAGGGGGAGGTCAAAATGGGCGGGTGGCACAGTGGGTGAGTCGTGGGCGGTAGGGACAGACAACAGGCTGGGAACGATGTTCGCGTGGGGGAAATGGGAAATCCGATATGCACGTTTATTAAGCCCTTATATCGCATATTCAATATGCGTTTTATATATCGCATATTAAAGATGTGACACACCTGTAGTTTCTGAGTAAAAAAATCTTCAGGGGTACCGCATGTTGAACATGCAACACTTCTGTAGTTTTTAAGTAAAAAAAAAGATTTCGTAGAACCTGGGTATTTAAGTAAATCCCAGGTACTACTTAGGAATTTGACTCGAGTAATGAACCCACACTTTCCCTAGTTAATTTAGTGAAATTAATGTTTAATGTGAACATTGTAGGCAGGTAATTCAGATTAATAAAAAAACACTAAATTAATTACCAAACTAAAGCGAGCAGTCAAATTAATTTTTTTACTGTGTAAGTCCAAGGTCAAACTCAGGGAGGCAACTATCTCAATAGGTTGATTATTATACGATCTAGAATGTTGGTTTTCAGGAAAATTTTTCTATAGAGATGAAATGCAAATTTGGAAAAGTTCGAGGACTAAAATGCAATTTCCATTCAATAGATGTCCAAAAATTATAAAACTTCACCTTGAAGATGAATAATGATGAAATTAAGCTACTAAAGTTTTTTGGAATTTTTAGATGTAATATGAATTAATTACGAATAAAATATACAGAAAAGGTGATTTTAAGAAAAATAATTTTAATAAATATCAATCTTTAAATTGTGTGGTCCTGCAGAGAGCGATTCTTGACTTGAGTGGTGATTTAGGTAAAGGCACTATGGTTCAAATAGACACATCTTAGTTCCTTTTTTCTTGATCTATTTCATAATTCTGACACACCACTTGATCTCATAAGATTCATAATTTCAAAAATATTAGGAGATTCATTGAGACACACGTAAATTACGTTCTATCTAGTCTAATTTAATTGAATGCTTCATCGCTAATAGAACACATGTTTAGGTGTAGCTTTCTCGATTTGCATCGTATATCGTAATATTTAAATATTCAGTCTTGCATCCACATGGAGAGTGCTTGGAATCACTTTAAGTATTCCTAATGACTGCATTCATCATCATTTTCTGATTGCATTCCATTTTCATTATTCTCCATCGGTTTTTGCCAACCTAGGAATAAATGAAAAAATGATTGTAGGTTAGGCGATTATTTTGTGGTCACCTAAATTCAAGTAATAACCAATTTTAGAAGCTGCAAGTAGTTGCCTTCGTAGAAATACATTTTTTGTTGTATGCACCTATAAGTTCCATTTGAGGTGCGATATTGAATCTAGTAGCCCAGGAAGATCACTCTATTGATTGAGGGCTTATAGGACTTTAACTGGGTGTAGTAGGAGACTCTTTATGTGCTTGTACAAAATTGTTTGAATCACCCATTTAAAATCGCCAAAATCAAAATGAGCCGAACTCTTATGAGTTTCATGTGTTGATTTGGCGAATCTATTCAAAGGGGTTTGTTTTGATTATATTGTGTGACTTGATTCGACACATTTACTTGCAACGTAGTACTAGTTCCTTTCTTGAATCGAGCATGGTCATTTTCATGTAACCTCCTTGAAATCGAAGATGGATAATTGGTCGGATTTTTGTTCGGATTTTGTGAACCTTTTGTTGAACCATCCAAATATCACATCTTCCAAGGTCCAATCATCTTCTTCCCTTGGACCTTCCTAGATCCAAAATAACTCGTGTTTCAATCTGTTGTATCATGATTCATTCCTAGGGAGAGTTTACATCCCAACCAATCCCTTTCTTTCTTCTCCTCTCACCAAGGAAGGCCATTGTCTTGGTGAGAACGATTCGATTTCAATGTCTTTATTAAGATCTCACTTCAGTCATCTTTTTGATGAAGGTTTAGAAGATTCATACATGATGCCTCCTAAGAGACAAAACGGAGAGGAGGAAGATCGAGAAGATCCAATGAAATGATATTGGCTAGGCTAATAGCATCTGAGAAGAATGCAACATTAATGAGAATGTAGTTTGGCTAGTTGAATCTAGGAATATATGCACCAATGGATGCGACATACAACCCTAGACAATACCAAATGACAAATTGGTTATGTCTAGTCGAGCTAGAAGTTGAATACAAGTTGAAGCCGTTGTTTTTGAGTTTGTTGCCTCACTTTCAAGGGAATGAACAAAAGGAACCACCTTAGGAAATTTGAGTTAGTCTGCTCTAACCTTAGGCATCCTAGAGTTAGCCAAGATTACATCAGGCTCAAAGCCCTTTCGTTTGCCTTGAAAGATAAGGTGGATTATTGGATGAATAATCAGGGGTAGTTGTAACTACCTATTTTCAGTTCAAGGATATCTTCTTGAAGAAGTTCTAAAATTTGAGTAGAACTAACTTAATGTGCTCACACATCAGAAGTTTCTCGCAACTTCCCAATGAAGCATTTTGTGATACATGGGAGAGATTCAAAGATCTCTTGCAGAAGTATGAGACCCCTTGTAATTTGAACTGGGTCTGTTTGTAAGAAGTGCTCGTATACAGTATTCATAAATTTTGTTTGAGCATTCCGTCACATAGAGATCATCGAGACCTTTTCAATGAGTCCAAGAATGGAAAAATCCGAGTTACGGAACCCAAGTTCCGCCTATTTTAATGAGACTAGGTCTACGTCTTATTCTTATCTGAACTCGGATCCGAATCCGGGTTGGACTCATATAACCAGCCCTCCCATCTCCCAAAATGCCTTCACTCGAGTTTCAGCCCTTTCCTCCTCCTCCCCCTCGCCGGAGCGCCACCGGAGCACGTGTAATCGGCGATCTGAGGCCATCCCTGCGTAGAGGAGGTCAAGGTCACCCTATGCGTTGGTTCTTGTTGTCAACGGGGCGCCAAGATCGTCATTCTTCACAGGTGAAGAAACCGAGGAAACAATTTTCTTTAGGTACGATGTCCCCTTTCTTTTGCTGCGGGTGTCCACACGATCTTGAACCGATATCTATGAACATCTAGAACCTTAGGGTTCCTTTGGTTGCAGGGTTGGGCATGGTTGGATTGGGTTGGGTTGGGGTACCCCTGTGAATAGGAAACTGTGAGGAGGATTGGGAGGGTTGGAAGGAGGGATACCCCGGGTTGGGCCAACCCAACCCTGCCCAACCCTGCAACCAAACGAACCCTTAGTGAAATTGGTTGTATGGTCTATAAGTGATTGTTAATACCGCATTGTGTATAGCCTATTTCGAGTCATTCGTTTCCAGAAACGAAGCTCTATTGAATCAATATTAGTGGTGTCATTCATGAGTATAATCTATGTTTGGATTATCACCTAACTTGTTGATTTTGGAACATAAACGGTTTAGATATGAAGGTTGTATCTGGGATAGAGGCGGGCTATTGGCCGAGCTTCATAAAAGAGGAATCAAGGTTCTTAGAGGTAAGGGCAAGTACATCTCTACATAAGCCAATCGAGCAGACCTTATTGTTGACGGTTCTGTAGTCTCTTTCGTTAAACACATTTCAACTTTATTGTCAACTTTTGCTGCCCTGTCTGAAAAAAGGGGGGTATAGTCCATTTTCTTAAGGATGGTGTGTATTTTCTATATTGGTCCCCTTATAAGATCTAAGGTAATGACAGCAGCTTGATTGAGGTGTAGGATTTTGGATTCTACCCACGTCTCTCCACTGATTGCATTTACTTGCTAGTTGGAGGAATTGAGCAGTTCTCTCTGATCTCCTTACAAGGCATGACATCCACACTATAACTCTCTATCCTTATTCTTGCCATCAATCCTTCAAAACCATCACTAATATCGATTCCCTGCTTGCCATTTATCAAGGTTTCGCAGTGCCAATGGAATTATAAAGAGTGGTTGATTGAGTTCAGGGGTTGGATTCTTTTATTCTTGAACAACTCACCTGCAGTAGTAGCGTACTCATTGTTCTCTGTGCTATATATATCGCCTTCTTGCACATTCAATTGCAAAATTTAATAAGTCCACTGTCTTGTATGCACGTGTAGTTTAGTCCTAATAATTTAGGTGTTGTATAAGTGCATGTTATTTAAGCATTTTAGTTACATCATTTGTAAACAAGTTTGTAGTCAGTGTTTCCATAATGGCATGGAATGCTATGCTCCAATTCTAGCAAGGAAGCATGCAAGGGAAATATGGTGGATAACAAGGACTGTCAAAACTGAGCAAATTAAAAATGAAGATCATAGGAAGTTCCAATTAATGCATCCGTCTTGTACTAAGATTAAAAGTATTATGCATGATGTTGCCAATTCTAACTTGAACAATCGTTGGGAGGATGTGGATTCCTGATTGGTTCACAAAGTTGGGCTCATTTCATATTCTAGTGTTAAAAAGGTATTTGATGATATCAGTTTAAGATCAGAGTGGTTGTCCTGTGCATGCAATTTCTCCAGAGAACAAGTATAAATAAACTTCACCAAATGAAGTTTAAATGACTGCAAAAGTTGTCTGACTATGACGCTCACTGTCCTCATAGTCCCACGATTCTTGTAAGAGGCAAATTGTATAAATGGCATAGTCTAAATCCGGTTCAATTTTCCCATCTCAACTCCAATCATCCTCCTGTTGCTACGGATAAAATATCATTTGCATTTTACTAATAACTGGCCTGGTCATTTTAACCAGACGTATTATTGTGGTAGACATCACATTAGAACCCCATGTATTGAACATGTATGCAGTCATATGGTCCCCAGCCTAACTCCTCTAGTGAGTCTAGACTGGCTACCATTGGTAACAAGTGGTAGGTTGAGTCAGGTAGGGACTTTAAGTTATGACGTGTCTACAATACGGGGTTGTGGTCTTCATTGTGCATTGGAATTAGTACTCAGAATATGCAACTTAGGGATTCCGTAAAATACTGATTTTACTCATTGCAAATAATCATTACACAAAGAAGCTCTCATGGCGTAGGAGTCTTCCAAATATATTGTCAGATAAGATTTGAATAAATGGATGATATGGCATGATATTCGAGTAGATGGAGTAGGCGCTTCAAAGGATGGGGCTTGTACTCTTGGAGCCTCGGGTAGAGGCCTAGAGAGCCGCAATCCCAATCGCTACTACGTAACTTCAACGGTTGGAGGACATATTGGTTGGCACACCGAGGAGTCACCACGCGGTGTTCAGCCTCGGCACTTGTGTGCCTTTAGCCCGGTGCTTCGAATGCGGGCCAAGTAGTCATGGTTGGTGGTCTAGTGTTCCACTTGTCCACTTAGAGTTGGCACTCGTGTATTGGCTGGTGTAGGACACATTGGTTAGTATTCCAAGTGAGAGCACTAAGAGGGGAGTTTCTGAAAATTTGGTTAATGACATTGGGATGAAATATGAATCTCATGTGCATAAAGACGATTTAAGTTATTCATGGTGATTCAGCTTAAGGTAAGAATGATCTTGTAATATATACCCATTACTCGTGTCCTACACCACGTTGGACTCTTACACGTGGGTAGTGGACTTGTGCGGTTCACAAGGATTCGCGGGTTGGAAATCTCTTTCGAAATCTGAGTTATGATCTTGTAAGTTAAGCAAAGTGGACGTGTTGGGAACTTAGTTATGATGCATTATACCCCACAGCATGCCTACGGAGGCACCCCAGCCCTAAGGCCTTATTCTTTCCTTAGAGTCATAGTGTGAGGTCTTACCTAGGTCAAGACCACAGACTATCCATGAAGCTTGAGCGATCCAAATCAAATAATAATGGTTAAAATTTATCTCTTTGTGAGGACAATTTACCCAGTTGTTTCTTTTGCATACTTTTAATTAAACCTTGTCGAGTTGTATATTTTTATATCATATTGAGCAACTTTACTCATAACGTAGTTACATGTTGAATCCGCAGGTCCTCAACAGAAGCTGCAGTAGTGAGCGACACTTGTTACTTGGATCTACTTTTTTGTGTGCAGCTACAACGCTTCCTTTTGTGGTACAATACTTGTTGTAGTTTTTTCTACTTTATTCTACTCGTAGCATTTTGGGAGACATGAGATGCATAATATATGTATAGGATATTTTTTTGAATACATACATGTAATATATTATTGTGAACATGGATGGGATTGTAATGAAATACAATGATGGATATGTTACGAATATATGGGAAAAAATTAATTTCAGTCCTTTATGATATATTTTCCCCTTCTTTATATTATTGTGTATTTCAAATGTGAAATGTATGTGCGTGGAATGGATTTGCTGAGTACCAGAATCCTAGGGGGACGGTCATCACAAGAAGTGTCCTTGCCATGTTTTAGATCTATCTGTCCCGGTCTAGACAATGTTTTGCGGTCTTAACCCAAAGGTGCAGGATTTGGTTAGTAGTGCTTGTGGAGGCAGTTATACTTCACGTGGTGCGAACACCCTTTGGAAGGTGTTCAAGAGAATGGCCGAGATGAGCCAAGCACAAACTGCAAGTATAGCTCCGGTAGATCCCCCCTTACCACTCTTACCTAGAGGAGGAGCGAGGGCTACAATTGATCCTTTTAACATGGGCATCATAGAAGACAAAATAAAAATTATAGAGATGATTGATAGGAGGATGGATGATTTGGACAACGACTATCCAAATTGCTAAAGCATATGGCATAGCTTTCTGAGAAGGTATCCAAGATCAGGATACCTGTCGTGATTGCATCTACTACTCTCGTGTAGTGTGTTCATAACATTCATGGCCACCCTAGTCGTAGATAGAGGACCATGCTCTTACCCATTCTTGTCAGCAGCAACCACCGTTTGTAGAGGAAGTTATGAAGGAGCATTCCTAGGTGTGGGAGGTAAATGGTATGTGGTACACTCATGACACTGCCAAGTAGGGGAGTTCACCGTTTCTTTTACCAGTGTCCCTGATGAACGTCAAATTTGCCTCTTTAATAATCCAAAATTGTCATAGTATAGGAGGCCGTTTCGGTTCAGCAAAAACCACAATCTGTGAATGTTGTGGAATATTTTTACTTGGTAAGTCTACCAAGGTCGAACACAGGGAACGGTGATTTCTTAGTTGCGTGGTCTTAAATCAACTTAAAAAATTAATTAATGTTAATTAATTTATGTGTTGAGAAAATATACAATGCAATGCAATGCAATGATGAAAGGTGCAATATAAAGAAAGTTAAACAGAAAGAGTGAAGCACCGAATCTATGATTTAGTGATAAAATTAATCAACGTCCTCGAAATAAAATCATAGATCAAATAATATCGAATTCAGCAAGATATATCAAAGTAATTCCTGATGCCAGCAAGAGTGAATAGACATCAGATTGATCCTGCTATGATTTTATCAAAACAATTCTAATTTTACTCTTGAGAAACGTTTGCAGTCAATATCACAGTCACTGATAAACCTCCTTGATTTAACCCCTGCAAAAATTAAGTCCTCAGATATGAAAATCGGTTCCATCATTTTCTAATTCAAATCTCTGCAAAATAACTCGTGAATCTCTTAATAGGGTATAAATATGTTAAACTCAACCTGCATATCTCAACAGAGGCCCTCAATTAATAATTGACATTAAACAACCTCGGATCTGTTCACAAGTTATGATAAATGGTAGAGAATGAAAATAGCTTCAAAATGACATATTGCATGCAAAAAAAAGGAGTTCGTTTGGAAAAGATATGCTAAAATGAATTCCAGGGACTAAAATATAAATAAAATAAAGTTTTTCTTGCAAAGATGTCCCTGAAGGGGCTTATATGTAATTTATAAAAGCTGAAGGGGTCCAAACATAATTTACCCCTGGTGGGGGGTATATTTGCAATATCTGAAACTACTCAGGGCCTAGTTGCAATTTTCACCAAGCGCACGTGCAACGCAGCTTCGGAGGCGGGGCTAAGGCTCGGGTGGCCTAGAGCTAAGGCTCGGACGACGAATCAGAGGCTCGGACTCCGAACCAAAGGCTCGGACCACGAGGCTGAGGCTTGGAGGCGGGGCTGAGGCTCGGGCGGCAAGGCTCAGGCTCAGACGCCCAAGCCTTGAGGCATGGAGGAGCTGACATGACATGTTCTGTGTCGTTCGATCAAGGGCAGGAATGCCTGATCCTATAGCAGCTGTACACTGTGAGGCCTGGGGTGATCTGGCGGAGCACGGCGGGCAGCACGTCGGTGGCGGCACCTCCCGGGCGGCGAGGGCGAGGCGGCGAGGCAGCGCTCGAGGCGCGGCGGATTAGGCGGAGCGGCGACACCGTGCGCAGGCCAACGACAGAGGCGGAGGTGGTGGGCCGACTGCGAGGGCGGAAGAACTTGGGCTGGTGTTGTGTTCCTGGGTTTTGGGAAGAAGAGCTACCTTCTGGTGATCTCCTCAGCCGTGGGCGAGGTCACGACAAGGCTCAAACACTCACGGGAGCGAAGAAGCAGGGGTCGAAGTTCGGCCACTGGATCATGCCGATCAAGGTCGCTGTCACCAACCTTCGGTAGTAATGGCGGGTGCAGGTGAAGACCGGCTATGGCTGGTTTTTATAGAAGGGGTGACGTAACGTCCGACAAGGGAGGTAAATGGCCGTGGCGCGAGTAACGGCTGAAGGAGGAGTGGGGTTGATGGCCGTGCATGGTGGATCCGCAGGGGGGTGAACGGCTGGAGAAGATGAAGGGAACTCACGTGCTGGGCACATGACTCGAGTAGGAGAGAGAGAGATAGTGGGAGCGGGCTGAGATGCGGGTGACACATGGCATGCTCTAGTGGTGCTACGTGTCACCCCCAAAAAAAATCGAAAATAATGAGGAAAGAGATAGAAGAAGACCTCGGATCGAAAAATTTCCTTCACAAAAAAATTGTTCGTCTAGAAAAGATCTACAACTTTCATGAAGGATCCATGAGGAAAAGAGATCATATGTGCGAAGTGGCATTTTTGGTGGTTCTCCATGTGTATAGAAAACCGAGTTTCTGGGATTTTGTATTTTTTTGGTAGTTTTAGAGGGGATAAAAATTATAGAAAAAATATGATAAAATACAAGAAAATTATTTACACACTAATCTAATTTTTTTGGATTTTTAGTAAATAAGAAAATAGGATAATAAAATAGAAGTAAGAAACACACAACTTTTGTACATACTTACAATGGACGCTTGAACTTGGTCAGTTTCTTTGATTTCAGTTTTGATCTGGATTTGGATTCTCATGCCGCTTAATAAAACTTCTATCAAAGAACAATAATGAAGAAAAATAAAAATAAAAGTGTTAAATATGTACATAAAAAATTAGGTCAAAAATAGCAAAAAGTTAAAATGCACAAAAGAGGCCCAAAACCCAACTTTCACATTTGAGCTCCGAATTTTAAGAAATTAGTCTTGTTTTGAAGGTATTTGAAAATGGAGTACTTTAAAAGTGAGTAGACCAAAATTGGACACTGTATGTGGGAGATATGCTCATTTTAGTCTATCAAATGTGAAATTAGACTTTGGGATCATTTGACACTTATTGGGGTTAGTAATTTTTTTGTATTTTTTATTTAGTGAAGTTAGTAATATCTATACAATGGAGGTAGTTTTGGGTCAATCGGAATTAGGATGAATTATTTACAAATGTGAGAAATTAGCAGCTTTTTGGGCTAATTTACACTTGGAATCTTAATGCAATTATGCATGATGAAATGCAAATATTATTTACTCATGTATGAATGCTAATGATGTTCTGTTAATGATTAAATGCATGTGAATGTTGGGAACAGAGCCTAAATGACCAATTTTAGCATGTTGAATATGAGATTCATCAGTCCCCCAACTTTCTACAACACATCATTTACTCCTACACCTCTTCCAACACCACAGAGATATGTATCCTATTCTTCTCAGGGACTGAGACAACAGTAACAACCATATGTCCGCCAGCAAATGTACCACCAAGGCTAGCATGGCCCAAATGTGCAGCACCAATCCCAACAATAATAGTACCATGGCCATCAGGTCCAATCTTCACATTCTTTTTACCCTTCTTCACAACAGCAACCATCATCATCTGGTCCCATAGATTTCCAAAGGTAGATTCTCGATGAGTTACGTTCCCACAGGAATGAGATATAGGATTTGCGTGTTGGCCTCTACCTCTTATCTTGTTAACGCGACAAGCAGACTACCCCTTATATATCATTCCCGCCTAGGTTCAAGCTAATCCCAATAGCCTAAATAAGATTCAACAATAGTAGATACATAATCAGGTATACTACTCAGATTCTCACAAATCTGAGCATGAGATCCTTCCTTTGGGTTGTATTAATCACATGTCACTCAAGAGCAGAAGGATAATGGTCATGTATGATCGGGAAAGGGATATGGAGAGGACTTCTGAAGCTCACCCTGAGGAGACTTCAGAGGATGACAAGGCTAGGCATCGCCATCAACATCTTCATCATGAGGTAAAGACACCTGCGAGAAGGAAGTGGAGGAGTAAGAGAGCATCATTGTAGCACGAGGAAGATTCAAAGTCTATGGAGGACCTTGAACCTTAGGTTGAGGAGAATGCACATTTAGTAGGCATTCCCTAACCTATAGTAGATGATTGTATTTCAAATTCCAAATTATTTGTAAAAGATTCAGTTATGAAGAACTCTTTTACTCGAAGTAAAGACCATGTTTCTATTTATGATTTGGAATCTTCGCATTCATCTGCTTGTTCAATCCATTTCCTTAGTGCTTTAGCGATAGGAAAGCAAATATCAAAAAGATTCAGAAATATGATCAGAAAAGGGCACATTTTTGTAAGGACAACATTATAGTGAAATTGTCATTTGATGAGTATGTGGTGAGTCATCCACCTTTTCAAAACTATTTGAAGATCCGTTGTACACCAAGTAGGGTTACTAAGAAGAAACCAAATAGTTATGTCCAGACACATATGTTGTCGATTGTCACTACTTATTGTCTCAAGAACCACCAGTTATAATGAAAGAAGAGAGATTTAGGCACGCATATGTGGTGAGTCATATTGATTACATAGCATCTGCATGCACTTTCCTCGATAATGGTTCTTCTATCAACTTACTTCCTTTTTCCTTGTATGAGAAACTGGAGTTGGGTCCACTTTTCAAATCTAGAGCATTACTCTAGTTCACAGATAAGTCTATGAAGGAGGCAAAAGGATGTTGTAATCTCAATTGAGGGACAAGATTACATAGTGGACTTCACTATCCTTGAAATGGATATACCCAATCATTGTATAGAGTCACATATCATCCTTGGGCAGGATTTCCTTAGGACTGTCGGAGCCTCCTTTGACTGTCAGACGAGGATGATGAAGTTCTGTTCTCTAGGAGGAGAAGTGGAGCTTAAAATGAAGTAGACGAAATAGCAGAGATTTGACTCGGAGTCAAGTATAGATTTCTCTTCATCTTCAGAGGCAGATTGCATATTGGTTAGCACAATTGGGGTATGGAAGTAGATCCCGACAGGACTGAGTGAGTTCCTCTCATCTAGAGAGGATAGTGTGCTGGATGCAGTTTGCAAGGTGTTGCCAAGATTCTTTATTGGTGGATCATCTATATATTCCTTTGATGACTCAGAGATCTCTACAAATCTGTTAGTTCATATCTCTATGAAACATTCAAAGGAGTTAGATTTAGAGTCAGGCGCTACTTTAGATGAACTATTGCTTTTCTTTGACAATCTAACTCCTTGTTCAGTTTAATTGATGGCCAGCGCTACATAGTTAGCACTAACTCCATGCAACATGGAACTAGATCCAATGACAGTTCAGACGGATTTGATTGATGATACCTCATTGCCAAAGATGAAGCCACTACCTCCTACATTTAAGTATTCCTTTCTTGTGGGACCTAAGAATAGATTTTCTATCATCATTAGTTTTAAGTTGATTGTAGAACAAGAGTCTAGATTTCTAGAAGTGCTTGAAAAGAACTGCAAGGCAATAGGATGGACAATGTCGGATCTTTAACCATGCTCTCTACTCACACCATATTTTTATTGAGGAAAATGCTAGGACTTCCTGTGAGTTTCAAAGGAGAATAAATCCAAATCTTCGGAAAGTGGTTAAGAAATAAATTGAGAAATAGTGTGGAGCGGGATTCATATTCCCCATCTTTGACTCCAAGTGGGTGGCCAACACACATGTCGTCCTGAAGAAGTCATGAATTCAGATGGTCACCAATGAGGAGGGAGTTGAGATTGCGACACAAGTACCCACGTCGTGGCATGTCTATGTCGATTACAGATTTCTGAATGTCACAACCAAGAAGATCACTTTCCCCTACCTTTTATTGATCAGATTCTGAAGAGATTAGCGGGGAAATAGTTCTTGTGTTTTTTTGATGGGTACTGTGGATAAAATTAAGTATCCATAGCCCCTGAAGACCGGTAAAAGGCCATTTTTCACGTCTTTTTGGCATGTGCGTGCTCAGGTGCATGCCTTTTGGGTATGCATTTCCTTAGGTACTTTTCATCAGTGCATGGTCGTTGTATTTGAAGAATTGGTGGGGGATTTCCTTGAGGTCTTCATGGAAGGATTTCCTTGAGGTCTTCATGGACGATTTCTCAATCCATGGTAATTCATTTAATTCATGTTTAGTGAACTTAGATAGAGTCATAAAAGAAGTAGGCAGGTCAATCTAGTACTCTCTTAGGAAAAGAGTCATTTTATGATTAAATAGGGTATCGTGTCGGGGAATGTCATCTTCAAAAAGGGAATGGAGGATGATCCTACCAAGGTTGATGTGATAAAGAAACTTCATCCACCAACCAACATCAAGTTAGTGAGATCATTTCTAGGGCATGGTGGATTTTATAGAAACTTCAATCAATATTTTTCTAAGATTTCTCGTCCACTAATTGAGCTCTTAGGTAAAGACATCATGTTCATTGGAGATAACAAGTGTCTTGAGGCCTTTAAGCTATTAAAGAGAAAGATCTGTGACTCGCCTATTCTGCGGGCTCCTGATTGGTCTCTTCCCTTTGAGATCAAGATAGATGCATCGAATTTTGATATAGGAGTTGTATTGGGGCATATGCGAGATCGGATTCTGTTCACCATTAACTACGTGAGCAAAATTTTAGACCCTGCTCAGAAAAATTATGTTGTGACTGCAAAGGAAATGCTCTCATAGTATATGCTTTGGAGAAATTCATGTCTTACTCGGATCAAAAGTGATAGTTTACACATACATTCATCCACTAGGTATCTAATGGAAAAGTAGAGGGTGAGTATGCACATCTTCTTAGGTTTATATTATTGCTCCAAGAGTTTGATTTGGAGAATAAAGATAAACATGAAGTTGCAAATGTAGTGATTGGTCATCTATCAAGATTAGAGATAAAGGATTCCCCTGATGCAGAACTAATCAGAGATACCTTTCTAGATGATTCAATTTGTGTTGTTGACTCACTTCCATGGTATGCCAACATGGTGAACTATATTGTCTCCAAGAAAGTTCTCCATGGTTGTACTAGGAGCAATATTGACCGACTGAAGTTGGACTCGAGGAAATATCATTAGGAGGATTCGTTCCTTTTCTTTGGTGGATCAGATTATGTCTAGAGAATGTGTATTCCTCACTAGGAATACTAGAGTGTCCTCACATATTATCATTATCATGAGGCTGGAGGACACCATTCAGGAAATAGAACTACTCACAAGGCACTTCAATGTGGACTCTTAAAGATGCCTTTTGTACGGTTGTGCCATGTTTCTCAAAGGATGGGAGGGAATGTTGGCTATAGAGATGAGATGTGCATGCAACCTGTGATTTTATGTAATGTTTTTGATGCATGGGACATAAATTTTATGGGTTTCTTTCCCAATAGTCATGAATGTGAGTACAACTTGTTAGCAGCGGACTGCCTTTCAAGATGGTTGGAGGCTATCCCAATCCGAGCTGCAGACAGTAGGATTGTTTATAAGTTCATAAAGGATCTTATTATTTCTAGGTTCAGGATTCCAAAGGTTTTGATATCTAATGATGGTATTCATTTTTGAATAGAGTGATGAAATCATTAGCTTAGCACTGTCAGTTTGAGCATCGAGTAACTAGTCCGGTATGGTAGAGGTTTCCAATATGGAGGTGAAGAGTATACTTCAGAAGCTAGTCTGTGCCAATAGGAAGAACTGGTCCTAACTAATGGGCCAAGTTCTGTGGTCCTATAGGGCGGTGTATAAGACCCCTTTGGCCACTTCATCTTTTATAAGACCCCTTTGGCCACTTCATCTTTTAGAATGATACATGACAAGCCATGCCATTTGTCAGATGAATTAATTCACCAGTCTGAGTGGGAAATCAAAAAGATAAATTGGAGTTGTCACTTAAGAAAATTGTATAGAGACTTGAATCTGAATGAGCTTGTGGAGATTCGCAACCAAACATATGACAACATCATGATCTATAAGTATAAAGTTAATAAGTGGCATGATTCACATATTAGATGCAAGAACTTTCTCCACGGACAAAATGTATGATTGTTTAATGCAAAGTTAAAGATCTTTCACGAGAAATTTAAGTCAAAATGGATGGGTCTTTATATAGTGAAGGAAGTGCATGGAAACGACAATGTAGAGATATTTAATCTTACAGATGGTGCACCTTCCTTCTTGGTTAATAGATAGTAGTTGAAGCATTTTGTTGAATCCAAAGAACGACTGACTTTAGTTGAAGTGATTGACTTCATTCCTGTTGATTCATTTGTAGACATTTCGGAGACAACATGAAGTAGCAATTGAAAGATTTAGATCGGATAGATTCATTATCTTAGAGATTCATCTATTCTTTATCACCTTGACTATATTCTTTAATGGATGTGAATATTATCTTCATTCTTTCTTACTCCTAATTTAGGCTTGTGAGAGCCTAAGTATAGGGGGAATGCCACCCATTCTCTTGTATATTCTCATCAGTCTCTTCATCAGGTATTCATTCTTTATACTTAGCCTATTTTTCAAGCTAAGTATAGGGAGAACTGAGCCCCTTTTATTCTTTTTATCCTATTCTTTTTTACCCTTATTTGATATACTCATGTCCTACACTTAAGCTATTCACAACCTAAGTATGGGGGGATTGGACCGGTTGTTCTATCTATGATTTCTTCATTCTCTTTATGCTTGGTATGAGTTGTCTTTTATTACACTTTGTGTTATGAGGACATCTCACAAGCTAAGTATACAGAGGTTGTCTGCATATATTGCATATATACTTTCCGTCAAAGCTCGTACTTTCACATATGTTGTATATTTATTTTTGGGCTATGTATTTGGGGTTTGAAAACTATTTGTACATAGTTTGTAAAAAGTTTGGAAATTTTGTATATATTTAAAATTGTTTGAAAAAGGTTTTACAAATTATTTTCAATGCGGTATATATTGTGTTTTGACTTTATACTCATTATTTTATATATATATATATATACACACACAATCATTCTTTTATACAAAAATAAAAAATAATGAAAATAAATTAAAAATCAAACTTTACTTCAATTTTCCAAGAGAAGTATTAGTGTCTGAAAGGGTGCCTTAGGTACGACTGTTAGTTTTCGAATTTATTAGTCTATAAAAGGTTGCCTAGACCTACTTCTTTACAGAGTCAAGAATGGAGGAATATATGGATTTAAAATCTATATTTGTAAGATCAAGTCGATAAAGAGTTCTTTGAAGAGATTTATAAGAGTTATATATGGAGGAACCTACACCTTTTCTTGAGGATATTCAGTCATCCGAGTATCGCATTACTTGTAAGTTAGTTTTACCTCTTGTGTCCAATTTTTCTCTTTTAAGGAAAACCCAGAAGTCTATTGTAGGATAAAAGGATTGGATGTGTCTTCCCTCTATTTTGGATATTATAAGTCTTCTATGTTGATATGGATACTACATTTGAGGAATAATGCCATAATTTTGAGCGATTAGTTTTCAAAGTCGATGAAGATCTTTTTATTCAGCTTCTGAGGTTTACTCTGCAAGGAAGAATCAACTTAAACATAAGGCGGCTTGTGTTTCTAAACCTCGAAGATTCAAGATTGATCTTTGAGAGTTCGAAGTTTGTTGTGTTGTTTGGGTATCCTTATAATGTCTTGTTAGTGTCTGTTGTGTCCTATTGGTGTCTACATGTTCTCCAATTCTTGTTAATAAAACCTTTTTCTTCAAATTTTCTATAAATAATCAACTTATCAATTGATGCTTTTTCCTAACACTCTGCCTTTGCATTCAAGGCTTGTTGAGATATTTAACACTTGGTTTATGGGGTCCAGAGACTTAAATTAACATATCTTAATCATTAAGGTCCTAGACTTAAAAATTCAAACTTCTTTAGTTACAAAGATTTATGTGCTATATTGCATGCTTAATCTCTTATTTAAAGAATATGACCATCACTTACTTGCATGACTTCATTCATGATTGAGATTAGTTGAGGTTTCACCTGAGAAACTGGGATTTGTGATTCAAGTTTGGACTTGATTTTATGATACTCAAGGATGGGATAAGATTAATGAAAGTTTCATGAAACCTGATTGTCATCATCTTAGCAGTATGGGACATGGTTCTCATACTAATCTCTTGATCAAACCTAAGTACCATTGTGTGGAATCATTAAATTAATGTGTTGATCAATGTGCACCAATCCTAAATAAAAGTAGTGGAGCTAACCAAAAAAGGAAAAAATAAAGATGAAAAGAAAACTCAAAGTATTACAAAGTTACATCCATATGAGCTTACACAAATGACGAGCGCTCCCAACCTTTAAGTGTCCAATAAGACCAAAATATTAGGATTTTATGAGTCAGGATAGTACCTAAAAAGGACTCTTCATCGTAAGTGATACACGTCTAGGTGCAAGTATAGTAGATACTTGAAAAAGATGCACCCAATGTACTCCCAGGAAAACAAGTACATACTTCTCAACTTCTTTTTGACGGACACACTGATTAACAAAAAAATAAATTACGTTGAGTTAATAAGGCACTTGAGAGATACATTGTTCCAATGAGAGGGAGAGAAGAAATGGCACCGCCCTTTTTACCTCCATTATATGGCTTGTCATCCACACTTTGGAGTTTGATAAACTAAAGAGATGGTGGATGAAGAAAACCTAGATTTAATACCTAGTGTTGTGGATAGGGTCCTTAAGAGAATCTCTGATATTGAAACTTTAGGTGACACCTTGACTTTACCCTCGTGAATGCAGTCAACACATTAATATCATACGACTTACATATATGTATGTATTGAGGGACCGATAATTAGAGGAGTTGAATTGCTTTTGATTAGGACAAATCCAGTTTAGAATTTTAGAATCTCTAAAACCAAATGTTCCGGTTCTCTTAGGTCTTGTTCTTCACATGCACATGTCAGGGAATTCACTGATTAATATAACTATCAAAATCTCTTTATTTATTATCTCGAGGACGATCTTTGATTAAGTATAGAAAGGTGACGAATCCCATATCCATCTACATTATTGTCTATTGTTATCTCTCTAGCTTAAGAAAATCGATACAAATATCTAACAAATAACATTATTTAGTTAATATTGTGTTGTGAATAATTACCTATAATTATTGTATAATAATATACTTATTATTGTGTTATTATTTTATATATTTAATATTTATTAAAAATCTAATAAAAGTTAGAATAATATTATATATAACTAATTTAACATAATTTATAAAATAAAAATGCAAAAATAAGAAAATAAAATAAAATAAAGTAATTTAATACTCTAAATTACTTACAAAATATATTTCTATATATAGATGACTTTTTCTCTCTTTGATTTCTACGTGAAAATTGTAGATCTCATCAAGATCTACAACTTTCATGTTTTCCATTTTTCTAAATCTTGTTATTTTTATTTATTTTCTATTTTTACTATTTTCTTTATTTATCTCAATCCTCATTGGGTCACGTGATGCCATCCCAGTGTACCACATGGCTCCGCCCTTCTCTGCAATGCATCTTATTCCATGTCGTTGGATCTCAAGATCTAATGACCGGAGTTCTTCTTCAATCTCCAGTTCACCCTTTGAAGGGTTGCCACTCTTCGCAACTGTCCACCTTCAACCATTTCCTCCACCAACCTCCAACAACCACACCTCCAACCCCTGATGTCTATCTTTTCCTTTTTCATCCTAGCAGTTGAAATTGTTCTCCTAACAACCTAGAATCTCCATTCCTTCTCCCTCAAAAGCCTTCCGCTGCCACTTGAGGTGGTTATCCTCCATTCTCATGCAGAGCCCCTATCTCCCAACTTTCCCTGTGACAGAGAGAAGCCCCTTAGTAATCGACGATGGAGGTGTTTCGTTAGAGAGATTCGAGGTGTATTCATTTGATGCAAACCTTGATCAGTAGGCTGCTTGATCTCAATCTCTTTATCATAGATCTGACACGAAACTTGAAGCTATAGGCTCCACCCATGATTCTTTTCCACTCTGATTTTCATATTCCCCATTCATATCCATCTCAAGGTAAATCCTCTAATCTTCATTACCTCTTTTCTTCTCTAAATTTCTATGTTTATCTCAGTCAAGTTATTTCATCTTCAATCCCCTTGTTGATCATCTTTGTTCATCAATCATTCACGTTTACATCTTAGTCAACCAATTCCATTTTTCCATGACACGATCCACCTTTATCTTTCTCTGATGTTGCAAAGATTAGAGAACCCTTTAGGATTGAAGTCACTCATTGTCGAGCCTCCATTTCCTTACCTAAACATCCCAGTAGATTCTTGAATACTTGGGATTTGTTTTCTAACCTTATAATACTTTGATTGATCAGATTTTTTGTCAAGCTCCAATCTCAACTCACCCTTCCAAAGTCACTTCGTCGACGGTGCCTTCTAGTATATGTCTGACCTTAAGCATACATTTGTCTTCTTCACCATGCTCGCGACCTTCAGATTTAGCAGAGATGCATGGACGAGGAAATCGAGCCCTGCTGTAGCTCCGTCCAAGCAATGCCTCTCACAGAGGACGGAGAAGAACACAACGAGAATCCATCATTCGATTTGATCCCCTAGATTAGATCCAATGGTGGACATTCTCTCTGAGCCTCCACCCAAAGCATATGTTCACACCTAAGGCTTGACTACATTTGAGCCAACATCAAGCGAGAAGGATAGTGCCATGTACACCTAAGTCCCCTACTAAACCTAGCCAAGGTCACATGCAAGTAGCATGTGCATCCAATGAAATTGCAACAAATCCCAAAGAAGATTCAGAAATACAGATAAGTCCCATCTCTTTGGAAAAATTGATAAATTTACCCAAGCAGATTTCTATATTTGCATTTTAGTCCATTTGAACTTATTTATAAATAAAGTAAAATATTTTTTTTTACATTTATGCCATTGCCTTTGATGAATATAGCAATATCCTTAAGCGCATCACAGAAGCATGAGGATCACATCGTATGCAATCAGGAGCGACTAGTCATAGTAATTGCTCGAGGTAGCGGAATTAAAAAATTTTCAAACGACGAAACCACATGATCCAAGAACACTTCTCAGATCAATTCATCAAAATCACAAAATAATATTAGTTTTACCTCTTAAAGCATGGTGTTGATCGAGTCTCTAAACGAATAAACCTCCTATCTCAAGTCCGATCAAACAGAGGAGACGCTTGTGAGCGTGTTGATGAAACGCATGCTCCTTGCAATTCATGATGATGATCCAAGCGACGAATCTCCTGATCTCGTCCCATGAGATCCAACATCTGCTTCACGAGAAAGGCGCACAGAAGGAGACGGAGATCCATAAGCAAATGATCTGGCAACATAGCGACGATGCTGTGGTGATGGTGACTCTCTAGGGCTCCATGGGAGACTGCCACAATGAGAGAGAGAGAGAGAGAGTTGGCCTGTAGATAATGAGAGAGAGAGAGAGTCATTTGATACATTAATTAAATTGCACATTAAATTGGCCTGCATTGTCTGCATACGTCTGCATAAAAATTAAAAAGACAAAAAAAATTACTCCTGGAAAATCACGCACTTGAACCCTTGCTTAAATTCACCTAAAGGAGACAGATGCCTCCCTGAGATCGACCTTGGACTTCCACCAAGTAAAAAAATTGCCGCTTGAAATTAACTCGAATCTAATTAAAGTGGTTTTTGATTAACCCTCTCGTATCCGACTGCAACGAACGACTTTAAATTGATTGGACATTAATTTGCTCGAATTAACTAAGGGTGCGGGGCGATTATCAGCATTCTAATGTACAGGGGTTCTCAGGCTTTACTAGCTATTTTACAAAGGGAGTTTGGCCTTTTTCCTATATTATTAGCTAAGGAGTACAATAGAGAAGAGGTTATTTTGGTGCATGAGTATTTTACAGGGGTTTTTTGGCTTCTTATTTAAATGAGAAATGAGTTGCTAAACTGCATGAGTTATGAATATATGCATGAATGCTATTTATGCAATACAAGGGGAAATATGCTTCTATTTTCTTGGGGACAAGGCTCTATTTTTGACTTTTGGAGTGATGAATCACAGATTCATCAAGAGCATATGTTGTTGTTCTCTTGTTATCACTTGAAGAGCAAGGGCTGCCCTTCTATTTATAATATTTTGGGAGTCCATGGATCTCAATCCATGGACAACACAAATCAATGGATGGGATTGATTTGTACTTCTTTCAATGGCCATAATCTTGTTGTAAAAACACAACAATAATTAATTAAATTAAATTAAATTAAATATATAATGAATAATCAATACAAATTATTTTCAATCAAATAAATTGTACTTGGAGATAACTGGGAAGGAGATAATCATCTAACCACAACAAGGGGAACGACCACCCACTCCAATTAGGAGTTGGTGGCCTAACTGTAGTGGGTGGTCATCCACCACCATTCTTGGTGGATGGTAATATCCTTCTAATGAGATTACATTATCTCATTCCAACATTATCTAACAATAATAATTCTCAATTATCTTGAGAACATTGCAATCATGCCACTGGAAATTTGTGAATCACATTCACAACCCAAAATAAAATGTAAATTACATTTTCAATTAATTGTCCAACGTGAATCCAATTTACATCAACATTTAAATTGTAAATGTTATTTACAAATAACTTTCCCTTATATATTATAAATCACATTTATAATATATATATAATTAATATGGATAATGTTATCCACAGTATTCATATCCATGATTACTAAATCACATTTAAGTATATTGGATCTCCATTCTCATGTGCCCAAATAATATGAATCACATTCACATTATTCACATCTTTGATAATTAAATAATATTTAATTATCTCAGATAACTCTCCTTATAACATGAATCAAATTCATATTATTCATGATAATTAAATCACATTTAGTTATCAATTTTGTCAGTGCTCGGATACATATATCAACAATGAAATTATCCATGAACTCTTTCAAGGATAATGTGCTTTCTTCGTGGATATTTGGAGATAAGAATATGGCGATTGTACGTTCCATGTATAGTGACTTGTATATTTATATCAAATCTCAAATCCATATCTTGCTGACCTCCCATAGATGTTTGATTAAATCAATACCGTAAATCTAATCTTTTTATTGCATCTGAAATTGAATCACAGTCAGATCACTATCCAACATTTGGACCAAGATTAAATTGCTTCTTTATTGAGAGGAGTCACTAAAATCCAAACCGTTTCATCACTCCCTAGAAATGTAAGCGTCAAGGTTATACAATCGTTTATGATCACATCACCCTCAAGTATTCCTAATACATGTACATCCTGCATACATGAAGATCTAGAATAAACTTGAAGTTTCATATCTATTTAGACTTTCTTCTTTAGGGTTTTATCATTAAGTTTCTCATTTTATCATTAGGAGTCGATATCGATTATATACTTTCGAAAAGCATATACCATACCTAGTTTTTAATCATATACTTTCTAAAATTATACATCAAACCAATAAATTCAGTCAAGCTTCCAAAGTAAGATGACCATGCATGGAATTTGATTCCCAATAATTCATGAGTGAGCTCATGTCTTCCGAATCGATAAATGAATCTGTAAGATCCCTTTGAGAGATCGTATTACTCATATGCCATTTTATGCACACCAACGCGTCGGTGTATAGACCTTGATTAGGTCATAAACATAATTGTCTGCCAAATGTACATACCCAGACATATAGAAACACATATGTCTCCAGTCAGAGGATTCATGCCTATATAGTCTCAGCATACGACATAGGTTATCTCGATATTGTAAAGTCAACTCTTCAACCTAACTTATCAAACACCTCTGAATCTCTACTCCTACGCAGAGTACCTGCATCAAGAGGTTGGTTGAATATCAGCCTTTAGAGAAAGGATTGTCATCTCCTTCTCAGGTTGAAGATCATCTCTTAATAATCTTTTGATGGTGCTTAATGAGTCCACAATCTAACTCTTTAGATATTCATCTAAGCACCAACCACTATGATTCAACAATTGGATCAATAGATGTATGATCATCAAGATGGTCATGGTACATAATCCTAATTGTACTAAGGGACCTATTATGCAAATTAGTTTTTCTTCATTTCAAACCATGGAATGATATTTGTAATAACATTTATTGCATAATGGCTCACCGTGGACTCGCATGTCCAATAATCTCCCACTAGCCTGAAGAGCCATTAATGTGCTAATCTTTAAAATCACACTCACGTGACAATCATAGGCTATTTAGAAAATTAGCTAGGTAAGCTGATCAGTCAATTTGTTCCTGAATAACTACGCCATGTCTTTTTAGGTACTTGCATATAACCTAGTAATAGTGCCCACATACAATGTGAATGTTGCATATTATGCAACCAATACTCAATCTTATTTATCATAGAGTCTTTAACGCAATAATTCAATAATCATCATAACTGGTATGCACATTCTATTATCCTTATCAGAATACCCTTATTCCTAAAGATCTCTATCTCCAAAGACTAAGATCCAGTCTTATGGTTTATATGGCATCTGTTATTAAGACCTTTTAGATCACTATCTATAAAGTCTTAAGTTCTTGATGATAAGACTTTGATATCACTATCTTAAAAATCTTTTCATCTTTTGAAGGTATTTTTATTACTTCAAAGAAGTGTTTTATCTCCATAGTAGGATTAGTAACATCTTACTACTCCCACTGCATGGCAGACATCTAACTTTGTACACATCTTGCATACACTGAGCTTCCCGAAGTCGATGCACTAGGGCATGTACCTTTTGTATCCACATCCTCAACTCTTTGAGGTGATATCCCTTTAGAGAGTACCATATCTTAAGGGATGGAAGACTTACTTGAGATTTTCTTCAATGGAACATGTCCGAGGTGTATTAATGTGACAGTTCAAATACCCTTCTCTCTTTGACTCTGAACATTTTCAGAACTAATTCTAAATTATTAGGATATCATCTACATTTATACGATGAACACAATGGGACTCCCATTAAGCTTCACATAGTTCATTAATATTCTATTTGAAATCAATTTATAGTTTCATCAAATTTGATGTCCCAACTACAAGAAGCTTATTTGAGTCCACAGATGGAGTTCCTTTAACTTGCACATCTTGTCTTCCTCAACTATGAAGCCATGGGGCTACTTCATATGAATATCCTCAGAAAGGTATTCATAGAGGAATGTAATATTGACTTTCATCAGAATATTTAGCAATATTCTGATGGAGTTTAAGCATGGTCATTGAAGAGCAAGTCTCAACGCAAGCGATGTCTTCTCTTCGGTGTGTAGTTAATGGCTACGAGCCATGCTTTGAAGGTCTCTACCTTGTCATCAGGTTCCCTCCTTCTCTTGAAGATCCATTTACACCTAACGGGTCTTACCCTTATAGGTGGATCCTCAAGGGTCCATAAACAACACTTGTATATGAAGTCTACTTTAGACTTTATTGCTAACATCCATCTTTCTATGTCATAATCCTCAGATGCTTCATCATATGAAGTAAGATCATTGTTAGACTTAACTGACACATGGAATCCATCCTCAAACTGATTTGAAGAGGTACGAGTGTTTCATCTTTAATTGTCCTTTTATTTTCTGAGTTCAGGAGCCTCATTATCTTCTCAAGATTGATTGAGTTCCTTTACTTCATTTTCATCTTGATTATTAAGAAAGACATTCTATAAGAAACACATCCTTAGAGATGAAATCTAAGAATCTCAAGGACATAAAGTAGGTATCCTATTGATGAATCTCGGATTCATCACTGTAGATCTCATTTTTTAAGCTCAAATCCCTTCAAATCAACAGCATTTCGGCATATATTCTGCATAATTAGCATTCGTGCATGTTTTCATAAGAATTGCATTTTAGCACAAATTTCTGTACAAAATAAGAAGCCAAAATTCCCAGCCAAAATTGACCTATAAATAGCCTAACTTCCCAGATTTTTAACTCCTTCAGGCTAACTCCGAATGACCCAAAACTACTTCCACTGTATACATATAACTAACAAGAATAAATGAAAAATACCAAAAAAATAACTAACCCAAAAAATGGACCAAAAACCCAGACCCTAGTTTCAGGATTTTCGGACTAAAAACCTCATATCTTCCTCATCCTATGTCCGATTGAATCCTACTCACTTTTAAACTAATGTACATTCAACTACCTTCAAAAAAGACCAATTTCAAGTGAATCAGAGCTCATATGTGAAAGTTGGGTTCTGGGCCTCTTTTGTATATTTTATTTTAGCGGTTTTTGACCTATTATTTTATGTACATATTTTATCAATTAATAAAAAACCAAAAAAAATATATTAATGTGTATTTATTTATCTCTGATTTATCATATTATTTCCGGATTTTTATCTGATCTAAAAAAATGACATAAAAATTACAAAACCCCAAAATCAAGGTGTTCTATGTACATGGGATACCCCAAAAATACCACTTTGTGCAAATGATCGATTTTGATTTTGATGTCTTCATGAAAGTTGTAGATCTCATCGAGACGAGTAATTTTTGTGAAGGAAAGTTTTTGATCCGAGGTCATTTACTATTTTTATTGATTTTATAAAGGTATTTATTTTCCAAATTTTCTGGTGCTGACACGTGGCAGCACCTGGTGCTGCCACGTGTCAGCCATAAACAGGAGCAGCTTCACCCGTCAGACAGACGGCGTAGCAGAAAGGGTGACGAGAGGAAAGAAGACGAGAGAGCGGGAAAAGCAAACGTCAAAGAAAAAGTTTTCCAACCATTTCTAACCTTCTCTCGATCGATAATTGAGTCCACCCCCAGAGGCCCGGGGTCGTCCCCCGATCTCTTACTGTCTCACTTCTAAGACCGGATATATAGTACGAGTTGGCGACAAACTGACTTATATAATAGTCTCGCTGGGCGGAAAAGCCTACCCGCTCGCTTTTCGGGTGGGGGTCCGACGGGGGGCCAACCCCATTCGGTGACTTTCGCGGTCGCCCTCACGATCTTTGACATCTTTCCTGCACCGCACACCCAACCCCAGTGCCCCCGCTAGGTTATTTGCTAAGGTCTGCTTCTCTTTCCATGCTTATACCCTTGGTATGGTCTAGCCTTCTCCTTTGCCCCGCTTGGGTTCGCTTCCCTTAAGCCAATCGACGATCATCTGAATTTGCCTACCTAGCCGCCTACTGTGAACTAATTTCTGACCGGATGAAAAAAGTTCTTGCCTCGTCATTCGATCTAGATTTGATTAATAACTGGATAAGCTTCTTTCTTTGGTTGATCCAGCGATCACAAACTGGGGAAGAGAGGGTGGAAGGAGCAGTAGTCCAAGAGGAGAGTGAGCCTTAAACAAAGGCGCGGAGGCAGGGTCAGAGCGTTGTCTTTCTTTTTGCTTTCTTTGCCGCGGCTTCTACCTCACCTCCTTACGGCCTATTATATATATAGGGGCTCGCACATACAAGCTGTTCTTCCTTACTCGCGGTAACTTGAGAGTGGGGTTCCCGGGCTTCTAAGCGAACTATCAATTCCAGCCCGTTTCGGAGAAGTAGAGTCGAGTAGGTAAGAGAAAGCGAGAGGGCAACCCGGTCTCTCTCTACTTTGAAATATAATGAAATCTCACTATCATATCGCGATAGTAGAAATCTAACTAGAATATATTAGCTGGGTCTTTCCATTTACGCTGCAGCATCGGCCTTATTATATATTCGATTTATAAAAAAAATATTTTAAAAAAAATATTTAATTGGGCGCACGTGCGTCGCACGTGCCCGCTCTTTATCCCCCCACGCGCCACGTGCCCTAATCACAGCCGTCTGATCTTGGCCGATCGGACGGCCGATGTTCGTCATCTACCTCCTGCCTCCTTTTCCATTCAGGAACTCCGCCGTCGCCCCCGATTTTTCGTCGTGAATCCCTCCACCGCCTTCCTCTTTTGTGCCGCCCACCACCGCGTATCTCTCTGACCGACAATCACCCAATCAAATCAGATCCCACCGCCGAATCTCGTCGATTCCAATCGCCCAGGACCTTCCATCTCTGACCAAGCCGCTCCTCGCCTATAAAAGAGGCCATCGCCCCTTCATACAACTCATCCGCCGATATTCCTCTTCTTCTTTGCGACTTAGCTGGTGGTGACAGCCCGTTGAAGTCACCTTCGCAGCGAGATCCGAGCTCCAAAAAGCTCGTCGCAGCACGGTGACCCTCCTCGCTGACTCTGCTTCACTCCGGCCGTGTGCCGTCGAGTCAACTACCTACGATATCTACGCGCCACCAACATCTCCACCAACCGCCTTCGTCTACGACATCGACAACTAGGACATCACCAACCCTGCCTCTGCAGTCGCCTTCTCCGACCTCAACTTCAACGCCAGGGGCTTCCACCAGCCCTCATCCGCTCTCCATCGCTTCATCAACAACATCAACGCCCTTGGCCCTTCCTCCTCCGTGCGCCTCCAGCAGTGCCACTCCGGCCATCCACCACCGCCTTGGCCAGAGACCTCCTCTCGCGAGCCACTCCGCCGCCTCGCCGCCGGGCGTAACGCCCGAGACCCCCACGCATGTGAGGAGCACATGCGTCAGGGGAACGTTTGCATGAACGCCCCTGATCCTCCTCCTTATTATGCTAGAGCCCAAGGTCACGTGCTACGCACGTGACCGTTGGGAACATTTGCAGAAGATCCCCCGGATTCCTCTATATTGCACGCAATCCCCCATCAACGAGGTCACGTGCATAGCACGTGACTTGCTGGAAATCTTGCAGTATTATCCCTCCTGAGTATCGGTATTTACATTTCAGCCCCCCACTGTAGTTATTTCTTTATTTATTTTATATTTATTTATTGCAATTATACCCCTGTGTTTCCCCTCTGATTTGGACCTCTTTATTGCATTATTTTTTTATCAAAAATTAGCATTTTGTTCTACACTTAATTCTCTACATTTTGACATATTGTGGATATTTTTGTGATCAGTGGTTAATTAATAATTAATTATATTTCGGAAATTAGCATATTTTTCCCACTTTGTGCTCTAAAATTCATATTTGATCCACCATTGCTCTAAAAATTTTCGGAAAATCATATATTGTAGAGTTAATTGTGTTTGACATTATGCCCAAAAAGATTTGCATTTGCATGCATAGTTTGCCCTGTAAAAATCATTTTGCAAATTTCAGTATTTAATTTTTAATAGGTATTAGATCTCACATTTTCAAGGTTTAGGATTTTTCTGAGATCAATCGCCTAGTGATAGATCTTAGATAATTTTGATCCTGAAAATAAATAGGTTTAGTATTTATTATAATTAAATATTGAAATTCATTTTGTTTGCATTTAAAAATTCATAAAAAAATTCATATTGCATCCAAAAATTCCAAAAAATTTACAATGCATTCATTTCGTCATATTTCACATTGTGGCTGAATTTCGTATTTTTCGGACATAATTTGATTGAAATTTTCATTTTAATCCCTAAAATAGGCCAAAATTGAATATTGCACTCTGTATTGTATTAAAAATTCCAAAAAAAGACCACCTCCAAAGCCGCAAACGAATTTTGATAGACATCACTCCAGGTTGTTCCTTTGCCTCCTTGTGATCGACCTTGGGACTTGCCCAAGTAAAATAAACATAAAACTGCATTCACTAAAATTGACGAATATTTTGTGTGGTTATTTTCTTGACTGATTCCGATTGCCGCCTACAACGCACGACAAATTATTTTTAACACGAACGATAAAAACAACTTCTTAACTCAGCATTTCCGGATCTGTCACCTATACCATCCTTTATTTTCCTAATGAAGTAGCACTATCCGGTGCTAGATTCCAGCTTACTTGCATCCATGACAAAGTTGTGTACCAAGCAACTCTAAATCCTCAAGTGTCCAACATTAGGATAGGTTCTAAACCATAGCTTATGAGGGTTATCAGATTTAGATGCATGGATCTTATTAACGATACATACATACATATATATATATATATATATATATATATATTGTAGTCTCTACTACATATATACTTGGAAACTAAGAGGTAATTTTGCTAAGATTAATCATTGATGAAATCATGTCACACATATTCCAATTGTATCTCCCTATAACTCTGTTGAGTTATGTGTATTAGGAGGAGTGAGACAAGAATGATATTACTTTCTGCATAAGGTATTCCTTGAATTCATCTAATAGGTACTTGCTCCCTAGGTTAGATCAAATTCTTTTCACCTTCCTTCAAACTTTGGTTCCAAACTAAAATTTCAAAATCTTTGAACATTTTAAAACTTTCTAAGGTGAAGGGAAGAAATCCCATATCACAAATAATCATCAATGGATGTCACATATCATTAATGTTCATTACGATATAGATGATCCACATACATTAATATGTATGAGTTCTTGAATACTTTGGCATCTAACAACATTCCAAGGGAAGAGTGTATTGGATATTTTACTTTGAATACTATATTCACAAGTATTTAAGATTTGAAATTTTAGACATTCTAAAGTTTTATCTCTTACTAGTTTATTTATCTCATCAACAAACTTATGTCCCAGGTTCGATGCCAGATAATTATCAAATGATCTTTATCCTCCTATTGATCTTTAAAGGTTAATTTTCAGTATTAGAAATGTTAGTGAACCATTCATTAATTTTCTAATTTTAGTAAAGTCCTCTGGATGTTAGATTACTATATGAAATATGTCCATCATAACTCATTATGATAGGTCTATTACAGAATTCATGCTTATTTCCAACATCTAGAAATAAACAATGAGTGTATTCTAATATTTAGGTCATAAAGACATTCTCTTAGGCTAAGGACTCTCCCACTGAAATTATGAAGTTTACCTATCCAGTAGATATTGTTGCAACAATTGCATCAATATCCATGTGGATGGCTATTAAACCTTATGATCAAATTTTCTAGTTTTCTAAAACATATGCAAAATTGCACGTGTTATTAAAATAATGAGATACAATTATTAGACTTTGATCTTATCTAATAAGCAAGTCTATTTCAATTATTATATGTAGATGTATATTATTCTGATGCACTATCTGAGTCCTTCTCTAAGGATCCTAGATAGACTTGATAGTCATGCTATCAACACATCAGCTTGTTGCAGTATTGGCATTCATTCAACTCTTTAGATGTCATATGGAATTCATAGAAGTACAGTCAACTCTTTGACTTTCCTTCTTACTTTGTTCAACCCATGCTTCCACATCACTCCCTTCATCTATAAACAACCATTACTCAAGACAAAGGATCTCTTATGTTGAATTTAAAGGATTTTAATGTAAGAGTATTTCAACATTTTTACATGCTTCAATCTTTTCATACAATATGAATATTGTAAAGATTCATGAATTACTAGATTATATATAATAGAATGATAACACTCATCATATCTATATCCATCTAAACTCTAAAAGACTTTGGTTCAGGTGGGTACTCAAACATTTTGATACGTTTGCCAAAACATTTTCTTACATTTTATAAGGATTTTTTACAATTATGATCATCATCGACATGATACATGCAAAGCACACTCGATAATAGATCAAGACTATAGAGACACACAGACTCTAGGTTGTTGTCCTATTGTCTATTTATTGTCCTTCCTCATTATTATGAGAAAACTTGCATATTGCAACCACATACATTACATGTCCAACTGCAAGTACAATATCTTGATCATGGACACATCCATGATATTTTACTGGTTATCATTGAGTATAATAATGAGTGGATTTAATGATGATTATTTGAAATAAGAAATTTGCATAAATGTATATTACTTTGATTAAGGATTTTTTATCAACATCGAAAGTTCATTCCCTTAATCACTTTCAATATAAGAGATATACCTACCATTATATATCAAACAAGATGTGAGATCTCCTTTCTTATCTTTGTTGCATCGCAATACTATGAAAACCTACAACTCGGATAAAAAGAAGCGGGAACACATTCCGTCTTGAAAGTCCAACTTGCATTCCTAATTCGGTCTTTAACACCCGGGACCACCACCCCTAAGGTGATATTGACTCGTCGTTAATTGAACGAACCATCAACATGAATAGCACTCGTTATGTGTAATCCAATATTACCCCAATAATATGAGCCGATATTGGGGTCACTATGCATACGGCCTTACTCTTTCGAGAAGCAAAGAGCCCAATCAAGATGCGCTTGTATGCATGAGCAGTTACTTCGAACATGCGTCTCCTACACACAATCTCTGGTGATGGAACCCTTCGCCTTGATGGAAGACCATGGATGTCACTTATGTGATCCTCCATATCATGTTCAAATTATAATTAATTAATGAATCATATTCACATAATTAATTCTTCCCAAGGAAATAACAACTCTATTCATAATAGAGTGTTTTAATTTTAATTAGATTCCAATTAATCTAATCATATCAAATTAATGATCCAATTAATACCCAACAAATATTCTTTATTTTTACTTGAAATATGGTATTATCTCAAATATGTATTATTCAAATTTTAATAATTAGAAAAATAAATCATGATTGCTTCAAGCATTATCCTTTCATTACTTGTTGTCATGGCCAGTACCGATGGGAGTGGGGACAGATCGCTCACGGAGCAACCTACTATCCCAATGCTCCCTGACTAGACATCATATTTGCCTCAGGTCAGGATAATATGATTTGATCATTTTGTATTTTGAGACGATAATAGGTTTTTAAACCAAAGTTATACCATATAATATTTATCAAAACTATTTTGATTAATATTATAAGGAGATTTGCTAAATAAATCCCCAATTCTATTCAAGCAACTATGTTTGTAGGAATTGTTATAACCAATTTATGATCTAGATCATATCTAATCAATTTTGATTAAGGCAATGTCATTAAGGAAATAATAATCGTCAAATATTTCACAAATTCACAAATATTTATTTCAAGAAATTAATCATTAATTTCCATTAATTAATTAAACGACAATCAAAAGGTTTTTAATAAGGAAAATAATTTTCAGTTGTGACCCCCACTTACTAAAATTAGCATATCTCAATCAATTTAAAACCAAATTACGTAAAATAAGTTTTCAAAGTTTAATTATTTTATTCATAACAAAGTCCAATGATATTTGCACATTTCTAGGTATTTTAAAACCATAATTAACTCTTTAATTACGTCAAGATTATCCATCCCCGAAACAGTGGATACATGTTCACTAAAATGATCATAAATTGAGCAATGAGATTCCAAATCATGCAAATTCAAGTCTCACACTTTTCTTATTTAATGAGTAACATACTCCAAGTGATAATTTTTTGTTTAACCACTTCTAAACAGTGATAAAAAATCACATAAATTAGGGCTGCATGAACAAAATGCGATCAAACATCACTAATCCTAAAGTGTCCATGCCAGCTTAGGTTTATGGATCGTATCCAAAACATCCAACCTATGGCTTTGATACTACTTTAAGGATATGGAAATATCTTTAAGCGCATCATGTAAGTGTGAGGATCGCATCGTATGCAATCAGGAGCAACTAGTCACACTAGTTGCTCAATACAACGGAATTTAAAAATTTTCAAAAGATGAAAGCACATGATCCAAGAATACTTCTTGAATCATTTCATCTAATACAAAAATAAGTATTAGAATTACCTCTTGAAGCGTAGTTTTGATCGAGTCTCTAAATGAAGAGACCTCTTATCTCAAGTCTGATCCAACAGAGGAGACACTTGCGAGCGCGTTGATGAAATGCGTGCTCCTCGCAATTCATGTTGATGATCCAAGCGGTGAATCTCCTCGTCAAACGAGATCCGACGTCATCTTCACGAGTGAGTTATATCGAAAGATATCGAAGGATGATGCTTCGACGATGGCGACCCTCTCTAGGGCTCCATGGTGGATGACCACAAAGAGAGAGAGAGAGAGATAGAGAGAGAGAGAGAGAGAAAGAGAAAGAGAAAGAGAAAGACTTGGAGTGTAGAGAATGAGAAAGAAAGAGAGCATATGTTGTCGTTCTCTTGTTGTCACTTGAAGAGCAAGAGTGTCCTTCTATTTATAATATTTTGGGAGTCCATGGATCTCAATCCATGGATAACACAAATCTATGAATGAGATTTATTTGTATTTGTTTCAATGGTCATGATCTGTTGTAAAATACAACAACAATTAATTAAAATAAATTAAATATCTATTGAATAATCGATATAAATTATTTTCAATCAAATCAATTATCCTTAGAGATAATTGGGATGGGGATAATCATCTAACCACAAGGAAGAAGGAACCCACTCCAATTAAGAGTTGGTGGTTGTCCTCTACCTTTGTTGGTGGATGGTAATCTCCTTACAATGAAATTACATTATCTCATTCTAACATTATCTCACAATAATTATCAATTATCTTGAAAATATTGCAATCATGCCATTGAAAATATTATCTCATAATAATAATTCTCAATTATCTTGAGAACATTGCAATCATGTCATTAGAAATTTGTGAATCACATTCACAATCTAAAATAAAATGTAAAATATATTTTTAATTAATTGTACAATGTGAATCCAATTCACATCAACATGTAAATTGTAAATATTATTTACAAATAGCTCTCTCTTAGATATTATAAATCACATTTATATATGTATGATTAAATATGGATAGTGCTATCAATATTATTCATATCCATGATAATTAAATCACATTTAATCATCTTGGATATCCATTCTCATGTACCCAAATAAGACGAATCACATTCACATTATTCACATCTTTGATAGTTAAATCATATTTAATTATCTCAGGTAACTCTCCTTATAATATGAATCAAAATCATATCATTCATGATAATTAAATCACATTTATTTATCAAAATTTTCAATGCTCGGATACATATATCAACAACGAAATTATCCATGAACTCTTTCAAGGATAATGTGCTTTCTCCGTGGATACTTGGAGATAAGGACAGAGTGATTATACATTCCACGTTAGTGACTTGTATATTGAGATAAAATATCAAATCCAGATCTTACAGAACTTCCACAGATGTTTTGATTAAATCAAGATCGTAAATCTTTTTTTTATTGCAACTGAATCACATTCAGAGTACTGTCCAACATTTGGACCAAGATTAAATTGCTTCTCTATTGAGAGGAGTCACTAAAATCCAAACCCGTTTCATCACTCCCTAGGAATGAAAGTATAATGTTGTTACAATCGTTTATGATCACATCACCCTTAGATATTCCTAATACATGTACATCCTGCATGCTGGAAGACCCAGAATAAACCCGAAGTTTCATATCTATTTAGACTGTCTTCTTCAAGGTTTTATCATTAAGTTTATCATTTGATCGTTGGGAGTCGATATCGATCATATACTTTCCAAAATCATATATCATACCTAGGTGTTGATCATATACTTTTCAAAAGCATACGTCAAACCTACAAATTCATTCAATCTTCCAAAGCGAGACGACCATGCATGGAATTCGATTCCCAATATCTCATGAGTGAGCTCATGTCTTCCGCTTTAGTAAATGAACATGTATGATCCCTTTGAGAGATCATATTACTCATATTCCATTGCATGCACATATATTAACACATCTATCTCCAGTGAGAGGATTCGTACCTATATCGTGACAACATACGACATAGGTCTTTCGTTCTCTCGATCTCGTTAAGTCAACTCTTTGACCTAACTTATCTAACACCTCCAAGCTCTATTCCTATGTAGAGGACCAACATCAAGATTTTCGTTAGATATCAAGCTTTAGAGAAAGGATTGCCATCTACTTCTCATGCTGGAGATTATATCTTAATAATCATTTGATGGTGCTTAATGAGTCTTCAATCAAACTCTTTAGATATTCATCCAAGCACTAGCCTCTATGATTCAACAATTAAATCTACTGATGTATGATCATCAAGATGGCCATGGTACATAACCATAATTGTACTAAGGGAACTATTATACAAATTAGTTATTAACATCGCTCTGGCTACCCTTGTTAATTCGATCAAATTAATGGTCAAATTAAATTTTAAGTTCGTTTCAGTCGGATAATCTAAGCTATGTCAAAAATACCACTTTTAATTAATGTTGAGATAATCTCGAGCGGCAAATTTATTTTTTACTTGGGCAAGCCCAAGGTCGAACTCAGGGAGGCAGTTGTTTCCTTGGGTAGATTTCAAGTAAATTTCATAGGTCGGATTTTTAGAAGAGTCTTTTTGGTATTTTCAAAAATTTTCATGCAACTAAGATAAGATGCATGCAAAATCAGGCCAGGTTACAAGTTAAGTCAGAAATATAGTCAAATTAATTCCAAAAATTATGAAACTTGGCCAGATGGTGAAATGCAATGAAATTAAACTACTCTAATTTTTTGTATTTTTCTGACACTATATGAATTTACTGTGAATTAAAAATAAATGCAAGGTGATTCTGAATAAAATAATTTTAATAAATATCAAAACACAATATTTTCATATATAAAAATATCCTAGATAGATCTAAGTGTGAAGAATCCAGGAAATTTCCGAAACCTAAAATTATATGTGAATTGGACCTATTAAAAATTAATTAATGAAATCACAAAATAATATATTCAAGCCTCGAGATGCGTGCAAATGAGTTGATTTTTGGGCACCAAGAAAACTTAATTATCATAAGTCTAATGTGAATTTATGGGGATTTTTGGAGCAACAGAGAATTTACCACAAATTAAAAGGCATAAATGGGCAAAATATAGCAAAATTTTACCCATTAATTAATCATTAATTCCACTGATATCACAAAAATAAAACAGGTGTCATATATGAAAGATGACAAGTTAAGCTACACAATGCAATTTTTAGACTTAAATAATAATGTCAAATGAATGCCTAAAAATGCGTGCAAAGACAAGGGCTTAATTGCAATTACAGAAAATAAAATTGCTAAAAATCAAACATGCTGACAGGGACTAAAATGCAATTACCTACAATGAGGGGGACATGTATGCAAAATGCCCACAAATCACTTGCTCCTCACGTGGTGCTTCTGGCAGGGATTGGAATGCAATTTGTAAAACCTTTAGGGCCCTCGGTGCAAAATGCCCAGAACGCACGTGAAAGACACGTGAGATCCCAGGCTCGGGTGACTTCGGAGGCTCGGGTGGAGGATCACGGGCTCTGCAGGCTCGGACTTGGCTCGTGGGAGCTTTGGGGGCTCCGAGCTTAATGGTCGGGGAGGAGGCTCGGAGGCTACTACGTGGCGCCTGCAGGACCGCTAGATCGAATGACGATCTAACAGTGGAAGATAACTGGAGACATGGCACGTCTAGATCCGTTAGATCGTATGAAGATCTAACGATAGAGGATGACTTCTGAGATGAAGGCGTGGATGATCAATGACCATTGGATCAAGATGAATCCAACGACATCTTAAGCTCGGGGCGACGTGGCGAGCTCCGGTGTGTGGGATCCTCCTGATCCGACGGTTGCGCATTGATGGCTACGTGGCTTCCTCAGAACCGTCCGATCATGGGGATCGGACGGCTACCAGACTTCCTTCTCAAATGGTCCACCGCCTCCTGCGGCAGAGGTAGCTGGGCTCCGGCGATGAAGCTCCAACTCCGCCTCCTCCTCTAGTCGTCGATGAAGGTAGAGGAATACTTCTGAGCAGCTGGGAAGGATCGTGGAGGTGTGGCGGGGTTCTCGGGGGTCTAAGCTGAGGCTGGGGTGGTCGGGAGAGCGGTGACGACGAAGGTCAAGCAGGCTCCGATGAGGCGTCTGGCCAATCGAAATAGAGCACCTGCATGGTTATATTGAATAGCCGAGGCGTGCAACGTGTGTGTGGGGTGATCGTGCGTGCGAAGAGAGTCCTGGAGTGGCGTGAGGTCGGGCCGGTGGTGTTGCTCCGCCAAGGTGGCGGAGCTATCGTCGGCATGAGGTGGAGTGTGTGGTCTGAGACGATGGAAGGGTGCGCGAAGGTGCCAACTCCGGGGCGGAGCTCGGAGGATGATCAGGCAGAGGTGAAGTTGATTGTGGACGACGAAAAAATTCCGAGAAAAAGCAAGAAAAAGAAGAAGAAGATTGGAGAGGCAATGGAGGCGTCTACCTGGGAAATGAAGATCGGGATTGAACTCCTGGTCGTCGCTCGAAGGCCGGTAGAGGTTCTTGAGCTCGTACAGCTTACAGGGGAGGCTGCGACACAGCGGGGATGACCGTGGATCTCGTCGGAAAAGGAGCTCGGTCGTCGCTCAACGTCACTTCGAATTGTTGTCACCAAGATAAAGGTCGGAGCTCGGGGTCTCTCTCTGTGATGGCGGATGGGGTCGAAGGTTAAAGGCGATGGAGTATTTAAAGGTGGAAGGTGACGACGTAGGTGATGAAGTGATGGAGTTGGTGGAGGTCGTGGATCGATGTGGGTGCTATTCATGGATTTCGAGGGGTAGCAAGGATGAGGGAAGAGTGGAGTATGATATGGCGGTGACAGGAGGCGGAGAGGGTGGTCGGAGTGGTTCCCAAAATTGGAAGGGGGCGGCTCGCATGCAAGGTGGGCGACGTGGGGAGCGGGCCTTGCGGGAGGTAGGAGACGATGTAGTGACTGTTGGATCAAGCGATCCAACGGTCAGGAGAAGGGTGCGATGGAGCCACGTGGAGAGCGTAGGTAAAGGAGGAGAGGAACGATCGTGATAAGATCTTGCGCCTCGATCGAATAGTCACGATGGTGCGCGAGATGAGTGTCCAGGATGGAGGGCTTCTGGCAAGGATCGGAGGGTGCAAACATCGCCACATGGCACAAGGAGGGAACGGTGCTGGCGAACGGCTGTAATGAAGTTGGTGGGTTGATCATGCGGTGGTGGTGATCTGGGTGATGAACGGTGGAGATTCAGAGGGAAAGGCGGCCATCGAATGGTAGAGGAGGAAGGACGCATGGCGGCCTATGGGAGAGGCGCTCTCAGATGGTCCAGATTTGATCTGGGTTTGATCGGGTGGCTGAGGAGCGCTACAAAAATGGAAAGCCCAGATAAAGAGAGAGGGCGGGAGATTGAACGGCGGAGATGGAAGGCGCATGGCACGCAAAGGAACGGGTCGCGTGGCGCAATCAGAGGGCACCACGTGGCCTGCTCTGAATGTCTGGAAAAAGAGAAAGAAGGAAGCCGAATTTGGAAAAACTCAAAACATAAAAGTTTTAGATCTCGATGAGATCTACAAGTTTCATGTTGACAAAAAATGGAGATGAGGTCAAATAAGATAAAAAAATACAAGGGTATAAATATACATACATATAGAACACAAAGGGGCCCAAAAACCCAAGTTTTGCATACGAGCTCCAATTTGAATGAAATTGGTCTCATTTTAAAGGTCTCGGAATGTGTATTAATCTAAAGATGAGTAGACCTAATTCGGAGGTTGTATGTGGTAGATTTAGCATTCCAAGGTTTGGGTTCTCCAATTGGGTTTGAGGTTTTATTGGGTAATTTACATCTAGGAGTTATTGGCCTTTTCCTTATATTATTAACTAGTAATATGCACAATATAAGGAAGGTTTTATTTACTTTTGAGGGAGTATAAATTATATACATATAATTATGTGAATAATTTACAAGTAAATTTTACAGATGAATTGGCTTCTTATTTAATGCAATTATGAATGCTAAAATGCATGAATTATGGATGCATGTATGAATGCTATTTATGCAAGATAAAGGGAAATATGTTGCTAAATACTTGGGAACAAGGCTCTATTTTCAACTTTAGAAGTGATGAACCACAGATTCATCAACCCCCTATACTTAAACCTTGCTTGTCCCCGAGCAACTAAATGAAATGCAAGAGTGAAATGATTTTGGGTTCCATACCAAGGTCATGAACAAAAGTTGAAAATGGAGCTTGACTCGACCTTTGGATTAATTGTGTGGTGGAACCTTATTGGGATCTGAACTTAATAACAGACTTCAAGTTCCACAAATCTTCTATTCAAGACGCCTTAATAGTCAGGTCAGAACAAATACTCAAACACAAATTTCTGATGGCTATGATTCTTACTTGTACTGTGTAAGTGTAAAATAGCTCTCCACATTAGAAATAGATAAGAAGAAGCCTCCTCTAACAAGGTAACTCTAATTCTCCGATCCAGTAACTCTTTCCTCAAGAAGCGGGGTATTCCCTTCTAATTTTAAGTGCGACCAGCTCAAGAGGAGAGGGTAGAGAAAAGAATGGACGGTAGCTGGTGTAGCTACCTATCTCGGGATGCCTGACTAGTGTAGCCAAGTCATCCAGCTGCATTTTCTTTGCTAATATACATACTCCGACAGGTATTTTATTTTCACTTGGAACTGTTTGATTTTTTGGAGTTTTTGCATTTTTTTCGAACTATGTACAAGGTGCAGCATGTACATCAGGAGTTTTTCCCCATCAGCCAATAGACTATCCCTCTTTTGAAGCAATTTTGCAACCCACAGCATCCCGTCCTCAGACATCAACACCACCAGACTAGGTTGAGATGCACTACCCTCCCTAGAGGAGGACAGATGTTTCCACCCGTGTGCAACTCCAAGCTAAAGGATTCTACTTCCTCACCACCTCATCAATGAAGAGCTACGTGCATTATGCTTTGTCCAAGTTAGGTCACTGTCTAAAAGAATCAGGCGTGTGCACGAGATATTCTACATAGACTGATTAAGATGACATGTGAACATAGACTTGCAGACTCAAAGAATTAAGTCACTTGACCTGAGAAATCTTAACTCCAGTTCTTATAAGGTTCCTTTGAAATAAGGGGGAATAAGGCCAAATCAAGTCCCTCCTCAACATCTACTCATAACTTGGTTCAGAACCCACTAGCTTTTCACTTTGCATATGCAAGATATGCATATGAGAGGTAGATGACGTCTATGAAATGCAAGACTCTTTCTTTTATTTTCAGATGCAGAAATGATATGCAAGAGTAAATAAGAAGCCTTTGATTTTTATTTTTTTTCATTTTTTTTCTTAGAACCTCTAGTATACCTCCTATGGTACAAGTGTTTTATGAGTGTTATACAGATTATACATGTATTTTACAAAAAAATTCTCCAATTTTACCCACCCCGTAATTATTACGTAATATATGAAAAATACGTGAAAGTACGAGTTATGGGTAAAGTAATGGGTAAAGTATATATGCATGCCCCCCTATACATAGAATGTGATATGTCCTCATAGCACGAAAAGCAAGGAAAAAGACATAGCTCTTGCTAAGCATAAGAAAGCCAAAGGATCGAAAATGTATAGAAGTCATCCTGCCCCCCTATACTTAGGGTTCATTTGATTGCAGGGTTGGGCAGAGATGGGTTGGGTTGGGTGAATAGTAAACTGTGAGGAGGGGGTACCTTTCTGAATAGTACCCAACCCAACCCTGCCCAACCTTGCAACCAAACGAACCCTTAGGCTCAGAAATGGGGCGGACGAGGTCAAGAGGGGAAGTGGATGAATAAATACAAGGCGACATCAGTTCCCCCTATACTTAGGCTCAGGTAAGACTAAGTATAGGATTGGAGTGAGTATGAGGACCGATGTGATCTGGAGGATGTACAGTGAACTGACTCAGGTGACTCTCGCCCCTATACTTAGGATCTGGTCATCCCAAGTATAGTCGTAGATGAGAATATATGAAGTTGGGGTGAGTGATTAGAGTCGTGGGAGGAGGGGTAGAATATACAGGAGTGATGGATATATACAAGGATTGCGGACTGAATCTTTCCAGATGTTGCTGATGGTTAGAGTTTACTGTTGTAAGGTCTCATATGCAGCTTCATGTGTATCTACTGAATTTGTCTCGCGCATAAATGCAATCTCCTCAACATGGACCAACTGTTCATTGGGTTTGACGAAGTACTTCAATAGTTGTCCATTTACTAGGAATGTCGGTGCGTCATCCGTGAGATCTGAGATCTCAACACATCCACTATCATGCACTGCACGGACAATGAATGGGCCCGTCCACTTGGATTTCAACTTGCCTTGGAAGACCTTCAGCCTTGCATTAAACAACCATACATTCTGTCCAGGAACAAAGGTCTTTCATCTGATATATCTATCGCGCCAATGCTCGACTTTGTTCTTGTACACCAAATTGTTGTCGTATGCTCGGTTTCTGACTTCCACAAGCTCCATCAGGTCCATTTCTCGATGTTTCTGCCCTAGGTGTGTGTTCCAGTTGACCTTCTTGATTGTCCATTCTGATTTATGCACTAATTCTGTGGGCAAATGGCACGGTTTTCCGAATACCATCCAGAATGGGGAGGTTCCTAACGGTGTCTTGTTAGATATTCTATAAGCCCACAGGACTTGATCCAAGATCTGGGACCAGTCCTTCCTATCTGGGCGGACAAGCTTCTGCAATATAGTTTTCACCTCCCTATTTGATACCTCAGCCATACCATTAGTCTGTGGGTGGTAAGGACTAGCGACACGGTGTTCAATGCCATATTCCTTCAAGAGTTTCTTCACATCTCTGTTTATAAAGTGGCTACCCCCATATGATATCAATATTTTGGGGATCCCGAACCTAGAGATGATGTGATCTCTAATGAATTTATAGACAGTCATGTTGTCTGCGGCTCGGGTTGGGATAGCTTCCACCCACCTAGACAAATAATCTACCGCAAGAAGGATGTATTCAAATCCGTGGCTAACAGGGAATGGGCCCATGAAGTCGATGCCCCAGGCATCGAAGACATCACAAATGATGACATGCTGCATCGTCATCTCATCCTTGGAACCAATGGTTCCTCCCATTCTCTGGCATACTGGGCACGACTTCGCAAAAGTGATGGCATCGCGAAACAGAGTCGGCCAGTAAAAGCCACCCTGAAGTACCTTCCATGCGGTCCTCTTCTCGGAGTGGTGTCCTCCTTCCTCCAAACTGTGGCATAAAGAAAGGATACTCTGGTATTCCTCCTGAGGAATACACCATCTCTAGACACAATCTGATCCTTCAAAGAAAAGGATCGGATCCTCCCAATGGTAATGTCTAGCATCCGACTTTAGTCGGTCAATGTAGCTCTTGGGCCAATCTTCGGGAACCTTCTTGGTGACAATATAGTTCACAATATTGGCATACTATGGGAGTGAGTCGACAATAAAAATCGACTCGTCAGGGAAGGAGTCTCAAATTGGTGAATCCTCGGAAGTATTAAGATCTTCGAGACGAGAGAGATGATCAGCTACTACATTCTTCTTTCCAGGTTTATCACGAATGTCCATGTCAAATTCCTGGATAAGTAGAACCCACCTAAGAAGACGCACCTTCGGATCCTTCTTTTCCATTAAGTATCGTAGTGTTGTGTGGTCGGTGAACACAATTACCTTGGATCTGATTAAATGAGATCTGAATTTGTCCAAGGCAAACACTATCGCAAGCATCTCCTTTTCCGTAACTGTATAGTTACGTTGAGCGGTACAAGCACTTTTCTTGTGTAGTGTATTGCAAATGGGATGCCATCCCTCCTCTGTTCTAACATAGCCCCAACAGCAAAATATGATGCGTCCATCATGATCTCAAAAGGTAGAGACCAGTCTGGGGCTTGTAGAATCGGGGTGTCCATGATCATTCCTTGCAATAGCTTAACAGCCTCAAGACATTTATGATCAACAATAAACTCCATGTCCTTGCCTAAAAGCTTAGTTAGCTGCCGAGCAATCTTAGAAAAATCCTTGATAAATCTCCGATAAAATCCGACATGCCCGAGGAACGACCGCAACTGTTTAACGTTGGTTGGTGGCTGGAGTCATCTGATCACATCCACCTTGGCAGGGTCAACCTCCATTCCTCTCTTGGAGATGACATGCCCCAATACAATGTCACCATGAAGTGACTTTTCTCCCAGGAGAGCACCATATTAACCTTACAATATCTTTTGAGGACTCGGTCCAGATTCCTAAGACAGGAATCGAAGGAATCGGCGTGGACCGAGAAGTCATCCATGAAGACTTCTAGGAATTCGCTGACCATTTCGGCAAATACAACAATCATGCACCTTTGAAAAGTACTGGGAGCATTGCATAACCCAAAGGGCATGCGCCTGAAAGCATAGGAACCAAAGGGGCATGTGAACGCGGTCTTTTCCAGGTCCTCCGAAGCTATGGCTACTTGATTGTAGCCCGAGAATCCATCCAAGAAGCAGAAGAACTCTTTCCCCGTTAGTCTCTTAGGATCTGATCAATGAATGGTAGGGGGGCATGATCCTTCTTCGTCGCAGCATTCAGGCATCTGTAATCCACACAGACGCGCCACGACGTGGTACTCGTGTCACGATCTCCTCTCCGTCTTCATTGGTGGTCGTTTAAATTCCCGACGTTTTCAGAACAACATGGATTAGGGCCACCCATTTGGAGTCGAAGATAGGATAAATGAAACCCCCGTTGCACCATTTCTTTTTTTCTTTCTTCACTACCTCTCGTAAGTTTGGATTCAACCGACGTTGGAATTCACAAGAGGGTTTAGCCTCATTCTCCAAGTAAACATGATGCGAACACAGAGCGGGATTTATCCCATGGAGATCGGAGATGCTCCAACCTATTGCCTTGCGGTTTTTCTCTAGGATCTCTAGCAAGTGAGATTCCTGCTCCTCGGTCAATCGCGAACTGATGATGACCGGATACTTCTTCTCTTGTCCCGCAAAGAAGGCATATTTGAGAGTTCAAGTAATGGTTTGAGCTCAGGTAATGTGTGATCATCAAGGGAGTCTGGCTCAATCGGATCTGGTTCAGTGCTGGTAGTGGTTGGATCTGTCCTTGAAATTGCTGCCACCAATTCATTAGGCTCTGGAGTCAGATTGTCAAAGGTTTTCATGCCATCAACAAAAGCCACGTACGACTCGTCATCCTCATCTTCTGATTGTCCTAAAAAGGGAAGGACTGACAGGCCCAGCTGGGCCTCTAAGTCATCGAAGATGTAGGGGGAATATAGGTTCTGAGCTGGACTCGTTTCTAAGGACCTCATAAACTGACTCATGCACAAGATCTTCTCCGGAGGGGAGGGACTCATCGGTGTTGGTTGGGTTCTATTTCCATGGCCCAACAGTGTCTACGTGAATGCAGTCTGCTTCGGATGAAGAGTACTCGGTGCTAGATTCGGAATCCTGTCTCTGCCATCTGGTTTTCTTCATCTCAAGTTCCTCGTCTCCGCCTGGAGTTTGGAACTGGATCTTCCCAATCTTATAATCAAACAAGGCCCCCGTTGTTCTGAAGAAGGGCCTGCCTAGTATGATCTGGGAATCTCTCCAATTACGAGGGGTTTCCATATCAAGGATGGTAAAGTCCACCATGTATTCCTGACCCTCGACATTAATGACAACATTCCTCAATTCTCCTTGAGACCTTTTGGTTGATTTATCAGCGAACTAAAGGAGGGCTCTAGATTTCCTAAGAGGTCCGAGATTAAGCCGCTCATAGTGGGTCGTAGGCATTAAGTTGATTGTGGAGCCGTTGTCTAGGAGAATGCGTGCAAACGCAGTGTCATCAACATGACTCACCACATAATGTGCACCCATGTCTCTTCGTTTCCTTGGAAACAAGTTCTTTATTGCGCAAGTCGTGGCTACTGACAAGACGTGTTTCTCAACATGGCTTTTGGTCTTACTGCTAACCGTAGTAGGTGTGCATCTCACCTTAAGATATTTTTGGAATGCAGGTGTCATCTCCACATACTTTTCAAAGGGGGTCGTGACCTTGATATGTTTGTTACAAAACTCTACCATCTCAGGGTCATCTTTTTGAATTTTTTTAGTTTTCTTTTTTCCACCCTTAAGAGCACGGGGGAAAGTGATTATTGACTCCAACTCAGATTCTGAAAGATTCTCATTCAACATTGGAACTGAGTTTTGTACAGGACTTGGACACTGACTATGACTCAAAGAAAACTGCTGTTGCGAAACCGGTGATACATCCTCCGCGACTGCTAGAATATTCTCCTCAGATGGAGGTGTGGGCTCTTCATCGGTTTCCGTGGACTCCCTACTGGTGTGGTTCCCTTACTTCTTTGAGGACCTAGAAGTCCTCTTCTTCTGCCGATGGCGGTGCTGCTGCTGCTCCTCTACCTCCAAGTTCTCCTCAGGTAGAGACTTGGCAGCTTCTTCCTCCGATGCCCATGCCCGATCAGGTATGATCATGGTCCTTCCGCTCCTAAGGGACATATGATTTACATTATTGTACGGAAGGATCTCATGTCCAGATAAAGAATTATTTGAATAGTATACCTGATCTCGTGGTCGGTTCAAGCTGTTCGGGTTGGCCTGAACCTCGGCTAGAATTGGGGTCTTTGGCGCCATCTGCTGGTCCTGGGTACCAGAAACACGATTCAGATCGGTTCTCATATCTAGATAGTCATTCTGGATTTGTTGGACCCTATCAGTCAGGGTCTGGATTGCCAAGGTGAGCGACTCCAATTCGGTGGGCTGGGCGGGTTAATGATGACTTGAGGATGCGGTCCTATACTGGCCCTGCTGGCCATGCCGGTACTATTGCTGATGGGAAGGTGGCGGGCCCTGCTGGCCCAAGTTAAACGTGTGATGTTGCTGCTGGTGCTGCTGAGGCTGATACCCGCGTTCAGGCATGGACTGAACAAAGAATGGTGTGGGGACGGAGCCGTTTTCCTGGTAAGCTAGGGAAGGTCGGTGTGGTTGTCTGTTCCCTATCCCCGACTGTCTACCGACAGGGTCATGGCTGTACTACAACCCATTGATCTTGAACACCTACGGAGGCTCTTCGTATCCCGTCTCCAATTGTGGGGGTGCATGTTGGTCCTGCTGAGTGTATGGTTGCTCCTGTACCCAGCTACTCTGAGGCCTCGGTGCCTGTTCCTGTAGAAATGGACTCGGTGTACAAGGTACAGGTGGTGTAGAAGGGGCAGGTAGCTTTATCTTAGCTTCCCTCTTAGTAAGTTCCTTCACTTGCTTCGGTAGTCGCGAGAGTGCCTCAAGGTCAGTGACCCTCTTGTGAATATGATCGACCATGGTTAATTTTTCTGCTATTATCCCCATGCTAGGGGTAAATTTTAACTTCGTTGCAGACGGTCAGGTTGTCTCGTTGGAGAGGCTCGAAGGAGACAACTGATAGGCCCTAGTGGCCTGAGATCTGCCTGTTTCTGCCATCTGCTCTAGGATCTTCCATACGACGTCTTCATTTTTGTTCAGATAGCTTCCTCCACAGGCGGCACTCACTAGCCCCTGCATCTCGAGGGTCATACCACAGAACAAGGTCTGGACTAAGATCGCTCTTGAAATGCCATGGCAGGGGCATTTCTGAATTAGGTCATTAAACCTATCCCATACTTCATGGAATGGTTCATTTGATCCCTAGGAGAAGCTGGCGATCTTTGTTCTCATCTGATTTGTCCTACTAAGTGGGTAGAACTTCTTCAAGAATAAGTCCTTGAACTGTCCAGGTTGTACATCTCACCCCTAGGTTCTTCATCCAATATGCAGCCTTATCTCTTAAGGCAAACGAGGTGGCCTTCTGCCTGATGTAATCTTGTCCAACCCTAGAATGGCTAAGGTTGTTGCAAACCAATTTGAAGTCTCTTAGGAAGGATTATGGTTCTTCGTTCGCGTTTCCATTGAACTTCGGCAACATGCTTAAGAAGTGGGGCTTCAGCTCAAATGCTTCAGGGGGGACCTCGGGTGCTAGCCAACTGTGTATCTCGTTCTCTGTTGGATTATAGGTGTCCACCACCGGTCGTTGTATTCCTTCAGCCTCAATCACTTGTCCCAGTTTAGTTGTTAATTCAACGTTCAACTGTTCGTCTCTAGCTAGCCGGGCCAAGACTTGAATCATGGGGTCCTTTTTGTTTTCCTCATCATCAGGATTTTTCTTCGGCATTCTGTCATCTTTTCCTGGGAATGAAACATGGTCTGGGTTAGAGGACAAATCAAGGAAGGGATTCTTACCGAGGCGATGGTCTTCCTCGGTAAGCTCAGAGGAGAGGAAAGGATTGGTTTGAGAGTAACCACCCTGGGTGTGAGGGATCCAAAACTCAAGAGGGTCATGAGCTCTGGGTGGTCCAAGTTGCGCTTGGGACGATGAAGATGAGTTTTGTCGGGGGGCTCAAAGAGAGATTGGCGAATAATGAGTCGATATCCCCCATTCCGTCATCTTGAATTGACAAGAAGAATTGGGAGTTCTAAGTAAAGATAGGATTTTACTCCTACTTGAAGCAAGCAATTCAATCCAATCCCTGTATTTTCACACTCAACATGGTGAAGGACCCGGATGCGTCTTCCATGTTTAACCCGTCACCTAAGATACTTGTGTCCTTCCTTTCTTCGCTCCTATCCCAAGTTGATGGATTCAAAGACCCGCCCTTATCTACCTGCAAGTAGGCGGAGGCTGACAAGGCTGGAACTTCACCCCGAGGGGCTACTAGCAACTTGTCATGGAGTACCGCTGGTTCACCCCCTGACTACCTGTGAACAGGAGGAGGTTACTTGGTACTAATCAGCGAACCTAAAAAAATTCAACTCGTGATATTTGCTAGGATCAGTTGGCACGTGATATGGAAGGCGAGGATTTGGGATCTTCTTTAAGGTGTTCACACACACTCAAGTACCCTCACTCAGCCTGAAAACAAGGTCAGGGTTAATCTCCCGCAAGCATAATTTCCGATTTTTTTGAATTTTTTTGGTCAATAATGTTAGCAGTCCTGGTTTTAAGTTAAGTTATCACTGATTAAGTCCAATCCACACAGCACGCCTATCGTCTAGTCCAAATTTCTCTTTTACTTATGTTTTGAAAAAACCAAGAGAGAGAAATCGAGAAAAGCCGATGCACGATAAATCAATGATGCGTATGCTGAGTTATTTAATACTTACAGTGATCCCTTCACTTTTATGCAGGATGCAAAACAGAATTGAAATCTTTTTACACTACATGCAAATGCAGACGACAAAAATACGCTCTTAGACAGACAGTTCTAATTAGCGAGTGAAGCACAAATTGAATTTGACTAGATTTGCGGTCTAAGTGCGTCTTTTATGTGATGTGTGGTCCTAGAAAATTACGAGCACAAGCAAATCCTAGAGTGGCTCGAGGAGTCGCTAGTTTAAGCCTAGTCTAAAAATTCAATCCACACAGCACAAGGGGACATGTTTCCACTATTTTTACACATGCGAGGACCCAAACGGGAACCGCTGGAAATGATGCAAAAATAATGAAAAACAAAATGTACAAGTCCTCTCAAATCACTCAAAAAGTTAAAATGCAGGTTCCTCGAAGCTCCTCAGGAGTCCTCGTGTTCCTCGCACAAAAAACAAATTGAGGTCAGAAAAAGGACGACACGAAAATACTAAAAACATAAGACATAAAAATATTCACAAGAAAATCGAGGGTCAGACTACCCGGGGATGGAAAATCAAACACTTATAAACGAACTCAAAATTAACTTAAGTCGTGCCTTCCCAGCAACGATGCCATTTTGACATCGCTCTCGCTATCCTTGTTAATTCGATCAAATTAATGGTCAAATTAAATTTTAAGTTCGTTGTAGTCGGATAATCTAAGCTATGTCAAAAATACCACTTTTAATTAATGTTGAGTTAATCTCTAGCGGCAAATTTATTTTTTACTTTGGCAAGCCCAAGGTCGAATTCAGGGAGGCAGTTGTTTCCTTAGGTAGATTTCAAGTAAATTTCAGAGGTCGGATTTTCAGAAGAGTCTTTTTGGTATTTTTCAATAATTTTCATGCAACTAAGATAAGACGCATGCAAAATCGCGCCAGGTTACAAGTGAAGTCAGAAATATAGACAAATTAATTCCAAAAATTATGAAACTTGGCCATATGGTGAAATGCAATGAAATTAAACTACTCTAATTTTTTGGATTTTTCTGACACTATATGAATTTACTGTGAATTAAAAATGAATGCAAGGTGATTCTGAATAAATTAATTTTAATAAATACCAAAACACAATATTTTCAAATATAAAAAATATCCTAGATAGATCTAAGTGTGAAGAATCCAGGAAAATTGAGAAACCTAAAATTCTATGTGAATTGAACCTATTAAAAGTTAATTAAGGAAATCACAAAATGATTTATTCAGGCCTCAGGATGCATGCAAATGAGTTGATTTTGGGCACCATGAAAACTTAATTATCCTAAGTCTAATGTGAGTTTATGGGGATTTTTGGAGCAACAGAGAATTTACCACAAATTAAAAGGCGTAAATGGGCAAAATATAGCAAAATTTCACCAATTAATTAATCATAAATTCCACTGATATAACAAAAATAAAACAAGGTCACATATGAAAGAGGACAAGTTAAGCTACACAATGCAATTTTTAGACTTAAAAATGATGTCAAATGAATGCCTAAAAATGCGTGCAAAGACAGGGGCCTAATTGCAATTACAAAAAATAAAATTGCTAAAAATCAAACATGCTGACATGGACTAAAATGCAATTACCTATAATGAGGGGGACATGTATGCAAAATGCCCACAAAACACGTGCGCCTCACGTGGTGCTCCTAGTAGGGACTAGAATGCAATTTGTAAAACCTTCAGGGGCCTCGGTGCAAAATAACCAAAACGCACGTGAAAGACATGTGAGGTCCCAGGATCGGGTGACTTCGGAGGCTCGGGCGGAGGCTCGAGGGCTTTGCACGCTCGGACTTGGCTTCAGGGAGCTTCGGGGGCTCCGAGCCTAATGGCCAGGGAGGAGGCTCGGAGGCTGCTACGTGGCGCCTACTTGACCACTAGATCGAGTGACGATCTAACGACGGAAGATAATTGAAGATGTGGCGCGTCTAGATCAATTAGATCGTATGAATATCTAACGGCAGAGTATGACTTCTGAGATGAAGGCGTGGACGATCAACGGTCGTTGGATCAAGATGAATCCAGGCATTTGAAGCTCGGGGCGAGTGGCGACGTGGCGTGCTCTGGTGCGTGGGATCCTCCTGATCCGATGGTTGGACGTTGATGGATACGTGGCTTCCTCAGAACCGTCTGATCAAGGGTATCGGATGGCTATTGGACTTCCTTCTCAAATGGTCCGCCGCCTCCTACGGCAGAGGTGGCTGGGCTCCGACGATGAAGCGTTGGCTTTGCCTCCTCCTCGAGTCATCGGTGAAGGTCGAGGAAGATTTCCGAGCAGCTAGGAAGGATCGTGGCGGTGTGGCGGGGGTCTCGGAGCAGCGGCGATGAAGGTCAAGGAAATTATGATGAGGCATCTGACCAATCAAAGATAGAGCACCTGTAGGGTTAGATTGAATATCCGAGGCGTACAACATGCGTGGGGGGTGATCGTGCATGCGAAGAGATGCCTGGAGTGGCGTGAGGTCGGTCTGGTGGTGTTGCTCCACCAAGGTAGCGGAGCTCTTGTCAGCCTGAGGTGGAGTGTGCGGTCTGAGATGATGGAAGGGTGCGCGAAGGTGCCAGCTCCAGGGAGGAGCTCAGAGGATGATCAGGCGGAGGTGAAGTTGATTGTGGTTGGTGAACAAATTCCGAGAAAAAGCAAGAAAAAGAAGAAGAAGATCAGAGAGGCGATGGAGGTGTCTACCTAGGAAATAGAGATTGGGATTGAACTCCTAGTCGTCGCTCGAAGGTCGATAGAGGTTCCTGAGCTCGTGCAGCTCATGGGGGAGGTTACGACACGGTGGGGATGGCTGTGGATCTCGCCGGAGAAGGAGCTCAGTCGTCACTCAACGTCACTTCGAATTGTTGTCACCAAGATGAAGGTTGGAGCTCGGGGTCTCTCTCTTTGATGGTGGATGGGGTCGAAGGTTGAAGGTGATGGAGTATTTAAAGGTGGAAGGTGACGGCGTAGGTGACGAAGTAATGGAGTTGGTGGAGGTCGTGGAGCGATGTGGGTGCTATTCATGGAGTTCGAGGGGTTCGACGAGGATGAGGGAAGAGTGGGGTATGATATGGTGGTGACAGGAGGCGGAGAGGGTGGTCGGAGTGGTTCCCAAAATAGGAAGGGGGCGGCTCGCATGCAAGGTGGGCGACGTGGGGTGCGGGCCTTGCGCGAGGTAGGGTGCGATGGAGCCACGTGGAGGGTGTAGGTAAAGGTGGAGACGAACGGTCGTGATAAGATCTCATGCCTCGATGGAACAGTTACGATGGTGCACGAGATGAGTGTCCAGGATGGAGGGCTTCTGGCGAGGATCGGAGGGTGCAGACATCGCCACATGGTGCAAGGAGGGCGCGGCACTGGCGAACGGCTGTGATGAAGTTGATGCGTGCGGTGGTGGTGATCTAGATGATGAATGGTGGAGATTCAGAGGGAAAGGCAGCCATCGAACGGTAGAGGAGGAAGGAGTGTGGCGGCCTGTGGGAGAGGTGCTCTCAGACGGCCCAGATTTGATCTGGGTTTGATCGGGTGGCTGAGGAGCGCTGCGAAAATGGAAAGCCCAGATCAAGAGAGAGGGCGGGTGATTGGACGGTGGAGATGGAAGGCGTGTGGCGCGCAAAGGAACGGGTCGTATGGCGCAATCAGAGGGTGCCACGTGTCCTGCTCTAAATGGATGGAAAATAAAATGGATTTAGAGAAAGAAGGAGGCTGAATTTGGAAAAACTCAAACATGAAAGTTGTAGATCTTGATGAGATCTACAAGTTTCATGTTGACCAAAAACGAAGATGACGTCAAATAAGATACAAAAATACAAGGGTACAAATATACATACATATAGTACACAAAGTGGCCCAAAAACCCAAGTTTTGCATACGAGCTCCGATTTGAATGAAATTGATCTCATTTTAAAGGTCTCTGAATGTGTATTAATCTGAAGATGAGTAGACCTAATTCGGAGGTTGTATGAGGTAGATTTTGGCAATCTAAGGTTTGGGTTCTCCAATTGGGTTTGGGGTTTTATTGGGTAATTTACAGCTAGGAAATATTGGCCTTTTTCCTTATATTATTAACTAAATATGTACAATATAAGGAAGGTTTTATTTACTTTTGAGGGGGTATAAAATATATACAGATAATTATGTGAAAAATTTACAAGTGAATTTTACAGATGAATTGGCTTCTTATTTAATGCAATTATGAATGCTAAAATGCATGAATTATGGATGTATGTATGAATGCTATTTATGCAAGATAAAGGGAAATATGCTGCTAAATACTCAGGAACAAGGCTCTATTTTCAACTTTAGAAGTGATGGACCACATATTCATCAGTTATTCTCCATTTCATATCAGGGAATGATATTTGCAATAACATTTATTGCATAATGGCTCATTGTGGGCTCGCATTTCCAACATTCTTGTTATATTAATAACTTGTGAACCATTCATCTGTTTTTAATGAAATTATTGTCATTGAAAATATTATTTTACACTCTTTAATTTAGTTTAATTTAATTGTTGATCTACATTTCACGTATTAAATTTTAGAGTAATAATTTTATCTATTCAGCCTCATTGTTTATTCCAAAATGAGTTAAAATAGGTTGAAGTTGATGTCCTCTTGTCATTTATTAACATTAATCCATTAGTTGATATTGCAAGTATTTAATTTATGTAATCATGAGCTTAATTTTGTATTACACATCCTTGTGATTATATTGTATTATCGCTTGTCATATTAAATAACGACATAAAAATGTATTTAAAAAGTGTATACTCCTTGTGTTAGTTTGCATTGAGCTTAACTTAGAGTCTACACATTATTGAAATAATTAATTGACTCTTAAATTTAATTAGATACTTGTTCGTGTCCCTATTTTCGACCATGGACTTGCCCGTATTTAAAGTCAAGAACTCTTTATAGAGATCTTCTCTCGGTTCTGTTGATTATCAATTACTCATTCTACAACGAGAGCATATAATTATTGCCGATTAATAATTTATCAGTCAGGGAGGGGCATAATCGAATGGATCAGGTATCTGCTCCCTGCACAACCCTTAGAACTAGACGTCATGTTTAAACAATAGGGGGACGAACCGGTCTGCTCCCTTGTGATCTCAACCTTCAACCACAATTTAACAATTCTTCATCATTGAATAAACAATCCATCTTGTTTCTCACACGACATCATGTGGAGCCCTTAGAGAACTTGCACTTTCAACCTTGTAGTTCTAAATAATGTCACAAAAGTAATTTTTACGTTTTTTAAGTTTAAACTTTGATTTCATTTATTTGTAAATATACACATGTATTTAGAGCATCATGTCTTGGTAAATTTTACTCAAAATGTTTTGAAAGTAATTTCATTAGATTAGCATTTTAAACTTTACATTGCTTTCAAAGGTTCACATTTTTCTCTTTTAGGATGATTAAATATGAATTTTAGAAGTCAAGTAATCATTTTTTTAATTCATAACTCGTTGTAGACTAAATATTATACCTCATTTTGATATTTTGGTATATGTGATATTTTGGAACTAAATTTACATTCGAAACTTTACTATTGTTTCAAAATTTCACAATTTTCTCATTTAGGGTTGATTAAAATATAATTTTAGAAATCAAATAACCACTTTTATATTTATAAATCATAACACATTGTATATTGAATTTTTTATCTCGGTTTTGGTTATGTGGTATATCTCATATAGTCCTCACTCCACACAAAATTTCATTGCAAGACATTAGAATTTGTGGCATGTAGAGTTTTCACATTGTTTACTTGTTTGATTTTATTAGGAATGATCTTAGTTATCTATGAAAAATAAAAATAATATTCGATAGCCCTCATATTGCTTTATACCAAAGAATTTTGTTGAATCTTCTTCCATTGTGTAAATACCTAAAAAATCAAAAATACAATTCAGTCTTCTATTGTATTTTATTTGTAATTAATTCATGTTATCTTTACTAAAAAACATTTTACATTGCCATCATATAGATCTATAGCATATCCCAAGGGCATTTAGTGATATTATGTCTAGAGTCCAAAAACCTAAATCACTAAAAATTTGCAAAAATTATAAAAAAATCACATGGTGTCATAAATTTAAGAAATAAAGTCTATTTTGTCTCTCTTATTTCTGTATATCTAGGGAAATGGTTGAAACTTAAAACTTAAATTTGAGCTCAAATTTATATTTCCTAAGCAGTCATGTTGGCCTTATTTTCCTAGTGTAGATTTTCCTTTTCTTATTAGTTTCTTGCATTATACTATTTCAAAAACACTAAAGACATTTGAATATATTTTTAAAAATATAACAATATATGTTTACATATTTTTATTTATTTTTGGGTTTGTCCAAGTAAATCCACGAGCACCCATACTTCCTATCTTTTATTTTGATTTCATAATTCCATTATATTACATTGACAAAATTCACTGCAGTTAACACATATTGGAATAGCTACATCAATGAAATACCCTATACTTTGTCTGAGTTATGTCCTCATAAATCGAAGAATGAGAAAACATAACATGTACTGAGCATAGACAAGGTGAAAGAATAAGGGATGTGGGTGACAACTCCTCTATACTTAGGCTCTAGTCAGCGTAAGTATAAGAGAAATTGGTCATGAAAAATGTAAAGTTGAAGAATCATAAATGGAGGTCATTGACCCCTATACTTAGTTCGACATATGCGAACTATGATAATGGATATTTGTAAGATATCAAAGGGCAGAATGAACAAGTCGAGTTGGTTTCCCCCTTATACTTAGATCAAGTCATCCTAAGAATAAAGATATACACATAACACGTGTCGAACTCCTCGCCTGCAAAATCGAGCTTATAGATGATTGTCCTTCAAGAGGTGATATTGAAGTAGAGAGTGAGAGAGACTACCTAGAGTAGAGCTTCGAGAGGATAGAGATAATGCATTGAGATATGTGTCTACAATAGAGGTTAGGGTCTCTATTTATAGTGTTGGGGACGTTCATTCAAAAAATATAACCGTTAGAAATAAATATGAAAAGAAATCAATAAGATTTGTCGACTATGATCGATTATACAAACAAGGTGATCGATCATATTTAGTTAATCAACCAAGTAAATCAAGTTGATCGATTACTCGATTACGATAGTCGTTGGAGATTTGGATCCAAATTGCAATCGATCATGAAAAGTGGTTGGTCTATAATGAGCGATAGATCATGTTAAGTGGATTGATTGATCAGTGTTGGTCAATCAAGTCAATTAGGGTGATCAATAAGAGGCAATCGTTCAATCGGATAAGTAAGGTTGATTGATTAATATGTCTTGGATTTAATATGGCTACGTGATACTCATGCATACATATTTGAGACATTTTACATATGCATATTACAAAAGTCTTATTTCTTTTTATTTGCGTTGTCCTCATCTTCAGTTTATCCATTAAATATAGTCTTCTCATCATTGATCTATTCTCCATAAAGTTGCTCTTTGGAGTAAACTTATCATGAAATCTAAAGTACTATCTATACTCACAAAGGTAATGTTGGTTTACTATATCCCACATATAGTAGTTGATGGCACGAGTGGATTGGACTAAATGACATGTATCATTGCAATCATAATAATCTAAAAACAAGAACAATGTTTCATAGTACGTTCAATCACATATAAAATAATAAATATACAAGTGCACATGTATTTAATGTGGAAATTCTCTTGGATAAAAGTCACAATTTGAGTCTCTTGACTTGGGATTTCAACCTAACTCACATGGGTCTTACTACTAAACCGAGTTGTTTACGCAGACATCCCAACCTTTTACAACCTGAGTTGATTACATGGCCAACTCAACTGTTTACAGTTTATACAAAAATAATAACCTCAATATCAAAGTAAATATGTAATAAAGAATATGAGGTAAAACTAAAATAAACTTACAGACCGAGGAGTGTGCTTGTAAGAATCTATCATAGAGAATAGGAGTTGTTGGAATGAAGAACACGGTAAAAAATAGCTCTTTAATCTCTCTCTCTCTCTCAAGTATAGGGTGGAAAGCATAGAATAGAGAACTTGTTGTCTTATTGTGTGTTGTAGAATGAGGTAGCCATATTTATAGCTCTTAGGGTCCTATAGACATTGACTCTCAAAAAGTAGCCTTTGTAAATAAATCAAGAATGGAATTGACGTCGATAATCTTCCTGAAATGGAATGATAGATCAGAATACGAAGTTGATCGATAAGAATCAAATGATCGATCATGGGGATTTAAGTGATTGATTAGAATCAAAAGGTGGTCGATCATAGATCAAAATTGATGTATCAAGAATATAGACAATATAATTAAAATAATTATCAATCAAGAAACAAGGTTCATCGATCAGGAAACAAGGTTGATCGATCATGTAAGAATGGTGTTGGGCATGCGAGCCCAAGATGAGACATTAGGCAATAAATGTTGTTACAAATATCATTCCCAGATCTGAAATGAAGAATAATTAATTTTCATAATAGGTCTCTTTAGTACAATTAGGGTTATGTACCATGGTCATCTTAATGATCATACAACTGTTGATTCAATTGTTGAATCGTAGAGGTTGGTGCTTGGATGTATATCTAAAGAGTTAGACTGAGGACTCATCAAGCACCTTCAAGTGATTATTAAGAGATGATCTCCAGCATGAGAAAGAGATGGCAATCTTGTCTCTAAAGGTCGATATCTACATGACCTCTTGATGAAGGTCCTCTGCATAGGAATAGAAATTTGGAGGTGTTAGATAAGTTAGGTGAAAGAGTTGACTTAACGGGATCGGGATAACCAAAGACCTATGTCATACACTATCACGTTATAGGCACGCATATTCTGACCGGAGATAGACATGTTACTATATGTATGAGCATGTACATTTGGCAAACTAATATGTTGATGACCTAATCAAAATCTATACACCAGCACGCTGATGTACATATAAGGGCGTATGAGTAATATGATCTCTCAAAGGGATCATACAGGTTCATTTATTGAACCGGAAATATTGAGCTCACTCATGAGATATTGGGAAGAATCAAATTCCATGCACAGTCATCTTGCTTTGAAAGCTTGACTAAATTTGCAGGTTTGATATATGTTTTTGGAAAGTATATGATCAACAATAGGGTATGATTTATTTTTTTGGAAAGTATATGATTGATACGAACTCCTAATAGTCAAATTAGAAACTTAATGATAAAATCCTAAAGGAGACAGTCTAAAAGAGATCTAAAACATCAGGTTTGGTATAGGTCTTCCAGTATGCATGATGTCCGTGTATAAGGAATACCTAGGGTGATGTGATCATAAATAATTGTATAACTATGACGCTTCCATTCCTAGGGAATGACGAAACGGGTCTAGATTTTAGTATCCCCTCTCAATAGAGAAGTGATCTAGTCTTGGTCCAAGTGTTGGACAGTGAACTGAATGTGATTTAGATGCAATGAGAAGATTGGATCTACGACCTTGATTTAAATCAAGCATCTATGGAAGCTCCTTGAGATCTAGATTTGAGATTTGATCTCAATATCCAAGTCACTGTACGTGGAATAATACAATCACTATGTCCTTATCTCCAAGTATCCGCGGAGAAAGCACATTATCCTTGTAATAGTTCAAGGATAATTTCATTGTTGATATATATATATATATCCGAGCATTGAGAAAATTGATAATTAAATGGTATTTAATTATCATGAATAATATGAATTTGATTCATATTATAAGGAGAGTTATCTAAGATAAATAAATGTGATTTAACTATTAAAAGATGTAAATAATGTGATTGTGATTGATATTATTTAGGCACACGAGAATAGAGATCCAAGATGGTTAAATATGATTTTATTATCATGGATATGAATAATGTGGATAGCACTATCCATATTAATCATATATATTTTAAATGTGATTTATAATATAAGAGAGATATATTTGTAAATAACATTTACGATTCAAATGTTGATGTGAATTGGATTCATATTGGACAATTAATTGAAAATATAATTTACATTTTATTTTTGGTTGTGAATGTGATTCACAAATTTTCCAATGTCATTATTGCAATGTTTATAAAATAATTGAAAATTATTTTTGTGGAATAATTTATAACAGGTGTTGTCGTAAAAATTGGATGTTTTCATGGAGTAATGTAATCTCATGAAATAGCAACCTTCCTACTTGGGAGGGTGGATGGCCACCAACTCCCATTAGGAAAGGGTGGTTACCCCCCCCCCCCTTATGGAAAAAGGAAATCTCCATTCCATGAATCTCCATGCTTGATTGATTTAATTTGGGATTAATTTATTTTCAATATAAATTAATTGTGGTTATGTTTTTACAACAAAATCTTGGCCACTGAAAGAAGCACTAATCAATCTCATCCATTGATTTTGTGTAGTCCATGGATTGTGATCCATCGACTCCCAAAATACTATATAAGAAGAGGTACCACTTTCTTTCAAGTTACAACAACTATATATGATCTGTCTCTCTACACGCCAACCCTCTCTCTCTCTCTCTCATCGACTGTCTACCATGGAGCCGTAGAAAGAGTCCCCATTGCTGCAGCATCGTCGTTATGCTGCCAGATTGCTTGCTCGTGGATATCTGTCTCTTTTGTTTTGCCTCGATTGTGAAGAAGACATCAGATCTCGTGTGACGAGATCATGAGATTCGTCACTTGGAACAACAATATGGATTGCGAGAAGCACATGTTTCATCAACGCACTCGCAAGCGCCTCCTCCGTCGGATCAGACTTGAGATAGAAGGTATCTTCTTTAGAGACACGATCACAAACATGCTTTAAGAGGTAAACTTAATACTTGTTTGTGGTTTAGATAAAATGATCCAAGAAGTGTTCTTGGATCATGTGGTTTCATCGCCTTAAATTTTTTTAAATTCCGCTGCCATGAGGAACTAGTGTGACTAGTCGCTCCGATCGCATACGATGCAATTCTTACGCTTCCATGATGCACTTAAGGATCTTACCACATCCTTCAATTGGTATGAGAGCCATAGGTAGGAGGTTTCAGATATGATCCATAAAGCTAGGATTAGTTGGGCTCATTAGGGTTTGTGAAATTTTATTCCATTTTATTTATGCAAACCAATTTTTGTATGATTTATTTGCCCTTTTTAAATTGTTTAAAGATAAAATTGTCACATTAATTATGTTATTGTTAAATAAAAAACCTGTGGGACTTAAGTTTGCGTGATTTGGAATCTGATAGCTCAAGTTATGATCATTTTAGTGAACATGTATCCACTGTTTCGGGGATGGCGAATCTTGACTTAATTAAAGAGTTAGTTATGATTTTCAAACACCTAGAAATGCGTGCAAATTACTTAGTTTATGTTGTAAATCAAATTATCAAACTATAGAAACTTATTTTGTATGACTTGGAATTAAATTGAGTGAGATATGTTAATTTTAGTAAGTGAGGGTCACTGCTAAAAATTACTTTCCTAACCATGAACTTCGTGATTGTCATTTAATCAATAAGTGAAATTAAATTGTTTAGTTTCCTGAAATAATTATGGATAAATATTTTATAGTAATTATTTCTTTAAATGGCGTTATCTTAACTAAAATTGATTAGATATGGTCTAGATCATGATTGGTTACATGATCTTCTTTCCAACAAACAAAGTTGCTTAAATAGAATTAGAGATTTGTTTAACAAATCTTCTTATAATGTTAATAAAAAATATATTGGTTATTATTATATGGCATAACTTCGGTTGAAAGATCGATTATCATCTCAAGTACAAAGTGATCAATTGGCATTATCCTGACCTGAGGCGGATATGGTGTCTACTCGAGGAGCACTGGAGTTGCAGATTGTTCCATGAGCGGTCTGTCCCACTCTCGTCGGTACTGGCCATGATAACGTGTAATGAAGGGATAATGTTTGAAGGGATCATTATGTATTTTTTTTAATTATTAAAATTCGAATAATACATATTTGAGATAACACCATATTTCAAATAACAATAAAGAACATTTGTTGGATGTTAATTGAATCATTAATTTAATATGATAAGATTAATTGAAATCTAATTAAAATTAAAATAGTCTATTATGAATAGAATTTTTATTTCCCTTAGAACAATTAATTATGTGAATATGATTTGTAATAATTAATTAGAATTTGAATATGATATGGAGGATCACATAAATGACATCCATGGTAATTCGTCAAGGCGAAAGGTTCCGTCATCCGGATTGTATGTAGGAGACGTATGTCCGAAGTGACAGCTTCTACATACAAGCGCATCTGGATCAGGCTCTTTTCTTATCGAAAGATTAAGGTCGTATGCTTAGTGACCCCAATATCGGGTCCTCATACTATTGGGGTGATATTGGATTGCTCATAGCGAGTTCTAATCATGTTGATGGTTGGTTCAATTAAAGACGGGTCAACATCATCTTAGGGGTAGTGAGTTCGAGTGTTAAAGATCGAATTGGGAATACAAGTTGGATTTGCAAGGCGAAATGTGTTCCCACTTCTTTTTATCCAAGTTTCAGGTTCTCATATTATTGGGATGTGACAAAGATAAGAAAAGAGATAAAATATATTGCTTGAGATATAATGGTAAGTATATCTCTTACATTGAAAGTGATTAAGAGAATGAACTTTTAATGTTGACAAGGCAAGAAAACTTTGATATAAAAATTCCTAAATCAAAGTATAATATGTATATTCATTACATATATGAAAATTCCTTATTTTAGATAATATTCATTAAACCTACTCAATACTATACTCAATAATAACCAGTAAAATAGCATGGATTTGATCCATGATCAAGATATTGTACTTACAGTTGGACACATATTGCATGTGGTTGCAATATGCAAGTTTCCACGTAATAATGAGGAATGACAATTAAATAGACAATAGGACTACAACCCTAGGGTTTGTATGTTTTTATAGTCTTGATATATCATTGAGTGTACTTTGGAAGTACCACGTGATTTCACAATTTTGGTATAGAACCAAAGTTTGAAGGAAGATGAAATGAATTTGATCTAACCTAGGTAGCAAGTACCTATTTGATGAATTCAAGTAATACCTTATGGACATAGGAATATCATTCCTATCTCACTCCTCCTGATACATCTAAACTCAATAGAGTTGTGGGAAGATACAATTGGATCATTTGTGACATGATTTTATCAATGATGAATCTTGCATAATTACCTCTTATTTTCCAGGTATATATGTAGTAGAGACTACAATATATATCCTTAAAAAGATTTTATATGGATCTAAACCCAAAAACACTCATAATCTATGGTTTGGAACCTATCATAGTGTTGGACACTTGAGGATTTAGGGTTGCTTGATCCATAACATTGTCATGGATACAAGTAAACTAGAATCTTGCACCAAAGAGTATTACTTCATTAGGAAAATAAAGGATGGTATTGGATACCTACTTTATGACCTTGAGATTCTTAAAAGATCTCATCTATAAGTATATGATTCTTAGAGGATGACTCTCTTGAGAATAAATATGAAAATGAAGTAAAGGAATCCATTTGGTCTTGAGAAGATAATGAGGGCCCTGAAATCGAAAACTAAAAGGATAATTAAATATGAAACGCTCATACCTCTTCAAATGAGTTTGAGGATGGATTCCATGTGCCATTTAATTCTGACAATGATCTTACTTCATGTGATGAAGCTTCTGAAGATCATGACATGGAAAGATGGATGTTAGCAGTAAATTCTAAAGTAGACTTCATATAAAAGTGTTGTATGGACCCTCGAGGATCCACCTATATGGGTAAAACCCGTTAAGGTGTAAATGGATCTTAAAGAGAAAAGAGGTAACCTGATGAGAAGGTAAAGACCTCAAAGCACGACTAGTATCCATAATATACACATAAAGAATACATCACTTGCAATGAGACTTGCTTTCTAATGACCATGCTTAAACTCATCATATTATTGCTAACTATAGCTACACAACTTGGCTATGATATCTTCAAGATGGAAGTCAATATTGCATTCCTCTATGAATATATCTCTAAGGATATTTATATGAAATAGCCCCAAGGCTTCATGGTTGAGGAAAGCAAGGTGTGCAAGCTGAAGAACTCCATATATTGACTCAAATAAGCATCTTGTGGTTGGGACATTAGATTTGATGAAATTACAAATGTTATTATTTCAGATAGAATTTTGATGAACTCGTGTGAAGCTTAGTGGAAGTGCCATTGTGTTCATCGTGCTAAATGTAGATGATATCCTAATCATTCAGAATGATATAAGGATGATAACAAGTGTTATATAATCCAGTTATTCCTTACCTTGAGATATGATCTCAAGGATACCTCTTATATCTTAGTTCTAAAGTTGTTCAGAAGCAAAGAGAAGAGGATATTGGAACTATCAACTTAGTGGAACAACTAGGACATTTTTCAATTTTTGGGAAAAATCTCAACAAAGGATTCCTTCCCTTAAGATATGATAATGACCTGTCTAAAGGGATTGCACCTCAAAGAGTGAGGAAGTGAATGCTAAAACTGCTTGCGCTTGTTCATCAATTATGAGAAGTCGGGTGTATGCTAGATGTGTACAAAAGCCAGATGTCTGCCATACAGTGGGAGTAGTAAATTATTGCTAATCCTAATATGGAGATAAAATACTTAGTTGCAGTAATAACAATATCTTCAAAGAGGACAAGACTTTCGAGATAGTGATCTCTAAGTTTTATCTTAAAGAACGTAAGACTTTATATATAGTGATCGAAATGGTCTTAACTACAGATACCTTAGAAGATAGAGATCTCCGGGAAAAAGGGTATTCTGATAAGGATAATGGAATACTATTTATAATAATTTTTGAGTTGTAGTGTTAAAGGACACTATAACTGACAATATTGAGTAATTGTTACATAAGATGCAACATTCGCATTGGATGCAAGCACTGTTACTAGGAGATATTCAAGTGTCGTAAAAGGACTTACCATAGTCTCTTGGGAATAAAGTTACCGATCATCTTACCTAGCTATTTTTCTAAATAGCCTATGACTATCACATGAGTGAGAGTTTAAAGATTAGTCCATTAATGACTCTTTGGGCTAGTAGGAGATTGTTTGATATAGGAGCCCACGATGAGCCATTATGCAATAAATGTTGTTGCAAATATCATTCCCTGATCTGAAATGAAGAATAATTCATTTGCATAATAGGTCCCTTAGTGCAATTAGGGTTATGTACCATGGCCGTCTTAACGATCATACATCTGTTGATTCAATTATCGAATCATAGAGGTTGGTTCTTGGATGAATGTCTAAAGAGTTAGATTGAGGACTCATCAAGCACCTTCAAGTGGTTATTAATAGATGATCTCCAACATGAGAAGGAGATGGCAATTGTTTCTCTAAGGACTGATATCTAACCAACCTCTTAATGCAGGTCCTCTGCATGGGAATATAGATTCGGAGGTGTTAGATAAGTTAGGTCAAAGAGTTGACTTAATGAGATTGAGATAACCAAAGAACTATGTCATATGTCATCACGATATTGGCACACATCCTCTAATCGGAGACAGATATGTTACTATATGTCTGAGTATGTACATTTGGTAGACCAAAAGGTTGATGACCTAATCAAGGTCTATACGTTGGTGCGCTGGTGTTCATATAAGGCATATGAGTAATACGATCTCTCAAAGGGATTGTACATTTACTAAATCGGAAGACATGAGCTCACTCATGAGATGTTGGGAAGAATCAAATTCCGTGCACGATGGTCTCGTTGGACGTTTAACTGAATTTTTAGGTTTGATATATATTTTTGGAAAGTATATGATTAACACCTGGATATGATATATGCTTTTTGAAAGTATATGATTGATACCAATTCCCAATGGTTAAATTAGAAACTTAATGATAAAATCCTGAAGGAAACATTCTAAAAGAGATCTAAAACTTCGGGTTTTTTCTAGGTCTTCCAGTATGCATGATATACATGTATTAGGAATACCTGAGGTTGATGTGATCATAAACGATTGTATAACCATGATGCTTCCATTCCTAGGGAGTGATGAAACATGTTTGGATTTTAGTGATTCCTTTCAATAGAGAAGTAATATAATCTTGGTCCAAGTGTTGGACAGTGATCTGAATATGATTCAGATATAATGAGAAGATTGGATATACAGCCTTGATTTAAATCAAGCATCTATGGGAGGCCCTCGAGATCTGATTTGAAATTTGATCTCAATATCCAAGTTACCATACGTGGAAAAATACAATCGTCATGTCCTTATCTCCAAGTATCTGCGGAGAAAGCGCCATATCCTTTAAAGAGTTCAAGGATAATTTTGTTGTTGAAATATGTATCGAAGCATTGAGAAAATTGATAATTAAATGTGATGTAATTATCATGAATAATATGATTTTGATTCATATTATAAGGAGAGTTATAAGATAATTAAATGTGATTTAATTAACATGGATATGAATAATGTGGATAGCACTATCCATAATAATTATATATATTATAAATGTGATTTATAATATATAAGAGAGAGCTATTTGTAAATAACATTTACAATTCAAATGTTGATGCGAATTGAATTCACATTGGACAATTAATTGAAAATTTAATTTACATTTTTTTGGGGGTTGTGAATGTGATTCGCAAAATTTCCAATGGCATGATCATAACGTTCACAAAATAGTTATGAATTATTTTTATAAAATAATTGACAACAAGTTTTATTGTAAATATTAGGGATTTCCTTGGAATACGTTAATCTCATGAAATTACATGAGATATCCATCTTCCTACTTGGGATGGTGGACGACCACCAACTCCCATTAGAAAGGGTGGCCATCCCCACCCATAGAAGGAGGCAATCTCTATTTCATGAATCTCCATGCTTGGTTGATTTAATTTGGGATTAATTTATATTGATTTTTCAATATCTTTTAATCTAAATTAAATTAATTGTTGTTATGTTTTTACAACAAAATCTTAGCCATTGAAAGAAGCACATATCAATCTCATCCATTGATTTTGTGTAGTCCATGGATTGTGATCCATGGACTCTCAAAATACGATATAAGAAGAGGCACCCCTTCCTCTTCAAGTTAAAATAACTACATATGCTCTCTCTATGCTTGCCAACTCTCTCTCACATTGTGGTCGTCCACCATGGAGCCCTATAGAGAGTCCCCATCATCGCATCATTGTCGTTATGCTGTCAGATTGTTTGGGTGGATCTTTGTATCCTTTATAGCGCCTCGGTCATGAAGAATACGTCGGATCTCGTGTGATGAGATAAGTAGATTCATCTCTTGGAACATCAACATGAATTGTGAGAAACATGCATCTCATCAACGTGCTCGCAACTACCTCCTCCGTTGGATCGGACTTGAGAATGGAGGTCTCTCCATTTAGAGACTCGATCGCAACCATGCTTCAAGAGTTAAACCTAATACTTGTTTATGATTTATATGAAATGATACAAGAAGTGTTCTTGAATCATTTGGTTTCATCGCATTAATTTTTTTTTAAATTTGGTTGCCTCGAGCACTAGTAGGACTAGTCGCTCCCAATCACATACGATGTGATTCTCAAGCTTCTGTGATGTGCTTAAGGATCTTCCCATATCCTTCAAATGGTTGATCGATCAACTTGACTTTTTGACCTGAAAGTCAAATTCAAAGAGTTGAAATGCAATATCCATGATTTGAGATATTTTATAGTCTAAGATAATTATAAAATGCTTGACCTGAGATCCTTCCTTGAGCTTGAGTTGGAGTTCCATGTCCTTAAACTCCTTTGAGCTTCTTAGATTCTTCTTCACATAAGCTTTAGCTCCTCGACTTCAGCTTGTTCCTAGTCTAGTAGTTTTCCTGCTCTTGTCCTAGTTACAAGTTTTGTACACAAGTTTGTTTTCATCAAAATATGTTTTCTCATGTACTAACAATTTTCCACTCATGCATGCACTCACAATCTCCTCCTTCTAGATGATGAAAAAATATTTTGTGTTTGCAAATAATAATGTATATATGAGAAAAAAATTTAGTAAATAATATTTTCTCCCCCTTTTTGACATAATAAAAAATGTATCAATTGATACCAAAGTAGAGAAAATTTAATGATGTATAAAGAAATGACTAAGCAATCTCTCCCCTTTTTTGATTTTTTTAATCTGAGCTCCCCTTACACTAAAGCACCCCCTTAATCTTTGTTTAAAGCCTTCCCCTAAAACATACTAGTCGAGGGCTCATCAGTAATGCATGATATGCATGATCAACTAAATAAAAAGGATAAAAAGTCGCATAGAGTACTTGGAGGTGGACTTCTCTGGTATTAATAGCTTCCCATGATGGTGGTGTCCATCCATGGTTCTGAAAGCTATTCGACCTTGTCGAGGTCCACCTTTTTTGGTGTGGTCTCCTCCATTTTCTTTGACCATCCACACTTGAAAAATAATTTTACGGAACCTTTTCTTTTTCGAGTCATTCAGGGTTAGGCTGCATAGTTCTCTTCTTTCTTTACACACATTTTCTTTTCTGAAAGAATTAGAGCTAGGAGCACGATTTTCTACTTTTTATTTTTCTTTCATAAAAGAAGGTTCAAAAGTAAATTTATTTTTAAGCTCAATAATTTCTTTTTCTAAACTGATAATTTTTAATTTAAAACTACTTAAATCATATTTTAGCAGCTCATTTTCCTTTTTGAAAATATCTAGGTCATTAAGCAAAGATATTTATCTTCTACTAGCTTCTTATTAATCTTTTCAAGTTTTTTATTTTCTCTAAAAGATCTTGAGAGGTATTAGAAAGTTCTCATTTACCTCATTTCCAGAGTGGAAGTCAGATGAGTCGAATTAGATTATCCCAACGAATCCCAAGCATGTGCTTTCTTTTTCACTTCTACTACTTGAGTCATTGTCCCATGATGTTTGCATAGCTTTCTTATTATATTTCTTCTCGAACTTCTTTTCTCATCATAAGTTCTTCTGTATTTGATGGCAATCCTTCTTTACGTGCCCCACTTTGTTTCATTGAAAATATTTGACCTCTCTTTATCTCCTTATTTTCTTCTTGAGAAAGGACTTGAACTATTTAATTATGAGTACAATATCATCATCACTATCAGAACCCTCGATTGATTCCTTCTATGTTGCTAGGGCAATACTCTTCTGCAGCTTTTCATTTACTTTTGATTCATAGGCAAGAAGGTTACCTATGAGATCTTCCAACGAGGTCATGCTGAAGTTTGTAGACTCTTTAATGATAGTGACCTTGTGTTCCTAGTCATCAGATAGAGATGATAATCTTGTTGGAAAGTTTTCTTGGTAGAAAGTTTCTTCCAAGATTCCTTTGTTGGTTCACTATGCTAGTGAATCTGACATACATGTCCCTGAAAGACTCCCTTTTTCTGCAACTTGAATGTTTCATATTCTAGGGTACACATTTTGAAGTGAGATTCTTTTACCATCAACTTACCTTCATGGGTAGTCTCCAAGCACTTCTAAATATCATAGGCTATCTTTATATGCGATACTAGATCGAACTCAGCCTTAGACAGAGCACAATATGTAGAACTTATTGCATTGGGGTTGAGCATCATTTCAACTTATTTGGCGGTGGTGTAACTTGTCTCCTTCTCCTAGATAACTTTGAATTCCTTCCTCATCATATTCCAGATTGTAAACTCTAATGACTGCATGAAGATCACCATCTTCGTCTTCCAACTAGAGTAATTCATCTCATTAAAGAGAGGTGGACGAACTACGAAGCTGTCCTCCAATAGCAATCTTGAAAAGTTGGTCATAGGTGTGTTGGAGAATAAATTCCTTCACATGAACGAGGCTTTGGTACAAAATATTGGTTTCCTATATCCCACGTATACCAGTTAATGGTACATGTGGATCAGACTAAATGATCCGGATAGCCACAATCACAATAATCTAAAAACAAGCATAGTGTTACATACATAGATATACAATCAATCTGCAAGTGCACATGTATTTCATGTGGAAACCTACCTAGGTAAAAACCATGACCCGAGTCTCTCGACTTGAGATTTCAACCTGACCACTCGGATCTTACCACTAAACTAAGCTGCTTACGTACTCAACACATCCATTTATAACCTAATTTGATTATGCGATCAACTCAATCATTTATAGTTTAACCTAATAACCTCAATATTAAAGAAAATATGCAATAAAAAATGTGATGTAAAAACAAAAACAATCTTATAGAGTGAGGAGCATGCTCGTAAAAATAAATTTTAGAGAACTAGAGTTGTTGGAAACAAGAACGCAACATAAATGAGCTATTCGATCTTCCTCTCAAAGTATGGAGGGGAAAGCAAAGAGTAGAGAGTTTGGTGCTCTTGTTATGTATTGTATAATGAGGTATGGGTTCCTATTTCTAAGTCTTAGGGGCCCATAGACGTTAGCTCTCGAAAAGTAGCCATTACGAACAAATCAGGAATAAAATCACCTTCAAAAATCTTCCTAAAATGGAATATGATCGATCAGGATACAAAGATGATCAACCAGAATCAAATGATCAGTCATGTAGATATAAATGATCGATCATAATCAGAAGATGATCATTCAAAAATCAAAATTGATTGTTCAAGAATATAACCGTTGTAATTCAAATAATGATTGATCATGAAATAAGGTTGATCGATCATGTAAGAATGGTTGATCGATCAACTTAACTCTTTGACCTGAAAGTCAAAGTGAAAGTCAAATGAATGAAACACAATATGCATGATTTGAGGTCTTTTACTGTCTAAAACAATTACTAAATATTGGACTCAATAAAAGAAAAGACTTTCTTCTTCTTCAGCGTGAGATCCTTCCTTGAGCTCGAACTAGAGTTCCATAGCCTTGAACTCCATTGAGCTTCTTAGCTTCTTCTTCACATAACCTTGATCTCATCAACTTGAGCTTCTTACTGGTCTTGTAGTTTTCCTGCTCTTGATTAGTTACAAGCTTTGCACATAAGTTTTGTTATCATCTAAATATGTATGCTCACGTATTGACAATTTCCCTCTCTTGCATGCACTCACAGGTTTGTTATCATTAAAAAATAATACAATTAATATGCAACCAATGCACTAAAAATTTCTCATGGAACACATTCAACACTCATCAACGTCATCATTACAAAGTAATAAAAAGGAATATTACAAAACAATGTTACCACCCATAATAAATATACTATGCATATGATATATCATAGATATCAGATTAACACAATGTTAATACCTATGATACTAAATCGGATTTTGAAGATGATCATGTGGAGATAGATATCAATAATAAGTTTTCAAACAAGTAGTAGAGATAAAAAATCAATAGATATAGCTTATCTCATAAAATTAAGGCAGAGAGAGATTTGAAAAGTTCGCTTAGAATGAAGTATTTCCCTCTTGTTTTCTTGTGTGTCTATCAAAGGATAGGTACCATAATGTTTTTATAGTAAAAAAATATCATTAGTAATGAATAAGTCCATAATATGAATAAAATCAACATTAAATATTTTATTAATAAGTTTGAGTGATTGATCAATCCATAAAAGTGAATATGATATAAATTAATCAATCAATAAGAGAAATTGACGATCAATAAAGTTCAATATTGAGTGACAGATCCATGATTCACGTCCGTTATTCTTTTATTTTATCCATATTACCTATGCAAAATACCTGTAAATATATAACAAATTCAATAAATTAGCATTATGCATGCTTTTATCAATATGGTATATTTAACATTCTTTTATCCAAAATAAAAGAATAAAGGAAAAAAGGAAAGGAAAGAAAATAAAATAAGGATGTATTTATGCAATAAGTATAGACTGACTCGAACCAGAGAGAAGGTCAAATATTGGTCTGATCGATAAGGAGTAAAGTAGGGAGAGATAGGGTCCTTATTCACTATATATATTAATTATTATTCATCATCTATATTTCCTTCACCAATTTTTATTTCTAAATACAATAATCGCAAAAATAATTCAACTTTATTAATAAAAGTTATATAAATGTGATTAAATAATAAAAATAATTGCAAAAATTAGATTGTATGCAATTGTACAATACATATACTTGTATATATGTATTTATTTATTTATTTATTTTGTAAGCAAATGGGGATATATTGTAATTTAAAACACTTGTATATACTCCTTATAATTAAATAAATTTAAAACAAAATTCATAAAATACAAAATAAAATAAATTCAATACTTCATTGTGAAAAGACCAATAAGGTATTTATTGTACATAAACCTAATTTATTGACACTTTTAATAACTTGTAAAAATCTAATAAAAACATTTTTATACTCTTTAAACTATTTTGTAATAATAATAATATATATATATAATAAATAAGTATATTATACATGTACATAACAGTATATACAATAAATACCATAATATACTATTACTAAAATTATTAAAAATAATAGAAAAATAATTTTTAAATTACCTAAAATTTTTTATTTTTATAAGTTTTATTTTAAAATCATTCATTATTAATTTTTCTTTGATTTTGCAAATCCCCCCTTTTATTGGTCAACCCGGGTCCGTTGACCTGAATCAACCTCCCCCCTTCTAGATCCGACCCGAACATTCCTTCACAGGACATGTTTTCTCCCTTTTCCCTAGCCTGAGTCTGACTACCTTGTCTCTTGAATCTCCACCAGAAACCCTTAGGTAGTGACATGGTCCTGAGAATCCTTTTGGTGATCGATTTGGCAATGCTTTGAGTTGCAGCTCACTTCGGGGCCGGAGAGCTCCGCCGCAACTAGCCTCCCCAGGTCTTCCGCAACCTTGTGGAGGCCACAACCCTGTCGATCACTCTGCCTTGCCTCGCTGACCATTTCCACAGTCTCAAGTACCCTTTCTCATATCCATTTCATCGTTCCAATCGATATATTCATCTTAGTCATCGTCCACTATAGTTGCTCCGATCATCGGATCAGAGCTTCGTTTCACCCATCA